>OY992876.1:41246112-41502900 GCA_963921405.1 Cepaea hortensis
CGTTCTGGTCACTCGGGCAGCCTCTTCTCGCACAGTTATTTAACCAGTAATGTTGAATGCATTAGCGTTTCCTCAGTGTCGGCCATTTTAATCAGAGTAATCTCTCAGGTTTAACTGAGTTTCCTAGCGCCAATGTTAAAAGGTACAGTTCAAATTTAGCCAGCACGGAATCTACACAGAAACGTTTGAGGTTCCAACACGGAACACACACTATCACGGAACTGTGGAATCTCTGTGTAGATAAGATAAAACAGCACGCTGATGTAGCCAGCACAAATGAACGATTGTTTGCTGATTGTGAAGACTAAAAAACACACGGATAGCCTACAGCTAGAAGCGCGTGTAAATATGAAAGCACTTGGTTGACTGTGGCAGGGTGCCGTGTATCCAGAACATCATGGATCGAGTCATGAGGAGAGACGTGATCGCCTGCGCCATTTGTCAGGGCACATAATGGATGATGATGACTGCAAATAGCATATTATTTATTCCTCTGGCCCGACGTGCCCAAGTTGAAATCCGGGATTTCCTCGTGATAACATAAATACATGGATACAAATATCATTAGAAACGCCTTTACACTCTTTGGACAACAATCAACTTCAAATTAATATCCTATTTGTGGCTGACTCAGTCACAGGATTATTAATCTGAGCCAGGGATGGACTCTAATATAACTTCTCTTCTGATGTTGAACGGGGTACATGAAATGGGATAATGGAATATAATGGAATTGTTCGAGTGCTTACGGCCTCACTTGATCTTTTATCGATTATGTACATGAGCCATCAGAACTGGTACGGACCAGGGGAATCCGACTGTCTAATTAAAACAAAGCATTGCGACGGCCGTCACCCGGTGTTGACGCAATGTGATTTCTGCCCAGTGCTCTGAATGTTAAAGTGAAGAAATTCAACCAAGCGCGGGTAAACGGCGGGAGTAACTATGATTCACTTAAGGTAGCCAAATGCCTCGTCATCTAATTAGTGACGCGCATGAATGGATTAACGAGATTCCCACTGTCCCTATCTACTATCTAGCGAAACCACAGCCAAGGAAACGGGCTTGGTAGAATCAGCGGGGAAAGAAGACCTTGTTGAGCTCGATTCTAGTCCGACTTTGTGAAGACACATGAAGGGTGTAGCATAGGTGGGAGCGCAAGCGCAATTGAAATACCACTACTTTTATCGTTTCTTTACTTATTCAGTCGTCTCGGTGGAGATTTGTTCGCAGCAGACGAGCATAATCTCTGGCGGGCCTATTCTCGCCGGTCGCGAGATCCGCACAGTGGAAGGATGGGGGATTTGCTTGCAAATAGACAGGCAATATCTCCTGCGGTAGCTCTGGCGGGCCTATTCCCGCTGGTCGCGGGGTCCGCTTAAAGTCAGGTGGAGAGTCTGACTATAGTGCACGCTTTACACAGGTCCGGACACTTGTGAACGACAGATGTGCGCGCCCTCATGGTCCGGGCTCGTACGAGGCCCTCACCTGTGGGACTTGGCTGAACGCCTCTAAGCCGGGTCCCTTGGGTGTCAGGGTCTGGCCATAACTCGCCACCGGCTCGTGGTGGTGAGGTCTCGAAGGATTGACGCTGAGCCGCCAGCGTCTGCAGCCTACCTTGTGCCAGACGTATTGGTTACCCATTCCTCTGGAATACACAAGACTAGGCCGAGAGAGGGGACATGTCGTTTGGGCGCCACATGATTCTCTGAAGCTCTGCCCAGGCATTGTGATGGAATATTGGCCACATTCCAACTCACACACTTTGGTCTGTCAAGACTGCAAGGTGCCACTCACATGAGCCATCGAGTGACGTTTTGTCAAGGAAATATAGCTCTTGAATCGTATACCCCATATGCCAGAATGGCTTGGACGCGGGTTTTCTTATCTTCTATTACTGGTTTATGTGGAACCGGAGTATCATATAATGCTCATATAACAGTTCGGCGTGAGATTTCAAATGCACCACGTCATTGGGGTTGGAAATAACGCTTTATCCCCACCGCCGTTATCATCCCCTGCACAATATACACGAATCAAATATTTGATCACTTTCTGTCCTGAGAGATTCTGTCTGGAAAGTTAGCCACAAGGTTGTTCTGTGTATGACAATCCGTAGTGTTTGAAGCAAGTTCTCTACGTATTCTGACGAGGTCCCTATGTATATTGTTAAAATATCTGCATATAATGTCAAGGACTCTAGTACACTGTTGCAGACTTTGCGTATATTGCCAAGAGCTCTAAGAATAGTGTTAAGGATTCTACGTATAATATTAAGGATTCTACATACACTGTTAAGGGCTCTAAGTATACTATTGCAGACTCTACGTATACTGGTAAGGACTCTTCGTATAATGTTAAGGACTGTACGTATATTGTTAAGGACTCTGCGTATATGTTCAAGGTCTCTGCGTATATTGTCAAGCACTCTAAGTACATTGTTAATGACTCTACGTATGCTGTTAGTATTTCACGAACACTGTTACTACTTCACGTACACTGTTAGGATTCTATGCACGTTTACTAAGTCTCGTCATTATAGTGTTGTTTTTAGAGAATGTTCTTGACAAATAAGACTAAAGAAAGACACTAGGCACTCAATCATATTGTACTGCGAATAGTAAATGCGTATAACACTGTACATCCGTGCAGCAACAAGTACTATTTGAACACCCTTACCTTTAAGATTCGGAATCTGCCCTGCCTCTTTAAATCGGTCATTATCATCGTCATCATCATAATCACACAGGTCCGCATGGCCGAATAAGTAAGAACGCGTGTACTTAAACATTCGGTGTGCTGATACCAAGGTAAGTGGTTCAACCCCTACACCGGACACCTGGACTAAAATGTTGACCTGTTGTTCTTGACTTGGAAACGTAAATTACAAGTACCTCTGAAGTTGGAGGGGGTTCGCCTGTTGTGAGGGACACTGTTAATAGGGAAAGCTAATCCACAAGACACATTCAGCCCATCACCACTATAAATAGTGTGTATGAACTACGCTAGAGTTTAAAGAGAGCGAGCGCAAAAATAATCAACCTCATCATCATTGTCATCTTCATCATCGTAACTATTGACATCGTAATCATCATCATCATCATCATCATAGTCATCGTCATCATCATCATCATCAAATATTTCAGCAAAGGGTTCCGCACTAGATATTGCCATAACTGTAATTTACTGCCAATATAGTACCTTGCGGTGTATGGCAGAGGGGTCTTTGAGCCTGAAGAATTAAGGCCGCCTGGCTAGTGCAGTCGCCGCGAACTGTGCAGGTTAGGATTTTCTTTTTGTCCCCGATAGAAAAAAAATCTCACACCTTACCGAGGGATCGAACCTGGGTCTCCCGAAGGAGAGCCCGGCGTTCTAGCCACTCGGCCAGCCGCTCCTCAATAGATATTGATACCTAAGTAAAGAGTAGCCTAATAAGTTCATCGAATGGACAGATTTGCAGGAACATATCGTCTTATGCTCACCAGAACAATGACACTACATGGTCTTATCAGGGTCCGTAAGGGAAGCGAAGAATATTGACAATCGAAACAAAAACAAGTGTGTCGTAAAAGTCGACAAAGGAAAGATGGTGTGCGGCTGGCCATCTCATCCTGTAGAACACCTTAGCTGCAAAATCCAACCTGCGTCGAATACGTTTTCATAAGAGAACTTGGTGTGCGATTGTTGAAGGTATTTGCAGCATTGGGGGATATAAGGCGGGATAAAGAAGAACACTGACAATGACTGAAAGATGATTATATCTACAGTATCCAAACCCCACTCACTGACCATTACCTATACATTTAGTAAAGGCAGGTCAAGAACCATTTTACAAGCTTTAAGTCGCTTTGAGTATATGGTGCTGGGACCATATTTCTCGGTACTCGCTGGAGCCATATTCCTCGGTACTCGCTGGAGCCATATTTCTCGGTACTCGCTGGAGCCATATTTCTCGGTACTCGCTGAAGGCATATTTCTCGGTACTCGCTGGAGCCATATTTCTCGGTACTCGCTGGGTGATGTGGTCAGTATGACGACGGCCGCCTTTACTTCCCCAGAAATGTCACCGTACCCAGTAGGCTGTGTCCACCCTGGAGCCCAAATCAGTTTCAAAAATCCTATTCGTTGGGAATTTAACACATGATCCCCGGGCAAGCAGGCAAGCCTGGCACCCACTGCACTACCACGGCAGTTCGACTATACATATAATAGTGTGAAACATAGAGGTTCTTCAAGACACGAACAATATTTCTTGAGACGTCAAAAGTATTTCAAGTGGTCCGTGAGACCTCAAGAGTATTTCAAGGTTCCTTGAGACGTCAAGAGTATTTGAAGGTTTACGTGAATAACCAATACTATTTCAAGGGTTCTTGGAGACGTCAATAGTATTCCTTGAGATTCCTTGAGAGGACAATAGTATTTCAAGTCTTTTTTGAAAAGTCAATACTATTTTAAGGGTTCCTCGAGATGTTACTTGGACCTCGGGGGTTCTTTAGTCTTAAACAGTATTTCCGGCGTTTCTGCAGACGTGAAAAGTATTTCAATGGTTCCTTGAGACGCGAAGACATTTCAAGAGTTCCTTCAATATCAAGGGGTTAAGAAAGGTTGCCCAAGAAAGAAAACATTAAATCTGGAATAAACTTTGAGGAGATTGGATGGCCGCAGAGGTTTCCATATCAATATTTGGTTCTGGAGTTGCCGGGTTTGCATAAGGCTGGCAGTGTTTACAAGAGACTGTGGTATATTATCAGATCACGGTCCTTTCTTTTCTGTAGTGAGACCGGAGCTCTAGCATTTTTGGATGACGACGAAAAGCGGGAGTTCAGATTGCAAATTGCACTCGTCACAAATCCACTTCATTTGGAAGACACAAAGGGTAGACGGTAAAGCCCTTGTCCCGGTAACGAAAATTAAAAAAAAAACATATCCATGGATATCATTTACCCGGTCTGGAACATGTGTAGAGGAAGTAAACAATACATAAATGAATGCCTCATTGTAACACACTGAGTCTTTGAGTTACAAAGATGTATGACTGGATATGACACACCCCTCCCGAAAAAGGAACACAGTGAACCTTGTGCAGGGATTTGGTTTCACCCTCGATGTTTGTTCCCAGTTGCATGTTTTGTCTGCGGGGTTTTTCACCAATGGTTTATGTTGTCTCAGACAAGAGGGCTCTACGCGTGGGGACACCAGTTTCTTCTATGTGGTTGCTGGTTCTGTTCTGTAGAATTCTTCTTCCTTCTTCATCGTCGTCTATAAACACCAAGCTATGCCCCTCATAGATTAGTGTGTTCAACCACAACATGAATTTGTACAAGGTTCCTATAGACATGTTTTCGCCAATATCGGATAAGACTGTACCCGATTTCACTACCCGAGAGATCTGTGGGGTGTGTGATATCGTTTGAAAGTAATACATCTTGTAAAGATAATAAATCTTGTAAAGATGCCTTGCCTTTGCTTTGTTGGCTATTGACGTCAAAAAAAAAAAAAAAAGACAGCTCGAAGCACGCACCGTAACATACTAGCCACTCCCTCCTGTTGTGTAAAATCCGTTCAACACATTTTATTGTTTACTTCCCAATTGGTATCTATGATCCTGTTACAGATACTTTGAACACCGGATATGTTTCATAGATTCCCTTCCAGTCATTTGTTTGTGCATTGAATAATAAGACACGATAAGTGGACGTGAAGACTGGAGGGAGGAAGCGGCGGAATCGTGACCGGACTAGACAATCCGGCACATGATGACGGGACAACCAACAGCTAGCTGACCTATTTATGATATCTATTCAACGTTGGTGACCTGTTATATATCTATCACACCAGTGTGAACAGGCAGATCGTGCACGTGATCCATTCAAGACTGTTATTGTTGCTCCTGCGGCTGTGGTTATTATTTTTTTTTAAAAATCACTCGCTTTGAACTCGAATATGGTCCACGGTGGACTGATTTTTGCGGGTGGGATAACTTTCCCTATTACCAGTGTCCCTCACCATAACGCGAATCCACTCCGACTTCCGAGGTATTTGTACTTTATGTCCCCAAGTCAAGGACGAGAAGTCAACTTTTCAGTCCAACTGAATGGTATAGGGGCTGAACCTGCTGCCTCGCCATCAGCACACCGGAAGATTAAGAGTATGCGCAGTTATCAATTCGGCCATGCTGACCCGTGTTGATAGCTCAGTAACATCTTATAAAGGGTACGGTTTAGTTGCGGTCAGTCCTGGAACTTTGGTGGTGAATTTCTACGTGTTACACATTTGTAGCAGGCCGGCCTCGCTGGCCTAGGGGTTAACATCTTTCCCCGTAATCCCGTATATTCTCGTGAGTAACGTAACCCGCGCGAGAATAAGTAGCGTTTCTTGCCGCGTTGGTAACTTACGGCCGCTCAGAAATCAATGGCAAACTACTGAGCGTAATATTGCCAAGTACATCAACAGAAGCTGAAAAATGCTGATGTTGACTGCAACATCCTGTAAGGGATATGAAAAAAGCAGACTTGGCGCTTGCGTTTAAATATGCACGACAACCGTACCCAACCTGTTTCCTGTTTGCTTGAACGGTGAACGCCGTTGTTGTGTCGTCGAAGTCATCGTCGACTTTAAAACGCCTGAAATAGAATTTTTGACTTGTTATAAAAGTTGTTGCGAGACGAGTACCCGTTGAGACACCATCTCCTACCCCAACCTGATTGGCGCCTTGTCGTCTTGACAAGTATGTGTGTGTGTGTAAAGTGGACTTATACCTCTCCATAGCACATAGTCTGGGCTGAATTTAGAGACCATGTGTTGCCCATGCAGCATGATCCCTCTCTCGGCCTGCCTTGTGCACCCCAGATCAAAAGTAACACTATTACATCTGGAACAAGACACGCTGCAGAAGCTGCAGGATCAGAAAAGCAATGCTCTAACTGTCCGCCTGTCGTAGCTTCCATCCTAGATCTGTTGCCGGCCAAGGCGTAGGACCTGATCTGCCCTGCCATGAAATTTAGTCTGTATGTTGCATTTCCTCGCACTATGGTAAGGATAGTACCTTCCCAGTTGCGCTCCTCCGTCCGAAGCCTTTGTCGCAATGTGGGGTGTCGGGGTTGGTGGACGCCGCCCAACATTCGGCGCTAACCAGAGTAACTTCAAACCACACTAGCAGGTGGCGGAAGGAGCTTGAGAGCAGCCGACAGACAGTTGTGTTGGGTATGGTATCAAGTTCGGGACGGCAGAGACAATGGCTATGGCCAGCGACCAGCATGGGTCAACGCCTAGAAGGAAAGCAATGGCTGACTACCTTCTTTACACGTGCTTAGTAAACTAAATCAGTAACAGAAAATTGGTACATTTGGAAAGACCGTTAAATTGAAGAAGATCTGCACAAGACAGACCTTTGGATAAAGATGAATACTTGTAGAATTGGGGACTGGCGATTACTTGGTTTCATTTCGGTCGGCAAAAAGCACTTATTCCTTTAGGAAAACATCACAGCTATTTATTCTGGTAGTCAAACAACACAATTATTCCTGTAGGCAAACAGAACAGTTATTTAATCCGGTAGTCAAACAACACAATTATTACTGTAGACAAGCAACACAGTTTTTTTTTATTATTCCAGTAGTGAAAAAAACACAATTATTCCTTTAGTCAAACAACACAATTATTATGGTATTCAAACAACACGATTATTTCGGTAGGCAAACAACAGTAATTCCAAACATGCTCATAAGTTCGGTAAGTTCTCCAAGATGTAGTAAGCTCTGTGTGCATACTATGTGCAGAAAATCACGGCATTTATGTGCATGCTCATTATTGCATCGTGACGCGTCAGTTCTTATTTGAGCAAGTCAAGGGAAAAAAGTACTATTTTATGTATATGAAATATTATATATTCTCGGTGGGGCGTATTTGTTTCCATTACGAGATTTAGCTAAGTTTTTAACAGGCAGAAGGGCCTCGTTCAATAACTAACGTGCAGCTCCTGTGTCGCGGACCGCAGGTTGGTGACTTCTAGTGTCTGGAATTCGATCAGAAGATTGTCAATTGTTTCTTATGTACAAAAGATATGTGTGAAGTAAAGTAACAAAGGACCTTTGTTACAAGCCCTGATTAGTGTTGGTCATACCGTGCTAACCCCATATTTTTAAAGATCCATAGTCACACGATGGGTGATTTCGTCACTATCATAACAACCGCCTTTAATTCTCAAGACATTTCCTGGGACCCATCTTAGTCTGGGTCAGATTGGGAGACTAGATCAAGTTAAAAAAAATATGTCTCGATGAGGATTCGATGAGGATGATACGTTGGTGATAGTAAACGTCCCATTGGATTAGAAATTGAACGCGAGGCATTGAGCTACATGCAATTGTATTATATATATATATATATATATATATATATATATATATATATATATATATATATATATATATATATATATATATATATATATATATATATTGTTTGTGTACTGGCGAAGGTTTGAGCCACAACGCCCGTTTTGTCACTACTGATCGTGTTCAAGCAAAGCTAACCGATTCTACTTCTAATGGTTTTTGATTCACTCATTACAGTGGATTGGGAAAAGAAGAAAAAAAAAGCAGTGATGAAAGGCATGACCAGCGGGCCGACACAAGTGTGCAGGCCGCTGAGTTCCCGCGGCTCCCAATGGAAATGTGTGTACGGGGCTAAATGTGCGGGATTCAGGTGGTTTACACGGATGTTGACACCTGGGAAACTGATAGAAGTCGCATGCTACAAAGAGACTGACGCATCAGTGTCAGGTATAAACTGACCCAGATCTCTCTCTATTTCCCAGCAGGGGAGCCTGAAAGCAAGACACTTGTATGATTAACGACCAGAGAGCAGAATATGATCTACATTGGATACAGTTAGCTGTGGAGTCTGCACGTGACCAGATTGCCAGAGTTTCAGTCATTGTGACCAGATTGCCAGAGTTTCAGTTATTGTGACCAGATTGCCAGAGTTTGAGTCATTGTGACCAGATTGCCAGAGTTTCAGTCATTTCCCCATGATGTCTTTGAATGAGCAGAAGTGGCGTACTGCGCAGAAAGCCGCGACAGCATAGAGGTTAGCTCGTTTGCCCTCCGACCTGCTGCTCATGGTTTCAAATTCACATTGATGCGGATGTTTAATTGACCTAAGTTTCCGGGTCGACCCATACTGGAGAGAATGCGGCAGCAAGGGGTGGTCAGAGATCTGGTCAACAGTCGTCACTCAGAGGTAAAGCCTGACGGACATATAATCAGATTACGAGCACCATTAGTATTGGAACTCTTCGCTAACTGTTGAAGATGCGGACTGAGCGCTTATGGGAATGCACCGAGTGCAATGATGTCGGTTCTTGACTCAACTCCACTCCACCCAGCAAGCCTAAAATGGGTACCATAAAATGTTTTTGGAAGTAAAGGTGATCTGCTGAATATAGACCACAGGGCCCCCCAACGAGCTTAAAATTGTATCTGAAAATGTATTTGAAAGTAAAGGCCACAGGCTTGATATTGACTGTATTAGCTGTTGAGAGTCTACTGATCTAAAACAAAATGTCTATGGGGCTAGCACTATATGTTCAACACGACTGGAGACGTGTAAAACGGTTCATCACTTTCTGTTCACTTACTTATTCACGTCTTGCAACTCGCCAGGAAAACTCACGAACATGCTCGGTAAGAAACTTTCTTCGTGTCCCCGAATGGGACCAAGCCAACACCAACTCTCGATTCCATCTGGTTTGAAATGGTGAACAATTCAATACAATGTAATGAAATACAAAATTAAGATCAAACCAACCAAGAATAACAACAACAGCAAGTACAAATCAACCACAAATGATAACATTAGAAAGCTCGAACCAACCAACAATAACAAAAGCAGCAAGAACAAACCATCCAACAATAATAACATCAAGAAGGAACCAACGAACAATAATAACAAAGCAGCAAGAACGAATCAACCAACAATAACAAAAGCCGATCGCATTCCGGTATGAACCTAAGGCCTATCCACGTCAATATGGAAGCACTATACTCGAGTTTCGCCCTTGTTTGAGCTCGTCAGTAGTGCATATCCCTGACCGGATCCGGAAGCAGTCCCGGATCACGCGTGTGAAGCGGGTGTGTAACCACGCGGCACACACTGGACACACCAAATTATCACAACAGAATACCATTTTTTTATTTAGGATTTAGGATATGCACTACTGACGAGCTCAAACAAGGGCGAAACTCGAGTATAGTGCTTCCATATTGACGTGGATAGGCCTTAGGTTCATACCGGAATGCGATCGGCGTTGCCAGTAGTGGGTTGTGCTCAATATTTAAATTTCAAATCCCGAAACAACCACATAATCAATTTATTATTGCTCATTGGATTTAGGAGGCCTGGTGTTCCTTGCCAGTGAGAAGTCCTGATCGTTCGGGTCCCATCGATTGACGGACGTCGGTCGCGGCGATTGGGCAATCTTGAGCATGGCCTACGATGGGTAGCGTTGTGGTGTTCTGTTGTGATAATTTGGTGTGTCCAGTGTGTGCCGCGTGGTTACACACCCGCTTCACACGCGTGATCCGGGGCTGCTTCCGGATCCGGTCAGGGATATGCACTACTGACGAGCTCAAACAAGGGCGAAACTCGAGTATAGTGCTTCCATATTGACGTGAATAGGCCTTAGGTTCATACCGGAATGCGATCGGCGTTGCCAGTAGTGGGTTGTGCTCAATATTTAAATTTCAAATCCCGAAACAACCACGTAATCAATAACAAAAGCAGCAAGAACGACCCAATCAACAATAACAAAGCAGCAAGAATGAACCAACCAACAATAAGAACATCAAGAACGAACCAACCAACAATAACAACAGCGAGTACAAACCATCCAACATTAGCAAAAGCCAACCAACCTACAATAACAACATCGAGAAGGAACCAACCAACAATAACAACAGCGAGTACAAACCAACCAACATTAGCAAGAGCCAACCAACCAACAATAACAACAGCTTGCGCGATGAATTTGATTTCCCTGCTGAAAATCTTCAATGTTAAGTGCAGCGTGTGGAAAAATAAGTAATTGTTCTGTTCCTTTTTAAGACAGTTTTCATTTTGACAAGAAAGTCAGCAGACACAATTTGTATGGCGGTAACAAAGCACACATCAATCGTCTCACAAAGTGATCCCAATTGTTGCACACACACCTTGAGAGATAACAGCGGCTAGCCTTATCTGCGATGGTCGTGCTGTATCCCAACCAACAAAGTCTGTAATATATTCAGATGCACATTCTTGACCTTGGCAAAAAACAGCAAGTGGAATATGGTAATGGCAAATCTATTGGCGATTAGTTATTGTCCCCAAGTAAAGTTGGATGCGTGGACTTTGTAGGACGTTGCAATCGACCCAATAGTGTTTTGACTGTTTGTGATTTGCTAGGCAATTTTATGTTCTGAGGTTTACCATTACTGTCTGACCGGCCGACACCTTATTCCATTGGAATCAACGCAAAGCGATCTGCTGTGAAATTACCTCGGCTGATTAAAAACGTTGGATCAGGTATGTTGGAGAATTGTGAAACTGCGTGTCACCAACCCCTCGGCCACAAACACTGGCGGGAAACTATCCCTAACGGAGGTCAGCATGGCGGAATGGATAAGAATGCGCGATTTTAAACATCCGATATGCTCATGCCGAGGTAAAGGGTTCAACCCCATACACCGGACAGTTGGACTACAATGTTGACTTCTCTTCCTTGACTTTGGGACGTAAATTACAAGTACCTCTGAAGTCGGCGTGTGTTCACCTGATGGCGAGGGAAACTTGTAAAGGGAAAGTAATTAACACACAAAATTTATTCCCGCGCTACTAGAAGTAGTCTGTAATAGACCTGAGTTCAAAACGAGCGCGTGCAAAAACTATCTCTGACAGTTGAAGACAGTAAGTACCATGACAACACCAGGGGAAACTAGAAAATGACCGCGGGAATAATAAGTAGACGGAGTGGTCAAGTCTTTGAGTATCACCTTGTTAGAAGCCCATATAGGCGTGGCTGAGAGGTTGGGGTGTACCCCTCTGGTTCAGAAGTTACCTGGTTTTAATCTCAGCATAGAGCTGGCAGTTGTGTTTACAAGAACTGATTTCTAATGCTATCACGCAGCCCCCGATCTCTTGGGTAGTGAGATAGGATACCTAGCTTTCTCGTTTAGTTTAGTTTAGTCGACGGATCAACATCACGACACACGGGTGTAACCCATAAGTGCTCCGTTCGACTCCTAACTCAAGCCTGAGTCAGGAGAATCTCAGCTCAGTGCACGAACTCCGTAGCACCGTCGAGGATCCTGAAATACTTTGGGTGGATTTTTCACTCGAAACTTTGCCCGTGCAGCGCTGTTAGGCTACTCTTTTTCGATTTCCAACTGCCAAGTTATTTTTTACGTGCGCAACAATACACACGGACGTCCGATCTCACTACCCAGAGACCAGGGGGAATTTTGTTAGTAGAAGTCCACGTTAAAAAAATCCATGACCTCACCGGGGTTTGAACCCGGGACCTCCAGCACTCGAGACGGATACCATACCACTTAGCCCCCCTCTATGCTCCCTCTATATCAGTGGTTCTCAACCTTTTTTGGCCCGTGCCCCCCTTCACCATATTTTCAGAACGTCGTCCCCCCCCCCTTTCGTATTTCCTACCTAAAAATTTGGCCCGTGCCCCCTTCACCATATTTTCAGATTGTCACTCCCCCCTTTCGTATTTCCTACCTAAAAATCCCGCCCCGCCCCTACACAGTATACATAATAATGGAAGCTAAATTTAATAGCACATACTAAAACAAGTCTAGACGTCCAAATAAAACATGATTTATGGGTGTACTTGCTTTATAAATTGAATTTTAGATGGGTGAGACGTACAGAACCTTACGGTATGAAGGGAAAAACAATATCAAGTAATCGGTCCTTGTATTAACGCGATCTTGAAATAATCTTATTTCCCCCCCCCCCCCCCCCCCCGAAAACCTAACACCTCCCCCCCCACCTCTTTGGGGGGGGGGAATTCCCCACCGGTTGAGAACCACTGCTCTATAGCTTAGCTTTCTCGTATATAAGGGAGAAAGCTTTTGTGGCGATACCATGATTCGAACCTACCGTCTCCAAATGACGACAACGTCTGCCTGAAAGAACACGTCTGCCTCGACAATAGATAGCACCACTGAAAGAACTTCACGTAATACTGGGTCACCACATTATTAGATGGGGATCAAAGGCTCACCGCTTTACTTTGACATGAAAATCTCCGATACTCAGTTTACGAAAGATGATTATTATGAAAGCCGCGTACTGTCTGAAATACTTAGGAGTGAACCCAGATCTACTTTCTGGCCAACCGTTGCACCGTTCACTACACGACCACCTCCCCTACACAATAAGACAAGCACAGACCTCTTGTGGAGTAAGCGGATATTCTGTCCTGAGTACACAAGGATACATGACAACAAAAGCGCTGATATATCACAATTTGAAAGCATGTGTAATTCTTCAATGAAATGTGATAGGTAGCTGGATATAGCAATAGACCAGCAAAACACCCGATGTACTGACACACACCACTCAGTTGTTGTTTTAAGATCCCGTCTGTTCAAGTTGTTCAGTCTTGTACGGCTTAAAGAAGTGGTGATGACTTAAGTTCATTCCAGCAGACAAGAAACATACTCATTTGGACACAGAAGCCACAGACAATATGTTGCAAGATTTATTGCCTGGCATAATTCATTGCTTCTCGTCAGGTGCACACTGCAAAATTATAAATCATCTGAAATGAATAAATGAAAACGCAGAAACAATTAAAACACATAATCACTGATATTGTTCGAATTTAGAACATCTGTTATCCCCACGGTCATTTAAAATGTGCCGGCTTCGTGGCTTAGAGGTTATGACTTTTCTCCGTACTCTCGTATACACTCGTCGGTAACGTGATGACGGTGAGAATCAGCAGTGGTTCGAATCGCATCGGTAACTTACGGGATATGTGAGCCGGCCGCTCAGAAAGCAATGGCAAACTACTGAGCGTAATCTTGCCAAGAGATTAACATACAGCTGAAAGATACTGGTGTTGACAGCGATGTCCTGTAAAGGATATGCAAAAAAAAAAATAAATAAATAAATAAAATTTACAAGACACTCTTTCAGTTTGCATAAAACCGAGTGGAAGGGCATGATTGCTAACTGCACACTATATTTGAGCAATCGTTCATTGTACGTCGAATATGGTATACTCATTTCGAGCGATGGCGTCATCTAGAAGCAGTGAGTGCAAGACTCTGCTGCTGACTGTCTACCATTAATTATGTAGCAGGTCCTTTCCAGAACATCGCAGTCGCCACGGCCGGCTTGATTGACCCAGTCGTGTTTGTGAGCAATGACAGCAGCATGGGCTCAGCGAAATGAATCCGTCTCCCTTTAACTGACAGTCTCACTTATCTCAACTTTCCCACGGGCACTGGCTTGGTGTGTGGGGACATTGAAAGAGCTAACACCTATTGTGGGGACATGACCAACCTAGGCCTAATTCCAACCGGTTCGTACGTGCTGATCTGAATCACGATCTTCCTGTATCTTTACATGGTTATAGAAAATGTGAAGATCCGGCGCCAGTTCTTGCACGGTTTATGGACTTGGAAAGGAGAGGAAGAGCTCAACAACACAGTCCCTATGGCTAGGGTACCTTTTCACAGAGGTGGGAGTACTCTCTACACCAACCTCACTCTGATAAATGCAAGTGTTTGTCACGGCCTGGATGACCTGAACATCGATGTATACAACACAAGAGTTCAATGTCAGTCTTCCAGAACATTCACAACCAATCAACCAACCAACCAACCAACCAACCAACCAACCAACCAAACTACCAGTGACATAACCCACACACCAACCAACCAACCAATCAACAATCAACCAACCAATCACTCAATCCACACACCAGCCAACCAGCCAACCAACCAACCAACCAACCAATCAACAATCAACCAACCAACCAATCAACCAACCAACCAATCAACCAACCAACCAACTAACCACCCAGCCACCCAACAAACTAACCAGCTAACCAACCAATCAACCAACCAACCAACCAACCAAATAACTACCCACCCACCCACCCAACCAACCAACCACCCAACCAACCAACCAACCAACCAACCACCCACCCAACCAACCAACCAACCAACCAACCAACCAACCAACCAACCAATCAATCAACCAACCAACCAACCAACCAACCAACTCCAATTACTTTATCTGATACTTGTCAATGCTGTGACACATTCCGGACACTGAGAGTTAAGCCAGGCCTGGGTTATTTCTTTCTGGCCACCCTGCTCTGATACCTTGCTCTGTATCAGTTAATCTTATCTAAATTACTGACATATCACTGACATTGTGTTCGATACACACAGCCCTGCCAACACACACGTCTAGCGTCCCTATGTAAATCGTCAGTGAGGCACTAGAGTATTAAGACTGTCAGTAGGTAAAGACTTTTGGAAGACTAGAACAAAGTTACCTGCATATCCTGTACAGGACCGCGCATTTAACCCCGTTACTTGGTGGCTATTTGTGATTTTCTAGGCTGCTGATAGAAAAAGACTGCGTGTTGTGTGCAAAGCTGCGATATTGGTGCATCTCGGTCGACACATCTGTCTTCAGCACCTGTTTTGAGAAATCACAAGCGTAGACTCAAGACTATTACCTTGACAAATGTTCCTTAAACCCAGATTTTAGCTCACATTCCCCCCTCGTTCCCATAGAAAAAGACTACGAGATTTATGCGAAGCTGCGATATTGATACATCTCGGTCGATACATCCTATTTCAGCATGTTTTGAGAAATCACAAGAGTAGACGTCAAGACTCCTGCGCTGGCAAAACTGTTGGGAAAGAAAAGTTATCCATGAGTAGGTAGAGTCCGCTACGTTAAATGTAATCTGTCTACATACATGCACGGTGAAGTCGGATAAACTAACTACGCAGGGTCATAACTAGGTGTGACGCAATACGCTCGGAAGAGGAATGAAACAGTAAGAAATGAAATCCCAACGTCTGGAGAAATGGTGACACTTTCCCCTTGGAAGCTGCAGTGGAGGAGAGAAGGTTGGAATACATTGTTATTCATCGTCTATTTTGAGATGGTGATTTCAATGAAAAGCTTTACAAATATTAAAGCAGAGATAGCAGGATTATTTAATCTATACCATATGAAACAACATAACTATGTAACCTAAACTATACGAAATAGCGTGATTATTTACCCTAAACAATACGAAATTATCATCATCAAGTGCCCTGCCAGCTGGCGTAGACATTCATGTCTCGCCACAGATCTCGATCTTTGGTGTACTGGATCAGCTCTTCTAATGAGTCTAGGTTCATCCAGCATCATTTCTCTCGGTATCGTCACATAGTAAATGAATTACAACTGGTCCCCTCAACTCGAAAGTGGCGTCTGTACCTTGGGGACGTGAACGTAGTTTCACAATTTCGACATGCCACGTTCGCAGTCAGCCGCCGGCCATTTGGGAGTAGATCATTTTTCACAATGGCATGAGCATTGGCCGTTCGGAAGGCACTGGCAAACTACTGTATGTACAATAGTCTAGGAAATCACGCACAGACATTAAATTGTTGGGCTTGACTGCGACGTCCTGATAAAGACATGCAATTAACATCGTAAAAGGGATTAGAACTGTAAGATCGGTTGAAATAGAAAGGCACTGACTGTTTACTGTGTTAACTTATCACATTTTGATGCGCCAAGATGATTTGACATTAACACCAGCAAAACGATGCAGTTTTGTTCATCCATAATAAAGAATTAACGAGACAGCAATAAGCCGACCTGGCCACGAAGACAACACTTCTGAGGCCTAATGTTTGCCCAGAATCATAAGAATTTTATATATATGCCGGTCTCCCTGGTCGAGAAGTTAGCAGCTTTCTCAATAACCCCGAATACTCTCGTGGTTGACTTGAGTGCACGAGAATTGGAAGCGGTTCGAGTCGCGCCAGTGACTTATGAGAGTATGGAACCGGTCACTCAGAAAGTCGTGGCGTGCTGACAAGCGTACTCTAGCCTAGGAATCAAAATACAGCTGAAAGATGCTGACGTTGACCGCAATATCCTGAAGCAGGATGGAAACGCGGGAAGAATATATATATATATATATATATATATATATATATATATATATATATATATATATATATATATATATATATATATATATATATATATATAACTATACTGTTATATTAATATTTGAACAGTAAGCAGATAAGCTTAGAAACATCTATTGGCAGTCGATAAATAGTTTCTGAGGAAAATGCAAAGAATACCATTGACGGACAGAATACCCCATGAGCAAGTACAAGAAACGAATAAAAACCTTAAACTGATTAGAGAAATTAGACGTAGACAGTCAACATTTCTGGAGAACATTGTGAGGAAAAATAAACTGGAAAACTTATTGACAACTGGCGAGATTGATGGGAAAAGAGTAACGTGACTACAGAGTGATAAATTTAAATAATGAAGACACAAACAATATATTGCACGATTTATTGCCTGACATATTTCGCTGCATCTCGTCAGGTGACATACGCTTGTTTAAGTTTGCAGAAGCCACAATGATTAATCTAAATAGGCCAGTTTTGTGGAAACAGAAAGGCATGATAGTCAGTTTAAAATGACCGTGGTAGACAATTGACATTACTGTGTGAACATGTGTATATTTCAGCTTGAAGGATTTATCTAGTTATTTTAATTTATGTTGTGTTAATTCTGCATCATGTACCTGACGAGATGCAGCGAAATATGCCAGGCAATAAATAGTGCAATCTATTGTTTGTGTCTTCGTTATTCATATTCACTACGGGGAAACAGAGTTATGGATATCTGGATGGTTTGACAATTTGACATAATCGAGACAAGAACACAGAGCTGATCCAGGACGGGTGATCGTGTGAGATGGCGAGCCACGAACCATGACCGACCACGCTGATCGGCATGGCACACGATGTCGACGATAAGACAATTCCCTTTCTCGTCGAATCTCCTTTTGCAACAATTCATAGACAAGTCTTAACATTATCCAGTTCTGAGCTGACGAGGCTGGGTCGACACCAGAGCTGTGTTTGTCTGAAGGAAAAAAAAAGTGCTGGTGGGGATTGACCCAAGACCACTATCTTGATAAACAAACATGCCAAATACTATGCCACGGTAGCCCCCCCCCCCAAAAAAAAAAAAAAAAAAAAAAAAAAAACCAAGGGGTTGTGGTGACCACTATTGTATAGTTTCAAGAATCCCGATGCTGCTTGATTGCGGTAACTCAATCTTCCATTTGTGTCTAGCCCTTAATACAGACAGCTGTTAAATGTAGCCCTTTGTGCTCTTAATTTCTCTCCCTCGTATTGTTAACGATATCATCTGTGACGTCAACACACACACACACACATGCACACACGCATGCACACACACACACACACACACACACACACACACACACACACACACACACACACACACACACACACCGCCCCTGATACCGTGTGCCAACAAAAGAAAACTTACGTTACAATATTGTTTTTAAGATCTAAAGTGCTAGCCAGAAGAATTTAGAAGGCATTAAAAAGCTCATTTACAGCTGTGTTATGTATCCATCCATCCATCATGTGCCATGCCGGTAAGCGTGGGCGGTCATGTTCTGCCATCTCACTCGATCACCAGAGTCGTGGATCAGCTCCGTGTTTCTGTCTCGACCATGCCACAATGCCAAGCCATCCAGGTACTTGCTTCTAGGTCTTCCCCTTGGTCTGTTCCCCTCGATCTTACCAGTTGTCACCAAATTCTCCAATCCATTTCTTCTCATAACATGCCCAAAAAATTTTGACTGTCTACGTCTAATTTCTCTAATCAATTTACGATCTTCATTTGTTTCTTGAAGGGCTTGTTCATTGGTCTTTCTGGCTGTCCATGGTATTCTTTGCATTTTCCTCAGAAACCACATCTCTACAGCCATCAGATGTTTTTCAGCCTGACTGCTCATTGTCCACGCTTCACATCCATACAAAAGTACAGGTTCAATGTAGCATCTCAACACTCTTTTTCTCGTTTCAATTGACATCTTTTTATTGGTCAATATTTTCCCGTAGTGAATTTGAATAACGAAGACACAAATAATAGATTGCACGATTTATTGCCTGGCATATTTCGCTGCATCTCGTCAGGTACATACTGCAGAAATCACACAACTTACGTGAAATTAACTAGATAACTTGCATCTTAACTAGATAATTGCAGAAGCAATTATGATCAATCAACGCAAGCCAGAATTATGTAAACAGAAAGACATGTTAGTCAGCTTAAAATTACCGTGGTAGATAAGTGACATTACTGTGCGAATATGTGTATATTTCAACTTGAAGGATTTATCTAGTTAATTTCACGTAAGTTGTGTGATTTCTGCAGTATGTACCTGACGAGATGCAGCGAAATATGCCAGGCAATAAATCGTGCAATCTATTCTTTGTGTCTTCGTTATTCAAATTGGTCAATATATTTTTCATCTTGCTAAAGGCTACTTTTGCCATGGCGTTTCTTGTTCTAATCTCTTCAAGGCATCTCCCATCAGATGTTATTACTGTTCCGAGATATATATAGGGAAATCTAATGTTATTTATTTTTGAGGACCTGAATTAGCGAAATGAATTGCAGCAGAAACGTCAGTTATGACATTAGACATAGCAATGGTACCACGCCCATTGTATTACTTTTATAGGAGGACAAAAAAAAAAGGGGGGGGGGGGGTGTTCGGGCATATTGTCAGAAAAAAATATATATCGGCTACAGCGTTGGACCTGCAGCCATGTGTAGTCTTTATCATTATCAGGTGCCATGTCCTTAGACTTTTGCGGGTATACTTGAACAGACCCGAAGACGCCTGGCTGACCGTTTTAGGGAATATGTTAGGGATGTTTCATAATATTCGGAGAAGTCTGTCTCCAATCACCTCGGTTAACCTGATCACGGGGAGTTCCAATGATGTGTGTGTGTCACTGTCATAAGGTTATTTTATTCGGACAAAAGGTCAGACTCAGAATTGCGAACCAGCTGGAATCAACACTGTTATACTGTTAAGCTCTGCTTAACCCCTTCCATATAATTCATATGCAATAACAATACACCGATATCTAACTTTACTTTTCTTATTAGACTCATTTGGCTTCACACTTTCTTATCTGGCATCAAAACACTTGAGCCACTGGACACACTTTCTGAACACACTAGTGTTTATATGAGGTTGTGCCAGATGTTTAAAAGTATTTCACGTGTTATTATTTATAATAATATGTTTTCATTAGCCCGTTTGTTCTGTTTTTGAAGAAGGTCATTAGGATCAAAATATCAGATTTGTGTGTTATGGTTTAACTATTTAGCTACACATTCCTATGACGTTATTTTATTGTTACTATTATTCTTTACTATTTGTAATCATCTCCCCCCCCCCCCCCCAATGATTTCTTTTCACTTGGCCGGAGTTTATTGTAGGTGTGTACATATAGCTGTGCTTGTTTCTCAGCCGGATCTACACATACGTGTGTGTTTCATTTCACATTGTCGTATACTGCTGCAGTCATGACCCGCCATCTCACCAGATCACCATCTCACCAGATCACCATCTCACCAGATCACCATCTCACGAGATCACCAGAGTCTTGGGTGAGGTCTGGATGAATTCTTGTCTCGATTATGTCATATGGCCAAGCCATTCAATGATTCAAGCATCTATTTCTTTGCCTTCCCTGCTCTCTTTTTTTCCCCATCAATTTTGCAAGTTGTCATTAAGTTTACTAGTTTTTTTGTTTTTTCATAACGGGCCAACAAATTCCACCAGTCTACGTCTAATTTCTCAAATCAATTTTCTGTTTTTATTTGCTTCTTGAAGAGCTGTTTGATTTGTCTTTCTGGCCATCCACGGCATTCTTCGCATTGTACTTAGAAACCATATTTCCCTGGCATTTATGTTTCTCAGCTTTCCTGCTTTTTCTCCATATTTCACATGCATACAACAGTATAGGTTATATATAGTACGTTAACAGATTTGTTTCCCTCTCATTGTAATTGTCAGCTTTCTATTGGCGAGGATCTTTTCCATTTTCCAAAATGCTGCTTTTATCCTTGCGATTCTTGTTCTAATCTCTACAAGTAATCTTACATCAGATATTGTGGCAGTTCCAAGTTGTACCCATTGACAAACGTAAGAATTTCCCATGTACTTGGGTGTTACGTGTGGGCACTTCACAAACCTGTCTGTAGCTTTGGGATTAGTGAAACACAGTTACACAATTCTCCAACATACCGAATCGTCGCTGATCAGAAAAATAAGTTAGTTGCATATCCTTTAGAGGACGTCGCAGTCAATCTCAGCATGTTTGGGTTGTTTTTAATTTCTTGGCAAGTTTGCATTCAGATTGATTTCCGAACGACCGGCACTCATACCGTTGTATGAAAATCAGCGCAAGGCGGTCTGCTTCCAAATCGCCCGCAGCTGTGTTTCGAACGCGGTATGCGGGATTGCGAACCCCTTTCGTAACTCCTTCGCCACAGCGTGGACAGAAAACAAAGGCAAACAACTGGACCTACAATTGACCAGTAAATCACAAACTGCCAGTAAATGCTGGGGTTGATTGCAACGCCATGTAAAGTTCCTAGGACATTTCCTGTTCCCAAGTTTGGGCTAGGTATACCTGTGAGTCCAGGTCAATTTAAAAAAAAACCGATCCAATTCGAGCGAGATTTAAACACATGCTCACGCGGCCAGCAGACAAGCCGACTAGACCCTACGCTACCGCCGTTTCCCCTATATACTGGTACGGGATCTTCAGGATCTTCTGGGAACTTTCAGGGATAGAAAGATGGCTTGGAAGGAAACCAGTCACCTCACGTCATTATGCCCTACCCTGGAATTAGCACTGTAACTAGTTGGCTTGTCTGCCGGCTCAACGTTCATATATTCGCAAATCTTCACCGAGTTAAGGATATAAAATATGACACGAGCTCCCAGGTCGTCCCTGGTTAAATGGCTACCGAGACATGTTCAGAGAAGTGTGAACGTCAGATGGGATATTCATCACATCATCCACCGAGAAGTGTGGACTTCAGGTGTGATATTCATCACATCATCATCAGAGAATTGTGAACGTCAGATGGGCTATTCATCACATCATCAACAGAGAAGTGTGAACGTCAAGTGTAATATTCATCACATCATCCACAGAGAAGTGTGGACGTCAGATGGGATATTCATCACATCATCCACCGATTGTGAACGTCAGATGGGATATTCATACATCATCCACAGAGAAGTGTGAACGTCAGATGGGATATTCATCACATCATCCACAGAGAAGTGTGGACGTCAGATGGGATATTTATCACATCATCAACAGAGAAGTGTGAACGTCGGATGGGATATTCATCACATCATCCACCGAGTGTGAACGTCAGATGGGATATTCATCACATCATCAACAGAGAAGTGTGAACGTCAGGTGTGATATTCATCACATCATCCACAGAGAAGTGTGAACGTCAGATGGGATATTCATCACATCATCCACAGAGAAGTGTGGACGTCAGATGGGATATTCATCACATCATCAACAGAGAAGTGTGAACGTCAGGTGTGATATTCATCACATCATCCACAGAGAAGTGTGAACGTCAGCAGGGATATTCATCACATCATCCACAGAGAAGTGTGAACGTCAGATGGGATATTCATCACATCATCCACAGAGAAGTGTGGACGTCAGATGGGACATTCATCACATCATCTACCGGGGAGTGTAAACGTCAGGTGGGATATTCATCACATCATCCACCGAAACGTGTGGACAACAGGTGTGATATTCATCACATCATCCACCGAGAAGTGTGGACGTCAGATTGGATATTCATCACATCGTCCACCGAAAAGTGTGGACGTCAGATGGGATATTCATCACATCATCCAATGAGCACCGAACTGTCTTTACAAATTACCTATTACCTATTGTTGCCTATTACCATATACCCTATACACGTAAGAGCGTGGGAAAAGGCTCTGAACATTCCACATCCCCTACGGCACTATCTGACTGCACTTAACGGTAAATGTAGGTCAAATAGACCAGTGGTTCTCAACCTTTTTTGGCCTGTGCCCCCCTTCACCATATTTTCAGAACGTCAACGTCATTCCCCCCCCCCCCTTTTTTCGTATTTCCTATCTAAAAATCCTTCCCACCCCGTCTCTACACAGTATACGTAATAATGGAAGCATGTACTAAAACAAGTCTAGACGTCCACATGAAACGTGATTTGTGGGTCTAGTTACTTTATAAAATGAATTTTAGAAGAGTGAGACGTACAGAACCGTAAAGTATGAAGGGAAAAATAAGATCAAGTAATCGATTCTTGTATTAACGCGATCTTGAAATAATCTTCATTCCCCCCCCCCTCCCCCCTCCCCCCTCCGGAAACCCCCAAATTCCCCCCTGGGGGGGGGAATTCCCCACCGGTTGAGAACCACTGAAATAGACGGTAGTTTAAAAACCATCGTTTACGTGGAGAATAGATACTATCATAGATAATAGAACAGGGATTAACGACACCGCCAGCTCATATGTTGACTACACACCACGCCCGAGATAACTGCGGGTATGTGCAGATAGGCGGCAGACTGGCCGACTACTCTAATCGCTTTTATCGCTAATATTTTAGTTGTCAGCATCTCTTGATGTCACCCAACCACACGCTGTATAACTAACAGGTGAAGATAATTGCACAACATGTATTACCATACAAATAAAGTTAGTTGCATGTCCTTTTGATGGCGTTGCAATCAACCTCAGCATTTATTGGCTGTTTGTGATTTACAACGCAATTTTTACGATCAGTTGTTGGCCATTGTTTTTGCAACGACCGACGCCAATGCCATAAAAATCAACGCAAAAATGAAATCGTCTGCAGCTGATTTCGAACCCCCGACTCGGTATGTCGGGGAACTGTGAAACAAGTTCACTGCGCCTAAACTACAACGCCGGCATTTACTACCGTAAGGGTTTAACATGTTACGAATTAGCATATTCTAGGTTATGTTATAGTAGATGGACTGACCAGTTACCTTCCACACCAGATTTGCTCGCCAGATAATCCCTAGAAAAGTGTGAAACGTATCGAAGGTATCCAGAATAGTAACACCAAGCGCAGTCCGCCTCCCCCCCCCCCCCCCCCCCAAGACCCCTGGGAGACGCTGGAGATACAGAGTTTCTACTCTGTGTGACTCTTTCTGCATGCCGCTCAACAGAATGAGACCGAGCCGTGTGTGATGAAACCCGGTGCAATAAAATCAATCTTCTGGCCTCGTATCACCTTTAAACCAAGGGTCGAGATCAATGGAGTGACATTGCAGGTCACATGATGATGATGATACCCAGAAGTGCTGATATTCCAGGGTCAGGGTTCACAGCCTCTCTCAATCCCCACGTGCAATATCCTTATTGTCTCTTATGTAAACTTAACTGTCTTGTTTACTTAACTCAGTGGTCCATACACTTTATCATCCACTGTTTCTCTCAGCCAGAAAGGTTTGCCTAGATATATTGTATTTTGGGTAGTATGTGAGTATGTGCTCTGCTGTTGGTGGCACTAGCCCACATGTTCACACGGCTGATTTGCCAGTCTAAAATTGTGTATACATGTGGTTGCCTAATCTATTGTGTACTGTTCTGAAGCGCAGAATAATGCGTTTCCTTCAGTGTTAAAACTGTGAAAATGCGAGACTTAAAAATATTATTGACACATTTGTTTACAACCTATAATACTTCATGAAAGAAAATGCACTTAGTCAATGATTATTTATATACAGAAGTCGTGAAATGTGAAGAAATAAATGCGGAGGAAGGGTTCATCCGCTGGCAGATGAATGAGACTCCCGGAACAGTCACAAAGTCTTATGGAAGATGCCTGGTAGATAGTATAGCAACAGTCGCTGTAGGAAAAGTAGCCTTTAGCACGAAGAAAAACATGCTAACCAATTACAAAGCTGTCCCTTGAGGTGAGAAAAAAAAGTGGTTATGTGCTCCATGGAACATATACTGTTATCATTATCCAGAGCCTTGCCGGCTGGCTTGGGCGATCATGCCTCTCCACAAATCACGATCTCCGACGTCATGGATCAATTCGTGTTGACTCCCTTCCGTGCCATGACACAAGACTCAAGAATCTTCTCACGCCGCCTTTCTCTATCTCTCTTTCCGCAAATCTTTCAGGTTATCACAACATGTTCCAGTTTTTGTTTTTTCATAATGTGGCCAAAAAACGATGACTGCCTCTTTCTGATGTTTGTGATAAGTTGTCTTTGCGGCTGAGCTTCCCTTAAAACTTCCTGATTGCTCTTGTTGGCTGTCCTCTTAATTGTCAGCATTCTTCTATAAAACGACATTTATATCTACATGTCAAATTTGGGCAATAAGCAGACAAGCCTATAAACATCTAATTGCAGTGAAAATGTGGTTTCTGACGAAAATGCAAAGAATACAATAGACGGACAGAAAATCCATTGGCAAGTCTTACAAGGAATAAATGAATATTCATTAGAGAAATTAGACGTAGACAGTCACCCATGTTTGGGCACATTATGAAGTGGAATAAACTATAACACTTAGTTACAACTGGCAAAATTGGTGGGAAAAGAACACAGGGCTGAGAGATAAATACATGGGAGGATAGACTACAATGGCATCAAGACAAGAACACAGAGTTGATCTACAGCCGGTGAGCATGTGAGATGGCGAACCACGACCGCTCACGTTTATCAGCAGGGCACACGATGATGATGAAAGAAGGAATACTTGACACTTAAATGAAACCAACACTAGTATAGTTTATCTCCCAAGTAAATTATACTGGAGTTGATGAATAATGTTTACCTGTGTTAAACCTGTCTGCTCAGAGTGGTAACGGCGCTGCAATACCTGTCTAGTTCATTCGCGGCTGCAGTAATAATTGTGCTGAGTATCAGGTTATTTAGTACGAAGCCTTCGATAAAGTTCTTTGAACATGTACGGCTCCATAAATCTAGCCTTGTCGCCGCTCATATACTTTTTTTTGGGAGAGATTAATGTGATGGCTTTCCCTTGCTTTGGAGATCAACATAAGAGATTAACATGCTATAATAATTCTGTTTTGGATAGCTCTTATAAACTGTAACATTGCCCCAAGACGGAGATAAATGCGCATTACGCTTGACGACGAGGGTTTTCTGGGGGAAAAAAAGGATACAGGAAAGCAACGAGAGAAACCAAACGACATTTTTAGAAAAGCATGATGATGAGGAGGAGGGGTAAGTTTTTAAACGGAGACTTGAAGCTTCACGTTTTTCTCTCGTGTCTGCTGACGTCTGTGGCTAAGGGATACTGAACGCTGAAATCCCGACATAAAGGGTTTGAAGTAAGTCGCAGACGATGTAGGAGCGGATCACTCTGCGTTGATTTCCACATTGTTCCCGCCGTTCAGACAGCAATGGGCAACTATAGGGTATATTTTTAATGACTGTGCAGTGTTTGAAAACATTGCCGATCCAAGTTTTGTATTTACCTATTATGTTGCATGAACTTTACAGAGGGTGAATACAAAACTTGGACCAGCAATATTTTCAAACACTGCACAGTCTTTGAAAATACACCATATTCTTCTTCTTCTTCTTCTTCTTCTTCTTCTTCTTCTTCTTCTTCTTCTTCTTCTTCTTCTTCTTCTTCTTCTTCTTCTTCTTCTTCTTCTTCTTCTTCTTCTTCTCCTCCTCCTCCTCCTCCTCCTCCTCCTCCTCCTCCTCCTCCTCCTCCTTCTTCTTCTTCTTCTTCTTCTTCTTCTTCTTCTTCTTCTTCTTCTTCTTCTTCTTCTTCTTCTTCTTCTTCTTCTTCTTCTTCTTCTTCTTCTTCTTCTTCTTCTCCTCCTCCTCCTCCTCCTCCTCCTCCTCCTCCTCCTTCTTCTTCTTCTTCTTCTTCTTCTTCTTCTTCTTCTTCTTCTTCTTCTTCTTCTTCTTCTTCTTCTTCTTCTTCTTCTTCTTCTGCTCCTCCTCCTCCTCCTCCTCCTCCTCCTCCTCCTCCTCCTCCTTCTTCTTCTTCTTCTTCTTCTTCTTCTTCTTCTTCTTCTTCTTCTTCTTCTTCTTCTTCTTCTTCTTCTTCTTCTTCTTCTTCTTCTTCTTCTTCTTCTTCTTCTTCTTCTTCTTCTCCTCCTCCTCCTCCTCCTCCTCCTTCTTCTTCTTCTTCTTCTTCTTCTTCTTCTTCTTCTTCTTCTTCTTCTTCTTCTTCTTCTTCTTCTTCTTCTTCTTCTTCTTCTTCTTCTTCTTCTTCTTCTTCTTCTGCGTTCATCCGGAGAATTTTTTCGGACGTGGTTGCGTTGTGCCTGTTTACAGCAGAGCTGCGTTATTGCACCGTTAGGCCGACACATCTGACTTCTGTTGACCGGGTATTTGTTAACCTTCCCGGGCACCCTATACTAGACGTAGCATTTCATAGAAAAAGAGACAGAGCCTTAAGGATATAACCGGGTGCAATGAAGTCAGTTATCTCGCCACTAAACCCACTTTGTAATCTAGCAAGTGCATACAGCTCTACCTGAGATAAATGTGATTTAAAGACGCCAGAATCTCGTCTGCACCGAATGTTGTACGTTGTAAACGATGTAGCCAAGGAAAGGCCAGGATGTAAACTTTTGTTGGCAGAGGCCATTCATTGTCTTGTGCCAGCGGGAGGACTTTAGATCGGGTGTTTAGAGCACCTCCTCAAATCCAACCCCTGGATATGGGAAACATTTGACACAGACTTTATATCCCCCCCCCCCCCCCGTTCACTTGCCTTGAACTCAAGCGTAGTCCATATATGTGCTACTACTGATTTTTGGGTGTGGGTTCGCTTTCTCTAGTAAGAGTGTCCCTCGCCATCAGGCGAACCAACTCCGACTTCAGAGGTACTTGTAATGTACGTCTCCAAGTCAAGTACAAAAAGTCAACATTTTATTCCAACTGACCGGTGTATGGGTTTAACCCGCTACCTTGGCATCAGCATACCGGAAGTTTAAGAACGAACGCTCTTATCCATTTGACCATGAGCGCGACCATCTGCAAAGGACCTGCTGCATGATGCTTACATCACCGGGAACAGGAGTCCTGTCGCAAAGTTTGTGAGAACCGCTGTCTGCAGTAGCTGATACTGGGTCTAGATGCCCGCCACCCCCTCCTGTCTTGTTGTACCCAGCTGTGATGTATCGTATCCTGTCGTGGATCTTCTGAACAGCGACACTTGAGATCATGTTGTGTGTAGGGCAGCTTAACTAGCCCCCGCTCACATACAGGCCGACAGTGTCTTGCCGACCCAGTGTCAAAACAAATCCGCTGTCAGATGCCGACAGGCGTGTCAACAAAAAAAAAAGTGTGTAGTCCGACCGCCCGAAAATATCCTTCTTTCTCTCCTGCGCTGACACCGAGCAAGACGGGTTTTACAGCAACGTGGTACTCTCACTCTCGTAAATTTGGACCTGGATCTCGACCATGTCGAGTATGCAATAATTCCCAGGGTCTAATAAGGAAATATGGCTTTAACACCTGCAGACGTTGCTTCAGGCAAAACTCTGACGACCCTGGGTTCACAAAGCTTGACTGAACCTTTAGAGGTCCCTGGCTTGATTGTTGTACTAAAAGTGTACACACTTTATTCGATAATTCAATAAATGGATGTGTTTGATTGGAACATTCCCTCGCCCCCCAAAAAAAGGAGTGTGTATAATATACATTATATAACATTCATTGCCCCTGTGGTGTGTAAACGGGGCTTTAAAAAAAAAAACAAACTATATTAATAATATAAGTTGATCTTACCTTTTACGCAATCACGTGTGACCTCATTTCAAGGTAACCAATGCCATACATATTTCATTCAGGAGATTTAATCGGAAGTAGAAATTAGGAGAGTGGGTTCACCTGATGGCGAGGGACACTGGTAACAGGGAAGGCTAATCAACATGCAACAATCAGTCCAGTGTACTAGAAATACAAGGGTAGTAGTACGTATATGGACTACTCTAGAGTTCACAGTGAACGAACGCTCGAGAGAGAGAGAGAGAGAGAGAGAGAGAGAGAGAGAGACAGAGACAGAGGAAGAGTGAGAGAGAGAGCGAGAAAGAGAGGGGGAGAGAGAAATAAAGAGGGAGAGAGAAAAAGAGAGAGAGAGGGATAGAAATAGAGAGGGGGGAGAGCAAGAGTGAGAGGGAGAGAGAGAGAGAGAGGGAGAAAGAGAGAGAAAGAGTGAGAGGGAGAGAGAAAGAGAGAGAGCGAGAGAAAGAGAAAGAGAGACAGAGGAGGAGTGAGAGTGAGAGAGCGCGGGAAAGAGAGGGAGAGAGATAGAGAGGGGGAGAGAAAAAGAGAGAGAGAGGGAGAGAAAGAGAGAGAGAGACAGACAGAGACAGAGGAAGAGTGAGAGAGAGCGGGAAAGAGAGGGGGAGAGAGAAATAAAGAGGGAGAGAGAGAGAGAGACAGAGACAGAGGAAGAGTGAGAGAGAGAGAGCGGGAAAGAGAGGGGGAGAGAGAAATAAAGAGGGAGAGAGAAAAAGAGAGAGAGAGAGGGATAGAAAGAGAGAGGGGGGGAGAGCAAGAGTGAGAGGGAGAGAGAGAGAGAGGGAGAAAGAGAGAGAAAGAGTGAGAGGGAGAGAGAAAGAGAGAGAGAGCGAGAGAAAGAGAAAGAGAGAGACAGAGGAGGAGTGAGAGTGAGAGAGCGCGGGAAAGAGAGGGAGAGAGATAGAGAGGGGGAGAGAAAAAGAGAGAGAGAGGGAGAGAAAGAGAGAGAGAGAGACAGACAGAGACAGAGGAAGAGTGAGAGAGAGCGGGAAAGAGAGGGGGAGAGAGAAATAAAGAGGGAGAGAGAGAGACAGACAGAGACAGAGACAGAGACAGAGGAAGAGTGAGAGAGAGCGGGAAAGAGAGAGGAGAGAGAAATAAAGAGGGAGAGAGAAAAAGAGAGAGAGAGGGATAGAAAGAGAGAGAGGGGAGAGCAAGAGTGAGAGAGAGAGAGAAAGAGAGAGAGGGAGAAAGAGTGAGAGGGAGAGAGAAAGAGAGAGAGAGCGAGAGAAAGAGAAAGAGAGAGACAGAGGAGGAGTGAGAGTGAGAGAGTGCGGGAAAGAGAGGGAGAGAGATAGAGAGGGGGAGAGAAAAAGAGAGAGAGAGGGAGAGAAAGAGAGAGAGAGAGACAGACAGAGACAGAGGAAGAGTGAAAGAGAGCAGGAAAGAGAGGGGGAGAGAGAAATAAAGAGGGAGAGTGAGAGAGAGACAGACAGAGACAGAGACAGAGGAAGAGTGAGAGAGAGCGGGAAAGAGAGGGGGAGAGAGAAATAGAGTGGGAGAGAGAAAAAGAGAGAGAGAGGGATAGAAAGAGAGAGAGAGGGGGAGAGAAAGAGTGAGAGGGAGAGAGAGAGAGAGAGAGAGGGAGAAAGAGAGAGAAAGAGTGAGAAGGAGAGAGAAAGAGATAGAGAGCGAGAGAAAGAGAAAGAGAGAGACAGAGGAGGAGTGAGAGTGAGAGAGCGCGGGAAAGAGAGGGAGAGAGATAGAGAGGGGGAGAGAAAAAGAGAGAGAGAGGGAGAGAAAGAGAGAGAGAGACAGACAGAGACAGAGGAAGAGTGAGAGAGAGCGGGAAAGAGAGGGGAGAGAGAAATAAAGAGGGAGAGAGAAAAAGAGAGAGAGAGGGATAGAAAGAGAGAGGGGGAGAGCAAGAGTGAGAGGGAGAGAGAGAAATAGAGAGAAGGAGAAAGAGTGAGAGGGAGAGAGAAAGAGAGAGAGAGAGCGAGAGAAAGAGAAAGAGAGAGAGACAGAGGAGGAGTGAGAGTGAGAGAGCGCGGGAAAGAGACGGAGAGAGATAGAGAGGGGGAGAGAAAAAGAGAGAGAGAGGGAGAGAAAGAGAGAGAGAGAGACAGACAGAGACAGAGACAGAGGAAGAGTGAGAGAGAGCGGGAAAGAGAGGGGGAGAGAGAAATAGAGAGGGAGAGAGAAAAAGAGAGAGAGGGATAGAAAGAGAGAGAGAGGGGGAGAGAAAGAGTGAGAGGGAGAGAGAGAAAGAGAGAGAGGGAGAAAGAGTGAGAGGGAGGGAGAAAGAGAGAGAGAGCGAGAGAAAGAGAAAGAGAGAGACAGAGGAGGAGTGAGAGTGAGAGAGCGCGGGAAAGAGAGGGAGAGAGATAGAGAGGGGGAGAGAAAGAGAGAGGGAGCGAGAGAGGGAGAGAGAGAAAGAGAGAGAGAGGGGAGAGAGAAAGAGAGAGGGGAGAGAGAGAGAAAGAGAGAGAGGGGAGAGAGAGAGGGAGAGAGAGAAAGCGAGAGAGAGGAAAGAGAGAAAGATGGAGATAGATAGATAGATAGATAGATAGAGAAAGAGAGAGAGAGAGAGAGAGAGAGAGAGAGAGAGAGAGAGAGAGAGAGAGAGAGAGAGAGAGATTTGTCCTTTTAAACATTAGAGCAATTGTCGCTCCTGAATCAGTATAGTCTTGAGCCGTTTCTGGCTTGATATTCGTAACCCGCATCCGGCGTTGGAAACACAGGGTGTGGGAGATTTGGCAGCAGGCCGCTTTGTGTTTGTTTCCATACAAAGGTATGAGCGTCGGTCGTTCAGAAAGCAATAGCAAACTACAGAAAGTAAACTTGCCAATAAATTATAAACAACCAAACAATGCTGGGGATGTCTGCGACGTCCTGTAAACAATACGCAACTAACTTTTGTTGTCTGGCTGGATTCGAGCGGATGTTGAAAATCCACCTACACTGAGATTTGCAGAGGTAAATGGTAACCAAACTAGAACTGCGGGAACGGTGAGGTGTTGGACTGGTACACAGCACATCAGTGCTGTCTTAATCAATTTCATACAACAAATTACGTACGGCGGAGTTGTTTGACATGCCTAGCAATTCCGTGGTGTTTCATTTGGGAATGCTGGTTGCAATCTGAAACGTGTGGGAAACAGTTCAGCCTCTTCTCCTGGAGCCATGCCTTCCACCAACTGTTCTATCCAAGCCACTGTCATGTTTAATATGGCCATCATATTTTAGTTTCCACGACATATATTGAAATTCCACCCCAGTGGATTCACAATTGTCTTTTGTTTAGCTCATTGTGGATTTTTTTTTTTTTTTTTTGGTTTGCGCTCGCTCGCTTTGAGCCTAAGCGCAGTCCACTACGTGCTACTACTTCCAGTGCACTGAACTGAATTTTGCGTCTTTGAATCTTTCCCTTTTACCAGTGTCCCTCGCCATCAAACAAACCCACTCTGGCTTCAGAAATACTTGTAAATTACGTCCCCAAGTCAAGGACGAGAAGTCAGCATTTTAGTTGGGAAGTATTTTAAGACATTTCATAGCCTCACTGCTGTGACCTCATCTGCATCCGCGTTATTCCAGACGCTTTCCCCTCAAAGAAAGGCAGCGACAATACCTGGTTACGTTCCCACCATGCAAAGAGGCTTCCATTCACGAGAAGAAGTCTCAGTGGTAACGCCACATTTATATATCTATTATCACGGATTGAATCAAGCGTCGCGACCGCGGGCATTTCCAAAGACATATCAAAGACCCGTCACGAAAATAACAAGTAATTCATATAATATTGTTAATGTAAATTTGTATGAACACGGGGGAGTTTTAATACTCTTTAAAATGTATTCAACGCGACGGAAGTCCCTCCCCTGACAGTAATCGGAAATAAGTGTTACACAGACTGGAAGAATATCACAGCAAGGTCACACTGAAGCTAATGCCCCTCAGTGTGGACACATTGGCGGAAGTTTCTATGAAATTAACAGCTGCAAAATATAATCACGGTATTGTGACGACGAATGTTGGAGGTCACGACCCTCAGGTCATTGTTCTAGGTTGTAACTTTTCATTGAAAGTTCTGACTGCTGCATTCGGGATCAAAATCATGCAAAGGCATTTACTCGCCAGTGAGGAACGTTTAGAAAGCATACAGTTGCGCACTACAAACACTATAATAAAGCACCGAACAGTTAATGGTTAAGTAAATGATCCTTTCCCACGCTTTGAGGCGTAAATGTGTGTGTGTGTGTGTGTGTGTGTGTGTGTGTGTGTGTGTGCGTGTGTGTGTGTGAGCCACTCAACGGATGACGCAGTCAACATCACATTGGCCGCCTTTACGTCCCATGCCATTTCCTGGTACCTATATTATTCTGTGTCGAAGTGGGAGCCCACATGCCGACAAACATAAATATGCGAGCTTCAGTAACAGGGTGGGGGTCAGCGTGGCGGAGACGTTTAACCCACATGCACTTAAACTTCCTGATTGCACTGATTGCAGGCTAGTGGGTTCATACCACACACCGGTCAGTCGGACTTAAACGTTGGCCCCTCGTTCAGAAACCCATGGCAAACTACTCAACGTAAATTGCCTAGAACATCACACCTGAAGTTGGTCGCAACGTCCTGCACCGGACATGCCATTGTAAGGGAGCCGCGGTGGCCTAGTGGTCGGACGCCCCACTACCGGCCGGTGGTCAGGGGTTCGATCCGCATCAAGGTGGACTGGAATGTCTAACAATGACCTGGGCTCCTGGGACAACCTAGCCTAAGATGGCTACCGGGACGACCCAGCCTAAGATGGCTACCGGGACGACCCAGCCTAAGATGCCTACCGGGACGACCCAGCCTAAGATGCCTACCGTGACGGCCCAGCCTAAGATGTCTACCAGAACGACCCAGCCTAAGATGCCTACCGGGACGACCCAGCCTAAGATGCCTGCCGGGACGATCCAGCCTAAGATGCCTACCGGGACGGCCCAGCCTAAGATGCCTGCCGGGACGACCCAGCCCATGATGCCTACCAGGATCACCCAGCCTAAGATGCCTATCGGGACGGCCCAGCCTAAGATGCCTACCGGGACGACCCAGCCCATGATGCCTACCGGGACAACACAGCCTAAGATGTCTACCGGGACGACCCAGCCTAAGATGCCTACCGGGAAGACCCACCCTAAGATGCCTACCGGGAAGACCCAGCCTAAGTTGCCTACCGGAACCACCCAGCCTAAGATGCCTACCGGGACGACCCAGCCTAAGATGCGTATCGGGAAATGTCGTGGTAAGTAAAGACGACCAGTGTGATACTGCCACATCAGCCACCGAGTGCCGGTTGGTCTATACAAATATGCATCTAGCACCATATACCCAATGCGGGTGAAGGCGTGTAGAAGCGATATGTACTGTTGTTTACCTTAAGGTAGGCCATCATCCATTTCACTGTCCCTATGTTGGCAATACTAAATAGTTTCTTGCCGCCGCCAGTTGTTGACATTTGTATGCAGCAGAGGTGATTATTGTATTGTGAAGTTCTTCTTCCATGTTGTGTCATGTCGACGTGTTTCTTCAGCATGTCACTCAGCCCCCGGATCTTGCTTTGCCACTGTTCACAATCCCATTCTTGGTAGATTAATGTGGGCGCTTTGTCTCTTCGCGCACATAAAAGATTTATCTGCTATAAATATTCTATTGTGGGTATTCTTTTGCAATTCTTTAACTTGGCAAGGCGGTGGCAAATTACGACTTTCACTTAGTTTTTTTGTGGTTTTATTTTAATGTAGAGGGATCTTTCATGTGCAGAACTTCATATTGGTTTTGCCCTCTCCAGGTAGGGTGAGCGCGGTAAGGAAATGGCTAGGCGTTTCCATGTCCAGGTAGGGAGAGCCGCGGTAAGGTAGTGGCTAGACGTTATCATGTCCAGATAGAGCCGCGGTAAGGTAGTGGCTAGACGTTCTCATGTCCAGGTAGAGCCACGGTAAGGTAGTGGCTAGACGTTATCATGTCCAGATTTAGCCGCGGTAAGGTAGTGGCTAGACGTTATCATGTCCAGATAGAGCCGCGGTAAGGTAGTGGCTAGACGTTCTCATGTCCAGGTAGAGCCACGGTAAGGTAGTGGCTAGACGTTATCATGTCCAGATAGAGCCGCGGTAAGGTAGTGGCTAGACGTTATCATGTCCAGCTAGAGCCGCGGTAAGGTAGTGGCTAGACGTTCTCATGTCCAGGTAGGGAGAGCCGCGGTAAGGTAGTGGCTAGACGTTATCATGTCCAGATAGAGCCGCGGTAAGGTAGTGGCTAGACGTTCTCATGTCCAGATAGAGCCGCGGAAAGGTAGTGGCTAGACGTTCTCATGTCCAGATAGAGCCGCGGTAAGGTAGTGGCTAGACGTTCTCATGTCCAGATAGAGCCGCGGTAAGGTAGTGGCTAGACGTTCTCATGTCCAGATAGAGCCGCGGTAAGGTAGTGGCTAGACGTTATCATGTCCAGATAGAGCCGCGGTAAGGTAGTGCCTAGACGCTCGCCCTGTCCAGATAGAGCCGCGGTACGGTAGTGCCTAGACGCTCGCCCTGTCCAGATAGAGCCGCGGTAAGGTAGTGCCTAGACGCTCGCCCTGTCCAGATAGAGCCGCGGTAAGGTAGTGCCTAGACGCTCGCCCTGTCCAGATAGAGCCGCGGTAAGGTAGTGGCTAGACGTTCTCATGTCCAGATAGAGCCGCGGTAAGGTAGTGGTTAGACGTTCTCATGTCCAGATAGAGCCGCGGTAAGGTAGTGGCTAGACGTTCTCATGTCCAGATAGAGCCGCGGTAAGGTAGTGGCTAGACGTTATCATGTCCAGATAGAACCGCTGTAAGGTAGTGGCTAGACGTTCTCATGTCCAGATAGTGCCGCGGTAAGGTAGTGGCTAGACGTTATCATGTCCAGGTAGAACCGCGGTAAGGTAGTGGTTAGACGTTCTCATGTCTAGATAGAGCCGCGGTAAGGTAGTGGCTAGACTTTCACCCTGTCCCGGTAGAGCCGCGGTAAGGTAGTGCCTAGACGCTCGCCCTGTCCAGATAGAGCTGCGGTAAGGTAGTGGCTAGACGTTCTCATGTCCAGATAGAGCCGCGGTAAGGTAGTGGCTAGACGTTCTCATGTCCAGATAGAGACCGCGGTAAGGTAGTGGCTAGACGTTCTCATGTCCAGATAGAGACCGCGGTAAGGTAGTGGCTAGACGTTCTCATGTCCAGATAGAGACCGCGGTAAGGTAGTGGCTAGACGTTCTCATGTCCAGATAGAGACCGCGGTAAGGTAGTGGCTAGACGTTCTCATGTCCAGATAGAGACCGCGGTAAGGTAGTGGCTAGACGTTCTCATGTCCAGATAGAGACCGCGGTAAGGTAGTGGCTAGACGTTCTCATGTCCAGATAGAGACCGCGGTAAGGTAGTGGTTAGACGTTCTCATGTCCAGATAGAGACCGCGGTAAGGTAGTGGCTAGACGTTATCATGTCCAGATAGAGACCGCGGTAAGGTAGTGGCTAGACGTTCTCATGTCCAGATAGAGACCGCGGTAAGGTAGTGGCTAGACGTTCTCATGTCCAGATAGAGACCGCGGTAAGGTAGTGGTTAGACGTTCTCATGTCCAGATAGAGACCGCGGTAAGGTAGTGGCTAGACTTTCGCCCTGTCCAGGTAGGGTGAGCCGCGGTAAGGTAGTGGCTAGACGCTCGCTCTGTCCAGATAGAGCCGCGGTAGAATAGTGGCTAGACGCTCGCTTGCCGATCCGATTGTCATGGGTTCGAGTCCGCATCGAATTGGACTCGCAAGTCGATTCAGTCCCAAATGTGTACCAGGAAATGTCTTGGGAAGAAAAGACAGCCGGCGTAATACAGACTACACCGCCCACTTTGCGGTGATTGGGTTATAAAGGGACTAAAGGATAACAGCCTCCCACAGATCAGACATATATAATCACAGCGCAGTGCACAAACACTGTAGCACCAAAGATGACTCAAATGTGTGTATGCTAATCACACACGCTGTAAATATTGTTTCTTGGTTTATTGTCTTATTTTAAAATCTAGCCATGTAGCCGTCTGTTTGGCCTGAACATTTCGATTTGAACTTAGTAGCTTAGGCAACGGATAGACTGGTGCTTCGAGTTTTCCATCCTTACCCGAGAAGGTTAGACTGCTTATCCATTACCCCTGGATCAGAGGATGATAATAATTTTTCGTTTGTTTGTAAAATCGTCACCCTCACGCTTTGAACGGAACCATGTTTACTGGATATTTTATTTTGCGCTCGCTCGCTTTGAACTCAAGCGTAGTCCATAACTCTATTTCTAGTAACACTGGACTTAATTTTGCACGTGGATGAGCTTTCCATATGACCAGTGTCCCTCGCCATCAGGCGAACCCACTCCGACTTCAGAGGTACTTGTAATTTAAGTCCTTATGTCAAGGACGAGAAGTCAGCATTTTAGTCCAACTGTCCGATGTAGGTGCTGAACCTCTTACCACGGCATCAGCGCACCGGATTTTAAAGAACATGCTTTCTTATCCATTCGGCCAGGCTGACCCCCGTTTGTTGGAGATCAAAGCCACCCTGCCACCTAGCGGGATATCACAGACACGGGTAACGGTAATTTGATGCGTCGAGGGAAACAACCATACTTCGTTATTTTAGAGCATGTTCATGTTATCTCCCTTGACAGAACTTCCCTCAATCGTAGACAAAATGCAGCATTGGATATCGACGCAATACTTTTATGAACTTTCTTCATTCATCCGCTAAGTATTTATAGCAGGTCTCGGGTGGAAGTATTCTTTAGATCACTCAATGTAAACAGTGTGATTTAGCTACACTTGGGTGCTCCAAGTGCCAAGTACAGGCTACTGCGGGATACTTGACAGACGATAGTTTGTGACCAACCAACTAGCCATCCAGCCAGCCAGCTAACGAATAAACCAACCAAGCAACCAGCCAACCAGTCAGCCAGCCAACCAACCAACCGAACAACCAACAAAACAATCAACCAACCTACCAGCCAACCAACCAACCAACTACCAGCCAACCAACCAACCAACCTACCAGCCAACCAAACAAACCCCCCCCCCCCCAACCAACCAACCACCCACCCACTCATTCAACCAACCTTCAAACCAACCCCCACCCACTCAGCCAACCAACCAATCAATCACCCAAGCAAGCAAGCAACCAACCAAGCAAACAAGCAAGCAAGCACGCAACCAACCAACCAACCAACCAACCAACCAACCAACCAACCAACCAGCCAGCCAGCAACCAACCAATCAACCAACCACCTAAACAACCAACCAATCAATCACCCTACCAACCAACCAATCTATCATCCTACCAACCAACCAACCAACCAACCAAACAACCAACAATACAATAAGCCAACTTACCAACCAACCAACAAACCAATCAATCAATCAACCAGCCAACCAACAACCCACTCACCCAACCAACCACCTAACCACCCACCCACTCACCCGACAAACCAACAAACCAACCCCCACCCACCCAGCCAACCAACCAATCAATCACACAACCAACCAACCAACCAAACAAGCAAGCAACCAACGAATCAAGCAAGCAAGCGACCAACCAACCAACCAACCATCCAACCATTCAACCAACCAACCAAATAACTGACCAAGCAACCAAGCAAGCAGCTATCCAGCCAGCCAACCAACCAATCAATCAACCAACCAACTAACCAACCAACCAATCAATCACCCAACCATGTATTAGTGATACAATAAGAAAAAGATGCTAGTTGCATGTCCTTTACAGGACGTATCAATCAACCCCATCATCTATTGGCTGCTTGGATATTCTAAACAATGCTACTTTCAACAGATCGCCATTGTTTCCTAAACAGCCGACATTCGTACCGTTGTAAACATTAAAACAAAGAGATCTGCTCCCAAATCTCCAGTGACAGACTTCGAACCCGGTATATCGGCATTGTAAATCTGCGTTCGCTACTCCCAAGCCACAGACACAGCAGTTTGAACATGCGGTTCATGTACATTTGGGTATGGTGACAGAGGTAGGACAAACTCAACGGGAAATAGCACAGTAACAGAAGAGGTAATGGTGACGGTGGTAGGACAAACTCAACGGGAAATAGCACAGTAACAGAAGAGGTAATGGTGACGGTGGTAGGACAAACTCAACGGGAAATAGCACAGTAACAGAAGAGGTAATGGTGACGGTGGTATTACAAACTCAACGGGAAATAGCACAGTAACAGAAGAGGTAATGGTGACGGTGGTATGACAAACTCAACGGGAAATAGCACAGTAACAGAAGAGGTAATGTTCCAACGAATCAATTGTTTCAGGTAAGCATGTCCGAATGGATAAGAGCACTCGCTCTTAAACATCCGCTGTGCTAATTGCGAGGGAGCGGGTTTAACCGGTCGGTTGGGACTAAAATGTTGACTTCTCGTCCTTGACTTGGGGATGTAAATTACAAGTACCTCAGAAGTCGGGAACGGGTTCGTCTGATGGCGAGGTAATAGGGAAAGCAAACCCACATGCAAAAATCAGTCCAGTGTAGACTACTTTACCTTTCCCAGCGTCCTGCTTTCGATGTGAATCATGGGGGAAATAGAGGATACATGACACTTGCATAAACACGTCATTTGTAGGACTTATAGATACGGATTTGATTTGTAAGATTTATAGAGACTGCTGTGATGTGTAAGATTCATAAACGGTACCATATGTACCAGGCTTCACCTGTCTGTCTTCTGCCGGTGCAGCCTCCAGAATTGACCCAATCTCACCCCCACCGACTTCATTTATAAACTGTTCTCACTTCACTTCCTGTGTAATATGCAAATCGTGTAAACGTAAATTTTATTCGTGTCCTTGCAGGACATTGCGACCAACCCCATGTCAATTTTCTGGCCGATTCACGTTACGTAGTTCACCATTGCTTTCCGAACGAGAAGTCAATATTACAGACCAACTGACCGATGCGTGGAAAATACCCACTACCCCGCGGCGAGCGCACAGGAAGTTTAATCGCAAGCGTGATAACCCCTCGGCTGACCACCGAAAATTGTATGTGTTTTTTTTTTTTTCATATCCTTTTTACAGGACATCGCTGTCAACACCATTTTACTGCTGTTGTTGATGTCTTAGCAAGTTTACTTTCTGTAGTTTGCCATTGCTTTCTGAACGATCGGCTTCCATACCAACTCGTTAAAACCCAGTGCAGCGTGGTCTGCTGCCAGATCGGTCGCAACGGTGTTTCGAACGCGGGTAAGCGGGCTTACGAATCGCTTCCGTAAGGCCTTTGCCACGACCGAACTTATTTTACCTACCTAACAGTTTTTTTTACACCACTTTCTTGTTTGTTTAGTAAACGGGTTCATCCTCAAAAGGGATGGTGTTTGGAGGGCATATATTTTACTACCCTCACCGGAAGAGATAAGGGTTGAAAAGCACTTGTAACGGAAGGCAAGCACAAACAACATATGGTTGACGCCATAAGGGAAATACCATTTCTTGTACGGTTACAAGATTGCGGATATTATTCTCCAGGAAGTTGCATCGGCGGATAGAACCTTCCCTTTTCAAAGAATAGTTCTTGCTATCATTTCGTTGTCAATGACGTATGTTTCGGTCTTTAATAAGGATTGGTAAACGTGTTTATTGTCTTCTCTGTTTAGCTTCACGGGCTGTCTTTGTTTATTTGTTTGTGAATCCTCTGGAATATTGTAGAATTAATTCTTAAGTCCGACGCCTTTCCGTTGTGGTCGTCTAAGTCTTGCACAGGGCTCGCGTCTGTCGGAGTGAGGTGTGTGTAGATTCTCTTTTCAAAGCACGGTGTTGCGATGTTCTCATCCCCCTCTCCAAGTGATGAAACCGACGGGTATGCAAGCCGGGTTCTGTAACTTCACATCTGTAGAGAGGCATGTCAAGATGTAACCATGTCAAGCTTCAGCTCAGCACACACACAGACTGCCTGGGCGCCAGCCTAGGTTGGCAATGCTGCCTCCCCTGGTTTAGAGCACTCCATTGTCAACAGACTCCAGTCAAAGCCCAGACGGAGATTCATTTCTAAAGACGAGGGACCCTGTTTTCATGGCAGTCTGGCATATTGGGAATATGATACTCATAATTGTTATGACCAATGACCAAGTACTACAAGAGACAAATGAAAATCGTAGATTGATTAGAGAAATTAGACGCAGACAGTCAAAATTTTTTGGACATGTTATGAGAAGAAATGGACTGGAGAACTTGGTGACAGCTGGCAAGATCGAGGGGAACAGACCAAGAGGAAGACCGAGAGGAAAATACCTGGATGGCTTGGCCACATGGCATGGACGAGACAGGAACACTGAGCTGATCCACGACTCTGGTGATCGAGTGAAATGGCGGATCATGACCGCCCACGCTTTCCGGCATGGCACATGATTGATTGATTGAATTGTTATGTGCCGTGCCAATAGATGTGGACGGTCAAGGTTCGCCATCTCATATTATCACCAGTGTTACATCATGTCTGTCTGTATTCTTGTCCCAGTGTGGCCAAGCCATCGAGGTATTTATCTCTTTGTCTTCCACTTGAACACTGCTGAACGTTAACTTGCCAAGAGATCACGAACAGCCAAAGGATTCTGGAGTTGACTGCGAGGTCACGTAAAGGATGTGCAAATAACTTTTAAAAAAAATGTCCCTTTGAACTCTCTCCCCCCCCCCCCCCCCCCCCGTCCCTCCGTGTTTTTCTCTCTCTCTCTTTCTCTCTCTCGCTCTCTCTCTCTCTCTCTCTCTCTCTCTCTCTCTCTCTCTCTCTCTCTCTCTCTCTCTCTCTCTCTCTCCTCCCCAAGTTTGTCTGTCATTCAGTTTTCAAGTTTGTTTACCATCAAAACGTGCCCTAAAGCCTGGACTGTCTGCATCTATGTTATCGCATCAGTTTACGACTTTCATTTGTTTCTTGAACTCAGGCGTATCCAGGACCCCAGCAAAGTCACTTGTCTGTTGTTTTTAACATTTAGTTGTAACGTAGCCTTGTGTGTGTGTGTGTGTGGGTGGGTGTGTGTGTGTGTGTGGGTGTGGGGGGGGGGGCGTGTGTGTGTGTGTGTGTGTGCGTGTTCCAGTCGTAACGTTTATTCTGTCACTTGTGGTTGTATTCTGGTGAAGCTGGCCTATTCTTCTTCGTTTTCTTGATTTTCGCATTGTATTTGTTCAATTTTTAAGACTTAACAATTAAGAAGAAATTAGAAGCAACAGAGATGTGGTTCCTGAGACGAATGTTGCGAATTCCTTGGACTGCCAGAGTAACTAACAACGACTGCCTGATACAGGCTAATGAAACTAGAACATTATATACAACAATAAGAAAGAGACAAACATTTTTTTTCCTTCATGTGATGAGAAGAGAGGCATTGGAGAACATCGTGACAACTGGAAAGAACGAGGGAAAGAGAGGCAGAGGCAGACTAAGAGAAATGATGCTGGATGGATTGAGACGGTGGCATGGAGGAATATCAGCAGCAGAGTTAATCCAGAAAACCAAAGACCGAGATCTGTGGAGAGACATGAACGCATACGCCAGCTGGCAGGGCACTTGATGATGATGATTTGTTCAATTTAGGCAGTAATGTTCATATCTTGTGCATCCCTGTTATGTTATATATCTTAGTTGACACTGACAGCCAGAAAACAATGTTTCATACAGAAATATCTCCAGGCCAGCATTTCCTGTGTCGTGTGGATCACAACCTGCATGATTCGTGTAGCCATTCCACATGCACATAACATGGTGCAGTCTCTTTGTGGGCTATTTTCAGATGTCTACAGCTATTGATCATGCCGGAGTCAGTAGCTTGTGTTACTGCTTTAGCAACAACTGATGGAGGTATTGACTATGACATTCTCAAGAGCACCCTTCTCCTTTCTTCCTGTAACATAGTCGTTTTCCCGTTTCGGTAGATCATGACTGTTATTCGTATCATGTTAAGAATTGATTCTCATTTATTTTTCGCTAAAACGAAAATCGAAATAAGAAACACAGAGGATCTGCGTAAGACAAGAGGTTGGCAATCAATGTATGGATTAAAATTCTGCGGGTTTCCGAGAGGCAGATCTGGACACTGACTGCAAACATCGACATTTACCAAGTGGTTGTTCTGCTCCTGCAAGAGCAAACGGGAACAATTACAGAAATAGTCGCAGACTATTTATTGCCGTATATCTAGAGAGCCGTCTCCCTGGCCTAGGGTTAAAGGACTTTCTCCGTAATCCCGTTTATCCACGTAGGGTAACGCAGCACGCAAGAATTGGAAGCGGTTCTCGCCGAGTTGGTAACTTACGGGATAAGTGAGCCGGCTGCTCAGAAAGCAATGGCAAACTACTGAGCGAAATCTTGCCAAGAAATCAACGACAGCGGTAAAAGGGTATGCGGAAAAAAGATATCTAGAGAACAAATAAAGATTGTATAGTCAGTTTCAGACGCAATTCTTAGGGGTGAACTAGTGTCACTTTAATTTACAGAAAGCTATACCAGGTGGCTCGGTTGAAAATGGCGCCGATTGACGGATGACGTGTTACGTGCGGTTATTGTTTGAGATTGTATTCAGTCTCTGTAAAGACTGCCTGACTGTTGGCTGAATATGGATATATTCTACTTCGCGAAATTAGCGTGTGAACAGTTGTGCATATGGTTGTGTGTGTGTGTGTGTGTGTGTGTGTGTGTGTGTGTGTGTGTGCTTATGCGTGTTTGTGGGTGAGCGTGAGTGAGCGTCTGTGGGTGTGTGAGCCTTTGTGGGTGTGTGTGCGTTCGTGGGTGTGCGTGCGTTCGTGGGTGTGTGCGTTTATGTGCGTGTGTTGTGTTTGTGTGTGTGTGTGTGATTGTTGAGATAACATTCAAAAACAAACAAGTCGTTAATTTTACTCGTTTATTCCAATAACCAACACCACACACACACACACACACACACACACACACACACACACACTCACAGAGAGAGAGAGAGAGAGAGAGAGAGAGAGACTGTGACAGGTTGGCCCACCTCTCAGATCGTTTTGTTACTAGATGGAGATAGCCCTCAGTAAACCCCTCTATGTATCCTGTAGTAATTTTTATTTTTATCTATATTTTCAAATATTAGATAAAATCGTCTTTGGTTAGTGTATTTATATACATAAAACTATAGAGAGAGTTAAATACTATTTCTTCTTATAGTTAGAAGTAGATGTAGGGTAGAGTTCGTTTACAAGCCAAGAAATCAAGTCAGGCTGAATTTATATTCAGGTTTGGCTATGAAAAATAATTTGGCCACAGGAAGGGAACTCTCCTGGATGAGAAGTTAACTTCCGGTAGCACCCTAAGATCTGCCATTTTTTTCTAGCAACCTGGAAGGAGCAGGAGCTATCACGTCAATTGGCTAAAATTGAACACCTGTCTGTGTTTAAACATATTTTATTGCTGGCTCTTGTTAAGCCGAAAAACCCTCTAAAACATAGAAAAGCCAATGATAGTCTCCACTCCCGATAGGCCAGTCAAAATCTAGTTGCAGGGTGAGTTAATAATAATTTTGTTAAACAATTTTCTGTGTGTCAAAATGCCGGCAAAATCTACCGGCCATGCCGATCGATAATAGATACTATTAATTAAAACTAGTGTTAGTTAACTAATATTAGAATTAGGACCATGTTTGTGCCATGTGGCTTGCCGACAAGGGTAAAACGAAAAGCTCGTCACATGTGGCATTAAAAACATGGATAAATTACATTACGTGATTCTCGAAATTAGGTATCTGCCTGCGGAAGGACACCTGAGTTAGTCAGTAGACGATTAGAGTTAAGATAATTTAATTATGTGCTTAAACTTCGGAACTAGCGGATTTCTCTAGATAATATACTTATTAGTTGAAGGAATTAGTTCAGAGAGTGAATAAGTTACCATTAATTATTCTTTATTAATCTCTATCTTGCCCATAGTCAGATTACTACCATGTGGTCCAAGATGGCCCACTTAACAAAGTTCAAACCTTGGGGGAATTCTCCAACCCTAATATTGTTCTTGTATATAGTGAAAATAATCTTAAACCTAGCTAAGAAATCTTCTAGATAATTAATTATGTTTTAATTAATATAAGGAAGACTTGCTAGTAGTACAACTCATAACTCTTTAAGTGAACTTGGGGTGTTTCATTGATTTTAATGGTTCACTCGTGTACATCGTGAAGTTATAGTTGTTGTGTGTGATTTCATTTCATTCTATGGAATTCATCAATATGTGATGTTAATTCATCGTGTGGAGTGTAGTTTGTGTGTTTCCATACTTGAAAAATGATGTGTGGTGTTTCATCGATGTAATGGTTTGTTAATGTATATGTGATGTCGGAGTTGTGGCGTCTGAGTTTCAGTCCATTGAAGTCATCCTATATGTACTGTTAAGTCATTATGTGAATTGTGGTTCATGTTTCCATGAGTAATCATGACTTAGAATATATATTTGGAATGTGGTCTTTGAAGTAGAGCATTGTGATTGTACATGTTTGATCTAAATGTCAGCAGAGAGAATAGGATATCATTTGTATGCTGTTTCCATGAGATCATTGTGCTGTTGTAGATTTCAGATAAGGAATCAACCTGTAAATTTAAATAATACATGCTATGAAAATTTATGAGACAAGATGCCATGCAGGACATGGCCAAAAGAATTTACAAGGCTGTCTTGAAGGATTATTCACTCCTTCTCACTGTCATTCACAGAGCCTGCACCCTGATCATCTGTAGCCGTAGTCACGACCGGTGATTGAGCTACGAACCACTCACTTGATGCAGCAGAGAGTGGAGTCCATACCACGATCCAGTCAGCACTGCCAGCTTACCATCCAGGAGGCTAAGAATTATCAGATGAGTGGCTACCCACCCGTTTGCCACTGCACAGCAATCCTAATTTGTCCGCTATTGGCTAAGTGTCTATGATTATATCATCTAGCTGAACATTATCTGGTCAAGATGTCAGGGATCTGCGTATCTCTTATGTGTCAGTGAGTTCCCAGTGGGGCTCACGTAGTGTTCTTTAGGATTAAACGTTATGTTATATTTGTACTTTTAACAACGGCGTCTGTCATTATAGAATTAGCATCATCAGATTGTGTGACGAGTGAAAGGACTACATCTATACGTATCATTCTGTCTTATCTCCTGTTGTGTGAGAATACATTAGGCAGTGGGGGCTAATTTTTTTTATCCAGGCACGTTAGCAGGAATCACTTGACATACTGTCTTCGTTTGTTAGCACAGTTCGTCGTCATAACTTTCCGCCTGGCACTGTTTAGAAGTAGTGATCCATTCTGGGACTTTTGATAATCATTCTTCTAGAATTGCGAGCCATTTGATCGCTTCTTCAGCAGTGGTTAGATTCTCTATTCGTAGAAGTCTATTTAGTATCTACTTTGATCCAAATTCCATCCTAGTAGCATACGTTACGCGACACTGCGAGAGGTCCGGGATTGGCAATCCTATAGATTGTTGGGTTCAGTCGAGTATCCAACTTCATAGATAGTTCTAACTTTCAGTCACTAAATAGAGATAGCTACTAATCATACTAGTTAATATATACATACTTATAATATAGGATAACATAAGTTAGGGCAAAGGTGAATTGCTGGCAAACGGGTAAGTGTTGTGTCAATGTGTAACATTTTTTATGCTTGTTATTGTAGATATTTGTGAATCTTTGCGACAAACACATTCTTGATTAAGTGAGTGAGTTATCCAGGTGTATCAACAGATATCATATTATTACATAACTAACATGTCTTCTGAAAAGCCACCTACTAAGGAGGAACTGCGAGAACAAGGAACATTGTTAGGTTATGAGGGTGCAGAGTTGGAAAAATATGTAATAGAAGAAGGAAGAACATGGCGCCGAGAACAAAGGGACATCATCAAAGAGAAGGACGAACGAGAGGAAAGAATTAAAGTAAAAATCCAGATGGCGGAAATTGAATCCAGACAGAAGATGCGACAGGCTGAATTGGACAACCAGTTGAAACAGGCTGAATTGGACAACCAGTTGAAACAGGCTGAATTGGACAACCAGTTGAAGCAAGCAGAACTGGACAAGGAGTTGAAATTAGCTGAGCAGTTAAGACAGCACGAGTTAGAACTGAGGAGATTAGAACTACAAAATCCTGATGCCTCCAGATTTAGCAGTGCCAGCTCTCCAACTGACAGCCAAGACATTTCCTCAGGACCACATATTACTCCAGGATCAATGAGTTTTCCACTGGCCCACTTCGACCCGAAGGAGGATCAGATGGATGAATATCTTGACAAATTTGTGTTAATGTGTGAAGCCTACAATCTGCCTAAAGATAAATTTAATATTAAACTCTCCCAAGCACTTCGCGGTCCAGCGTATGACGTGTTTGCAAAACTCCCTCCAGGTCTTGAGAAGGACTTTGTCACACTCAAAAATGCTCTCTTGAAACGATATCAGTTAACTTCTAGTGCCTACAGGTTGAAGTTCCGTACCGCCAAACGGTCACAAGGAGAATCATTTCCTCAGTTCGCCTCACGGTTACACACTTATTTTAACAAGTGGGTAGAACTGAGTGATTTGGATGCTACTTATGACGGGCTGGCGGAACTAATACTTGTTGAGCAATTTAAAGATGTTCTTCCAAAACAGCTACAAACCTTTATTGCAGAGAATGGTGGTGCTCGGCTAGAGGAGGTTATCGCACTAGCCGAACGATATTTAACTGCCCATGGCGAAGTAGCTACCACTAAATCTTGTAATTCTTCTACTGCTCAAAATACTCCTGCAACACAGAATAAGGGTTTTCAGCAGAACAACTCTTATGGTAAAGACACCAGAGGGCACACTGGGGGTCCGCACCAAAATCCTGGTTTCCAAAAACAAAAACCACCAACGAACAATAGTGGATGGGGTAAACCTTACTGCAAGAACTGCAAAAGTAATGATCACCACACGAGCGTGTGCAGAAATAATCCCCCTACCCAGTATGCTGCGTGTATGATTACGGGGGCAAGTACCCAACAGAACATATGTTCAAGTAATGGAACTAGGCCACCCACGGTTGAAACTATTCTGGTTAACGGTAGTCCAGTACTATGTCTCTATGACAGTGGACTCCAGTGTGATGCAATAATAGCTAAGCAGTTAGTGAAACCATCACAGTTAACAAAACAAACAGTTGTAGTTAAAGGGGCTACCAGGAGCTCTCCAACTATAATAGCTAAGATAGCCAAAGTACATGTGACATCTAAGTATGTCACTGGACTCATTTCAGCTGCAGTGATCGATGATCCGGTATATCCTTTCATGCTTGGTCGTAAGTATTATATTTAGGAGAACCATCATCACCAATGATAATGGCAGCAGTGGAGACCCGGAGTCAGGTTGCACAGTCACATGAACCTATACTCTCAATCAACCCTCTACCTCGGGAGATTAGGGCTGCACAAAATGAATGTCCGACTTTAGTATCTTGTTTTGGCAAACCGCCAAACGGTAGAAATCCTCCAGCAGCTGGAAATTTCTATTTAAAGGACAAGTTGTTGTACCATAGGGCAGGAACTATGGGTACCGAACACGGGCAACTTGTCGTGCCGAAACAATATCGTAATCAGATATTGCATATGGGACATACCATATCCTTCAGTGGACATATGACTGTAGGAGTTACTACCCAGCGTATTTCTTGTCATTATTTTTGGCCGGGAATGACTGCTGACATACGAAGATACGTCCAGTCTTGTCCGGAGTGTCAACATGGCTCCCCCAAGCAGTGGTCTACTCCTGTTTCCATAGGGGAAGGGTTAGTTTTGAACATTCCTTTTGAGCGAGTAGCTATAGACATTATTGGTCCACTGCCCACTTCTAAGAAGAAAAATACTTATATTTTAACGGTAGTAGATACAGGTACAATGTGGGCTGAAGCTACTGTACTGCCCTCCATCAATGCAACTAGGGTAGCAGAGGCTCTCCTAGAAATATTTACCAGAGTAGGATTCCCTATTCTTATTGTAAGTGATAGTGGGTCATTATTGAATGAGAAGTTAAGGGGAGAAATCTCCGACATCTTCAGGATGCACCATGTCAACACAGGTTTTAGTCTCACAGAGAATAAGCGACTTGTGGTCAAATATACAGGGACTCTCAAATCGATCGTGAACAAGTTAGTCCAGGAGAAACCAGATAGTTGGGACACGTACTTATCAGCAGCAATGTTTGCCTATCGAGAAGTACCACATGTCGCCACCGGTCTTCCACCTGCTACACTATTGTTCGGACGACCAATTAAAGGACCGCTTGAGGCTCTTTTGAGAACCTGGACTGATGAAGGAACAGATGAGAGTGTCGTCAAGTCTTCACAGTATGTAGAGGAACTGAAACAGAAACTGCACACGGGATGGAAATTAGCTAACTCCACTCTCCGTCGTGCCAGAAAACAACAGGCTTCCTTCTATAATAAACCTATTAGAAACCAGTCTCTAGAGGTAGGAGATAAAGTGCTAGTCTTATTAACCAAAGGGGATAATAAGTTAGAAATTGCTTGGCAAGGACCATTCATCATTAAAGAGAAGGTGTCCAGCAACAAGTACTCTGTTTCTATTCGCGGGAAAACTGCAGTCTTCCACGTGAATTTACTCAAAAGACATTTTGAGAACACGAACCCACCAGTTCATATTATGACTCTGGCAGTGGTTGATAAGGGATCCAAAGGGGATCAATCCAGATGGGAAGACAACCCCGACAGATGTGAGGAAGATGACGCGGCTGAACACGATCCCAACTTAGAGACGTCTAAAGGGAAAGTAAGGACGACGCGCATGAAGTATAGGGATCAAGACCAATTGGGTCGAACGGGAGATGTTGGAATTGTAGGACCTTTATCAGTGACAGACGAAGGACACCCCGACCAACGAAAGCAAAGTTTCCAGAGAAGGTTTCCTTGGAAGCGACATCAAGCGAGGAGGTTTCTTAGAAGGTGTCTTAGAAACGAAGAGTCTGAGAATTGTGAATAGACATTGTGCTATTGATGAAGAGGGGGACCTGTCCAAATGACCCATAAACGTCAGAGTAAGGGCTGACAAAACTATATGAGAGTTCGGGCTGGAGAAAAAGTTGCTTCTCCAACTTTTTTGAACGATGGGCATTTGTGACAGGTTGGCCCACCTCTCAGATCGTTTTGTTACTAGATGGAGATAGCCCTCAGTAAACCCCTCTATGTATCCTGTAGTAATTTTTATTTTTATCTATATTTTCAAATATTAGATAAAATCGTCTTTGGTTAGTGTATTTATATACATAAAACTATAGAGAGAGTTAAATACTATTTCTTCTTATAGTTAGAAGTAGATGTAGGGTAGAGTTCGTTTACAAGCCAAGAAATCAAGTCAGGCTGAATTTATATTCAGGTTTGGCTATGAAAAATAATTTGGCCACAGGAAGGGAACTCTCCTGGATGAGAAGTTAACTTCCGGTAGCACCCTAAGATCTGCCATTTTTTTCTAGCAACCTGGAAGGAGCAGGAGCTATCACGTCAATTGGCTAAAATTGAACACCTGTCTGTGTTTAAACATATTTTATTGCTGGCTCTTGTTAAGCCGAAAAACCCTCTAAAACATAGAAAAGCCAATGATAGTCTCCACTCCCGATAGGCCAGTCAAAATCTAGTTGCAGGGTGAGTTAATAATAATTTTGTTAAACAATTTTCTGTGTGTCAAAATGCCGGCAAAATCTACCGGCCATGCCGATCGATAATAGATACTATTAATTAAAACTAGTGTTAGTTAACTAATATTAGAATTAGGACCATGTTTGTGCCATGTGGCTTGCCGACAAGGGTAAAACGAAAAGCTCGTCACATGTGGCATTAAAAACATGGATAAATTACATTACGTGATTCTCGAAATTAGGTATCTGCCTGCGGAAGGACACCTGAGTTAGTCAGTAGACGATTAGAGTTAAGATAATTTAATTATGTGCTTAAACTTCGGAACTAGCGGATTTCTCTAGATAATATACTTATTAGTTGAAGGAATTAGTTCAGAGAGTGAATAAGTTACCATTAATTATTCTTTATTAATCTCTATCTTGCCCATAGTCAGATTACTACCATGTGGTCCAAGATGGCCCACTTAACAAAGTTCAAACCTTGGGGGAATTCTCCAACCCTAATATTGTTCTTGTATATAGTGAAAATAATCTTAAACCTAGCTAAGAAATCTTCTAGATAATTAATTATGTTTTAATTAATATAAGGAAGACTTGCTAGTAGTACAACTCATAACTCTTTAAGTGAACTTGGGGTGTTTCATTGATTTTAATGGTTCACTCGTGTACATCGTGAAGTTATAGTTGTTGTGTGTGATTTCATTTCATTCTATGGAATTCATCAATATGTGATGTTAATTCATCGTGTGGAGTGTAGTTTGTGTGTTTCCATACTTGAAAAATGATGTGTGGTGTTTCATCGATGTAATGGTTTGTTAATGTATATGTGATGTCGGAGTTGTGGCGTCTGAGTTTCAGTCCATTGAAGTCATCCTATATGTACTGTTAAGTCATTATGTGAATTGTGGTTCATGTTTCCATGAGTAATCATGACTTAGAATATATATTTGGAATGTGGTCTTTGAAGTAGAGCATTGTGATTGTACATGTTTGATCTAAATGTCAGCAGAGAGAATAGGATATCATTTGTATGCTGTTTCCATGAGATCATTGTGCTGTTGTAGATTTCAGATAAGGAATCAACCTGTAAATTTAAATAATACATGCTATGAAAATTTATGAGACAAGATGCCATGCAGGACATGGCCAAAAGAATTTACAAGGCTGTCTTGAAGGATTATTCACTCCTTCTCACTGTCATTCACAGAGCCTGCACCCTGATCATCTGTAGCCGTAGTCACGACCGGTGATTGAGCTACGAACCACTCACTTGATGCAGCAGAGAGTGGAGTCCATACCACGATCCAGTCAGCACTGCCAGCTTACCATCCAGGAGGCTAAGAATTATCAGATGAGTGGCTACCCACCCGTTTGCCACTGCACAGCAATCCTAATTTGTCCGCTATTGGCTAAGTGTCTATGATTATATCATCTAGCTGAACATTATCTGGTCAAGATGTCAGGGATCTGCGTATCTCTTATGTGTCAGTGAGTTCCCAGTGGGGCTCACGTAGTGTTCTTTAGGATTAAACGTTATGTTATATTTGTACTTTTAACAACGGCGTCTGTCATTATAGAATTAGCATCATCAGATTGTGTGACGAGTGAAAGGACTACATCTATACGTATCATTCTGTCTTATCTCCTGTTGTGTGAGAATACATTAGGCAGTGGGGGCTCATTTTTTTTATCCAGGCACGTTAGCAGGAATCACTTGACATACTGTCTTCGTTTGTTAGCACAGTTCGTCGTCATAACTTTCCGCCTGGCACTGTTTAGAAGTAGTGATCCATTCTGGGACTTTTGATAATCATTCTTCTAGAATTGCGAGCCATTTGATCGCTTCTTCAGCAGTGGTTAGATTCTCTATTCGTAGAAGTCTATTTAGTATCTACTTTGATCCAAATTCCATCCTAGTAGCATACGTTACGCGACAGAGACCCACATTTATAAGCACCTAGCTGCACACGGTGGGTGGTATAGTTAGTATCACGCCGATCATCCTCCCTTCCCCAGACATTTGCTGGTACCCAGGTTAGACTAGGTCCATCAGGGAACCCAGACCAATTTTACAAATTCGCCCCAATGTGGATTGGAACCATTGACCACGAGTCGGCAGGCGAGAGTCTAGCCACTGCACAACCTGCGGCGTGTGTGTGTGTGTGTGTGTATGTGTGTGTGTATATATATATATATATATATATATATATATATATATATATATATATATATATATATATATATATATATATATAAGGGGCGTTCATTTGAAATCCGTTTGTGCCGCACCACGCGTAATTGCGTACGTTGAACATAATCATGTTATAGTCATGTGATAAGCACTGACCAATGAATAGAAAAGCACGTGCCTATCGTCCCATGATGCATAGGTTCTGTTTCTAACCGTTGAGAAAATGGCCGGGGTGATCCAAAATCCGCCAAAAGAAGCTCAAAGAGCGGTGATTCAGTTTTTTTTTTTTTCATTTGAAGGATGTCGACCAGTGGACATTCATCGAAGAATGCAGGCAGCGTACGGTAACAAATGTGTGTCGAAGGCAACAGTGACATACTGGGCACGAATGTTTCGGAAAGGACGTCAGTTCACGACAGATTTTCGACGGCCGGGTCAAGCGCATATTGTTGCAACAGAAAAAAAAAAAAAACCATCGCCAAAATTGATGCAGCAATACAGATGAACCGTTGTCGAAGCATACGTTCGCTAGCGAAAGAATTTGATGTGTCAATTGGGACAATTCAAAAGGACGTTCATAAGAAATTGCAATATCGGAAGGTGTGTTCACAGTGGGTACCACGGATGTTGACCAAAAAGAGGAACGCATGGGATGATGTTTGAACCACTTGCTGCGTTACTGAGTGGAGGGTGATGCATTTCTCTTCCGCATAGTGGCAGGCGATGAATCATGGTGTCACCACTTTGAGCCTAGCAGCAAAAGAGAGAGCATGCAAGGGAAGCATGCTGGATCACAACCCCCCCCCCCCCCCCCCCCCAAAAAAAAAAAAAAAAAAAAAAAAAATACAAGTTACAGGTTTCCGCTGGTAAGGTTATTCTCAGCGCATTTTTTGACCATAAAGGGCTATTGTTGGCCGACTTTAAAGAACCTGGTGTCAACATCAACTCTACCCACTACTTGGAAACTTTAAAGAACCTGGTGTCAACATCAACTCTACCCACTACTTGGAAACACTAGACAAGCTGCAAAAAGCCATCAAGCATAAACGACCCGGCACGCTTTCTCGTGGTGTGATTTTGTTGCACGATAATGCTCGTCCGCGTGTCGCAAAGATTGTGCTGGAAGCATTAGCAAGGAAGAAGTGGGAAATTCTGCAACATCCAGTCTATAGTCCTGATTTGTCACCATGTGATTTTCATTTCTACGGACCTCTAAAAATAAAGCTCTCAAGGGGCAACGATTTCACACAGATGCAGAAGTAATGAACGTGGTAAGCAGTTGGTTAAGTGAGCAACCACAATCCTGTTTTGCGGACGGCATTCGCCGCCTACCTAAGCAATGGGATGCTTACCTGAATGCCTACGGCGACTTCTTCTGACCAACCCATGGTGCATAATATATTCCAAATGAATGCTATGTTTAATTCTACCACACCTGTTAATGTTTCTTTCATGCTTTTGTAACAAAGCCATTGGAACGGGTTTCAAATGAACGTCCCTAATATATATATATATATATATATATATATATATATATATATATATATATATATATATATATATATATATATATATATATATACCATCTGCTGGAATGTGACATATGTTGTGCTCCTAATGCCCCGCCCCCTGGAGACGCTATCTTCCAAGACGCAACCGTTATTATCTGATATCTGGGAAGCCCCAGAGGTCACTGGCTCGAGAGACTGGCAGGTGGTGTTCGACTGCTCACAGAGAACCAAGAATGCAAGGCCAATGTCTTGACTGGAGTTTGGTGAACTCGTTCTGTCCCAGCAGGCTGGTTTTACAGAGATGTAACACACACATGACTGGGTCAGCAGTAGTTAGACTAAGACAGTAAGTAAGGAATATGGTATATTGGTTGCTCTATGCTACCAATTCCAAACCTGGACAATGACAGAAATAGAGAAAAGAAAAATCACAACAGTAGAAATGCGATTCCTGAGAAGAATGCTCCATGTATCAAGGAGAGAGAAAATTAGAAATGAAGGAATCAGGACTAAAGTTGGGTTTATAGCAACGCTAGATTTTATTAGAAGACAGCAGGTTAAATGCTTTGGCCATGCAGTATACCACAACAAGCAATGATGTACAGACAAAATGGAAGCAGAAGAAGAAGCGTGTCACGCAAACGATGGGCAGAGGGAATAGCAAAGTCCACGGGATTCTCGATTCATGAAGCCTCATAACAGGCACTTTCCCGCTGTTTACACAACAACGCAAGGTTCAAGAGGAACAAGTTGAGATGTGATGAGAGATGATATAGAGGACGTTAAGTGCTTACAATTCTGTAACCCGCCTTGAGTATTTGGGTATATTGTGAAAAACCAACCTGCATTGATGGCTGAAGTGGCCAGTGCCACATTGGCAGCCTTTACTTCCCATGTCATTTCCTAGTACCTATCTTTGGTTGGCTACATCTGGGAACCCAGGCCAGTTAAAATAATATGCCTGAATAGTGATTCGAATACATGACCATGGACCGATAGGCAAGCGCGTTATCTCGGCTGCCAAATGAGGATATATTGTTTACACAGATGAGTATGCGAGTTAAAGAGGAGATGTTCTAATAGTCCACGCCATATGTCTTTGGTGATCATGTCTGTCCACAGCTTTCTGTTCCATGTAAAGCCCATTATTTCTGACACTGGTTTCCTCCATGCCATTTTATCAAACTATATAGCATCTTCTCTCTTTGTCTCCTCTGTCTCTCCTCCCCTCCAGATTTCTGGTTGTCACCATCTACCCCACTCCCTCTCTCACATGACCCAAAAAATGTGCACTGTTCTCTTCTGATACGAGTACCCAGTTCTCTTTATGAGTTAAATGCTTTCAAGATATCTTCATCCGTCTTTCTATCCATTCAGTGTGTCCTCATCATTCTTCTGGTAAAACATATCTCCGCAGCTTTCACCTAATTCCTAACTTGTCTGCTAATTGTCCTTGATCCTCTTCCATACATCACGATTGGCTCGATATAGCTCTAAATACAGCTAAGATGAGGAAGCTTGGATATGAAGGTAGCTAGAAAATGTATGGAAGGGGGGGGGGGCAAGAAAGAAAAGCATAAATAGAACACGAGGCATCTTACAAGAAAACACAGAAATAATATCCAAATATAACAAATAACTAAGCTGGATATCCAAGCTGACAGGTGCTGGGTTGTCCATGGAGGAGATGAATCGATGCCCTATGTCCCCACGTACTGACAAGTTAGAATAACATTGGCTTCTGGCAGCGATCATTAGATCGTCTCCACCACCATGATTAGTCTCTTGAAGTGGGTCTCAACAAGGATCTGCGACTGGCGACCAGCTATGCCCATTAGCGGGCTCATCCGGGCAATCCGTGTTGTCTCCTTGCCTGACCAATGTGCCGATGTTAAAACGCTCTAACAAACTGAGATCAGGGGTTCCCAACCAGGTAAAATAACTTCCCTCCCCTGGGAATTATAGGGATTCAGGGTAAGGTGATTCGGGCAACAGCCTCCGTCTTCTTCTTCTTCTTCGTTCATCCGGAGTTTTTTTTTTTCCGGATGTGATTGCGTTGTGCCTGTTTACAGCAGAGCTGCGTTCTTGCGCCGTTAGGCCGACACATCCGACTTCTGCGGGCATTTGTTGACCGGGTTAACCTTCCCGGGGAGCCTCCGTCTGATTTGCGTGTGTGTGTATGTGTATGCGTGTGCACGTTGGCTCGCTTTGAACTCTAGCGAAGTTCATGCACTTGCAACGACATATAGTGCACTGAACTGATCTTTCTTTTTGCGTTTGGATTAGCTTTTCCTGTGACCAGTGTCCCTCACAATCAGGCGAACCCACTCCGACTTCTGAGATACTTGTAATTTACTTTCGAAAGTCAAGGACGCGAAGTCAATATTTTAGTCCAACTGACCAATGTTTTTGAATTATGTTGAATACAATACAATACAATGTTGAATACACCGGAAGTTTAAGAGCGAACTCTCTTATCCATTCGGCCATGCTGACCTCTGCTCAGACTGATGAAGTATTAATCTTTCTTCAGAACTCAGGGGAAACCCTTGTTATTTGACCTATGCTGGTTTAATATAAAATATGAGACCTATGGTGCTATCTCAATGGTTTGATACGAATTCTGTCCGTATTCCATAGTTGTTCATCTGTATGATAGACCTGGCTGGCTAATAAAGACACTTTTTGTGGAGTGCCTAGTTGGCCATGCGTTGAAGTACACTTATTCCTGCAGCGAGGCGCCGTCGTCATTTGGAGGTGACAGGTTCTAATCCCGGTCGGGAACTATAGCTTTCAAATGTTATGTTGTCTAGTGCGTCCTCTAATCTCTACTTCCTTCTTCTCCTTCTATGAACGCCAAGAAAATACTACGTGTGCTTATTTATGTACTGTCTCGGTGGCCTCACAGGTTTTCCCAATGGGGCCTAGTGACTAGCACGGCCAGGTGGTAATGAGTACCAACAGACATCGGGGCGGATCTTGCTACTATATTATGTTTATTCATAGTGTGCAAGTATAATACCACCAAATGACAAAGCAGAAGACGAGATCGAGAAAAGGTGCAGTAAGGTAAATCAACTCATTGGACAAATGACGCCAATACTACAGAAAAATAATGTGTTAGTAGATACTAAAAGGCACTCTACAACACAATCTTCCTACCAACTCCAAGCTATCAATGCCAAACCTGGACAATGACAGAAAAAGAAGGATAAGAAAAAATTACAACAATGGAAATGAGATTCCTGAGAAGAATACTTAACGTATCAAGAAGAGAGAAAATCAGAAATTACGAAATCAGGTCTAAAGTGGGATAATAACAGTGCTAGATTTCATTAGTCGTTTAGTCGTTGGATCAACATCACGGCACACTGTTTAACCCATAAGTGCTCAGTTTTCCTCCAAACTCAAACCTGAGTCTGGAGAAACTCAGCTCATTGCACGAACTCCGTTGCATCGGCGAGGATCCTGAAATACTTTGTGTAGATTTTTAACTCGAAATTTTGCCCGGGCAGCGCCGTTAGGCTACTCTTTTTCGATTTCCAACTGCCAAGGGATTTTTTACGTGCGCAACATTACACACGGACGTCCGATCTCACTACCCAGAGACCAGGGGAAATTTTATTATTGGAAGTCCAGGTGGATTTTTTAAATAAATCCCGGTCCTCACCGGGGCCTGAACCCGGGACCCCCAGCACTCGAGGCGGACACCATAGCTCGAGACCACTCAGCCCCCTGGTTTTTAGATTTCATTAGAAGACAGCAAGTGAAATGGTTCGGCCATATATTATTAGACAACTAACTGACAGTAGACTACAACAAGCAATGATGTGCAGACCAAATGGAACTAGTAGAACCTGCCGAGCATGTAAATGATGGACAGAAGGAATAACAGAGTCCTTGGGAATCTCGATATGTGAAGTCCATATACGGGCACTCTCCCGCTGTTTATGCTTCACCTCGACACCGCAAGGTACAAGAGGAACAAGATGTGATGATGGACGGGCACTCTCCCGCAGTTTATGCTTCACCTCGACACCGCAAGGTACAAGAGGAACAAGGTGAGATGATGAACGGGCACTCTCCCGCAGTTTATGCTTCACCTCGACACCGCAAGGTACAAGAGGAACAAGGTGAGATGATGGACGGGCACTCTCCCGCAGTTTATGCTTCACCTCGACACCGCAAGGTACAAGAGGAACAAGGTGAAATGATGGACGGGCACTCTCCCGCTATTTATGCTTCACCTCGACACCGCAAGGTACAAGAGGAACAAGATTAGATGGTTATGTTGATTAATTTCCTCACTGTGCTATTAGTTCACATCACGGTCTGAGTTCCCCGTAATGTTTGAACAAGTGTTTGTGTTTGTTGATTCTCCGCAGGATCTTAACATACCTGTTTGTTTCTTTTTATATTGTCATATCAATTCTGCCTCAATGAAGATGTCTTATGAACGTGACGCATCTGTGTTAGTTTTCCGTCCTTTGTTTCTATGGTTATTTTGGAGTTCTATTCATCAAGTTGAGACCTTGATGCCTTGTTCATGCTGTCTGGTACATTATTGTATCCATTATCGGTCTGGTCTAATGATAGAAGTGCCAGACACAGAAAGCAATTTGGCCAACAAGAGTAGGCCTGCTAGAGAAATTGGGGGAGTCCAGTGAAGACACCAAGGACGCTGCTCTATATCAGTGAATCATGGAACATGAATGAAAGAATTAACAAGAGCTTGGAAGCATTGGTTCCTGAGACTTTGTCACTTTCCAATGAATACACACAGTAGAGGTCATCCGCTGATGGAGAAAAGGTAGGTTGAGAAAATGAAAGCAGAAGAAGAGGTAGGAGGAAGATGGAATGGGGAGTAGTATAAGAAAACAATTGAAGAAGAGGAAGAATAAAAGGATGAAGACGACGCCGAAAAGGGAGAGGCAGCAGCAGTAGTAATAGTAGTAGTAGTCGTTGTAGTAATTGTAGTAGTAGTAGCAGCAGCAGCAGCAGCAGCAACAGTAGTAGTAATAGTAGTAGTAGTCGTTGTAGTAATAGTAGTAGTAGCAGCAGCAGCAGCAGCAACAGTAGTAGTAGTAGTAGTAGTAGTAGTAGTAGTAGTAGTAGTAGTAGTAGTAGTGATAGTAGTAGTAGTAGTAGTAGTAGTAGTAGCAGCAGCAGCAGCAGCAACAGTAGTAGTAGTAGTAGTAGTAGTAGTAGTAGTAGTAGTAGTAGTAGTAGTGATAGTAGTAGTAGTAGTAGTAGTAGTAGTAGTAGTAGTAGTAGTAGTAGTAGTAGTAGTAGTAGTAGTAGTAGTATCAGCAGTAGCAACAGCAGTAGTAGTAGTAATACTAATAGTAGTAATAGAATTCAATCAGCCATAAAGAGATCGTCAAGGGGCTTGACGGGCAGTCTATATTCCATTGGGAAATGAAAAGAGTAGTAGTAGTAGTAGTAGTAGTAGTAGTAGTAGTAGTAGTAGTAGTAGTAGTAGTAGTAGTAGTCGTAGTAGTAGTAGTAGTAGTAGTAGTAGTAGTAGTGATAGCAGTTGCAGTAGTAGTAAAACCATCTTTCATTTTTCCAGTTAACATGAGTAAGAATTCTGATCTCGTCACCCTACAATGCCGTAACGTAGTATATGTGAAGACCTACTGTTCCTTGGCGTAGTAAATGCCGTGAAATAACAGTAAAGGACACGTGTCCATGCTTTCTTGGTCTGTTGAGGATATGATCAGGAAAATAAAGGGTCAACGGCTCCTTTCACACTTCTTGAGGCTTGTTGAGCATATCATGTTATCCCCGTATGTTCATCCACCCATCGGCACTCCAGGGGCAATGTTGTCCATTTCACCCCGGCCGCCTCTACATCCCAAGATATTTTCTAGTGCTAATTTTATTCTGGGTTGACCACGGAGCCCAGGTCAATTATACAAATTTCCGATACGATGCAGAATCGATCCCAAGACCACCAGGCTGACGGGCAAGAGCGCTAGAGACTGCACCCCTGCGGTTCCCTGGCATTGATGCTCGACCCATATTTTCTTAAGCAAACAGGAGGTCCGACCAGCAGCACGCTGGCATCAAAATCTTCCAGAACATGGCGTGGAGCCAGGAGTTAAGTAAACAAATCCTGCCCCTTGCAGAGTTGGAACACCCTACCCCCATGACACCAGGCCAGTATAAAAAAGCACTGTGCCGCTCCCTTTATATTGATTGAATCTGTTAATGAGGTGCCGTCTTCATAATGCTGGCTCTCTTGCGAAGGGGTTACAGCCGCAATTCGTAGTCCCACATGCCGCGTTCGAAACAAAGCTGCAGGCGATTTGACAGCAGACCCCCTTGCGTTGATTTTCCTACAATGGTATGAGTGCCAGTCGCTTAGAAAACCATGACAAACTATTGAACGTAAACTTGCCAAGAAATAACAAGCATCCAAAAATGCTGGGATTGACTGCTATGTCCTGTGAATAATATGCCAATAACTTTCTTCAGAATGATTGGTGGCTATAATGGATTGCAAATATTCTCCGTCTCTCGCCCTGACAGATTGTTGTTCGTCCATCTCTTCATTTGATCTCCCCACTTCTATCACTGTCTACAGCTTGCTCGTCTGCCTTCAACTTTTTCCTCCAGCGTTTTTGTTTTTTTGTTTGACAGAAGTACTGTCTCTTGGCTCTGTTGTGAGGGGTTTACAGATGCAATTCGTAATCCAGCATACTGCGTTCACAACACAGCTGCGAGCGATTTAAACGCAGACGGCCTTGCGTTGGTTTCTATATAATGGTATGAGTGCCAAGAAATAACAAACAGCCAAAAATGCTGGGATTGACTGCTACGTCCTGTGAAGGATAAGCATATAACTTTAATTGTCTGTTAATGTGGCCGAAGTATTTCACTGTCCTCTATTTTATATCTTGTATGAACTACGTTTAATATCAAGAACTAACAGCTGGTAGCTGTTATGACACTCCATTCCAAGATGATTTCAAAAGTAAGAGTAGAGTGACGTGGCGGCAAATCCAGGTGCACTCGATTCACCTGCAAATATTGATGCCGTTAGCACAGGTTTATGACGTATGTCGACGGTTCCCACATTGTTGTAGTGGGGGTGTCTGGTTAAATCCAGGTATGATATTTTGTATTTTGTTGTTTTCAGGGAGTTACAGTTATTTAAATATCCTTTTATTGGACGTCACAATCAAGCCCATCACATGTTGGCTGTTTGTGATTTTCTGGGCAATTTTACGTTCAGTAATATGCCATCAGGAATGATTGGCAGCACAAGAGACAGAAGGCTTTGGACAGATATAATCATTATCGCTACACTGCATTGATCATAAGAAGAATAAGTAGTAGTAATTGTAGTATTAGTATTAGTAGTAGTAGTGTTAGTAGTAGTAGTAGTAGTAGTAGTAGTAGTAGTAGTAGTAGTAGTAGTAGTAGTAGTAGTATAAGTAAAGAAGAAGAAGAAGAAGAAGATATAGTAGTGTTAGTAGTAGTAGTAGTAGTAGTAGTAGTAGTAGTAGTAGTAGTAGTAGTAGTAGTAGTAGTAATAGTAGTAGTAGTAGTAGTAGTAGTAGTAGTAGTAGTAGTAGTAGTAGTAGTAGTAGTAGTAGTAATAGTAGTAGTAGTATAAGTAAAGAAGAAGAAGAAGAAGAAGAAGAAGAAGAAGAAGAAGAAGAACCAGAAGAAGAACCAGAAGAAGAACCAGAAAAAGAACCAGAAGAAAAAAGTAAGAAGAAGTTTGCTATTGTTTTCTTAACTGTCGACACTCAAACCATTGTGAAAATCAGCGCTACGAACTCGACATGTCGAGATTGTGAAACTACGCTCTCTACCTGTAATGCACAGCGGCGGGTTTTCATAGAGTAGAACAATCATTATTCATTAAGTCACTCAGTTGGAAGACTGTTGTTGAAGCCGTCTGTTCACTTCCCTCCACTAACTCCTCTTCTCAGCAGCTCTCTTCAGCTCAACACAGGTCTGTGTCCCAACATATTTTCTTAAGTTGCTAGTTGGTGTTTATTTTCCTAGAGCAATAGTTGCAGAATTTTCGGGAATCTAAATAATTTATTTTTTCAAAATGAAGAGATGAATGAGTCATATGATTTCATATATGCTGTTATCAACAACCTTCATTTTCATCATCATCACCACCACCACCACCACCACCACCACCACCACCACCACCACCATCACCACCACCACCACCACCACCACCACCACCACCACCACCACCACCACCACCACCACCACCACCACCACCACCATCACCACCACCACCACCACCACCACCACCACCACCACCACCACCACCACCACCATCACCACCACCACCACCACCACCACCACCATCATCATCATCATCATCATCATCATCATAATCATCATCATCAACATCATCATCACACGTATTGTTGTAACAATTGCTTATTTGTTTGCTGAAGAATGCTGTAACCGCAAAGTTCACTTCTGTTTGTGTATGTGTGCGTGTAGGTATGTAGAGAGAGAGAGAGAGAGAAAGAGAGAGAGAGAGAGAGAGAGAGAGAGAGAGAGAGAGAGAGAGAGAGAGAAGAGAGAGATTGTGTGTATGTGTGTGTGTGTGACTTTTGTTAGTAAGTGTGTGACTATGTGAAAGTATATTTGTATGCGAGGGAGTGTGTATTTGTGTGTTATCAAGTGGGTGCATAACTGTGAGAGTTTGGGTAAATGATGTAAATACGTATGCAGGATTGTATGTATGTGTTTATGAATGTGCATGTGTACATGTGTCTGCCTGCCTATGCGTCTCATAAGATGGTAATATGCATTGCTTATGTTTACAACATTTATTTGACAGTGTTTTTTTTTTTTCCTATTTGAATGTAACATATGCAATGATGAACGAAACATGAGTGTGACCCTTTGAAAATAAAGTTCGTTGGTTCGTCCATTTGGCACTTGCGATATACTTGATCCTAAAAACTGTTCAAGATTCATGGAGGACATTGGAGGAAAAGCGCTAGCCACAGGCGCTGGAACTTCAGCCACCCCTCCCAACAACGCCTAACGGCATAAGTGTATGAAAAACAAACAAACAAAGCTCACCAATTGCACTTCTGGTTTTCGTTGATGTACGCCAAAACGTGGGAACCGCCGACTGAAATTATTATCCAGATTACGGTACTTCTCTTATTTGTGCCATTCTTTGAGTTCACTGTGTACGTGAGCCGGGATCGCGTCTGTCATGGAGAATTCTGACTGGAAGGTTTAACTGTAATCCAGAAGTTTCAGTCAATAAATCTGGGTGGTTTCTTCCTGGGGGTGGAGGGGTTTGTGGTTTATTCTTTGGAATGGAAATGTGGGTAGTTTATTAATGGGAGTGGAGAAGTTGGTAGTTATTTCCTGGGAGTGGTTTGGAAGGGGGGGGGAATAGGAGGTGTTACTCATGTGAGTGGAGGAGTGGTGGTTTATTCCTGTGAGTGGAGGAGCTGTGGTTTATTCCTGTGAGTGGATGAAAGGATGGTTTATTCCTGTGAGTAGAGGAATTTGTAGTTTATTAATGTGAGTAGAGGAATTTATGGTTTATGCCTGGTTATATGAATTTGTGGTTTATTCCTTGAGTAGAAGAATTGGTGGTTTATTCCTGTAAGTGGGGGATGTTGGTGGTTTATTCATGTGAGTGGGAGATGTTGGTGGTTTATTCATGTGAGTGGAAGAATAGGTGGTTTATTCCTGTCAGCAGAGGAATGAGTGACATTAAATTGAGGTGCGGGTGTTTTAATCCGCATGATTGTTGGTTTATTTATCAAGGTAAAAATTTGTGTTTTATTGATTGGAATTAATAATGTGGCTTATTCACGTGATGTCGAGGGGTGGGTGGTTTATTCACTTGATGCCGAAAAGTGGGTGTTTTATTCACTTGATGTCGAGGAGTGGGTGATTTATTCACTTGATGTTGATGTGTGGGTGGTTTATTCACTTGATGTCGAGGAGTGGGTGGTTTATTCACTTGATGTTCATGTGTGGGTGGTTTATTCACTTGATGTCGAGGAGTGGGTGGTTTATTCACTTGATGTCGAGGTGTGGATGGTTTACTCACTTCATGTCGATGTGTGGATGGTTTATTCACTTGATGTCGAGGTGTGGATGGTTTACTCACTTCATGTCGATGTGTGGATGGTTTATTCACTTCATGTCGAGGTGTGGGTGGTTTATTCACTTCATGTCGAGTAGTGGGTGGTTTATTAACGCGATTTCGAGGTGTGGATGGTGTATTCCCTTGCTGTTGAGGAGTGGCTGGTTTATTTACTTGATGTCGTGGAGTAAGTTATTTATTTACTTGTGGTGTAGTTGTGAGTGGTTTATTTACTTGTGGTGTAGTTGTGAGTGGTTTATTTACTTGTAGTGGAGTAGTGCATGGTTTATTTATTTGTAGTAAATGAGTGAGTGGTTTATTCACTTATTGTGGAGAAGTCAATGGTTTATTTACTTGTTGTGGGGTAATGAGTGGTTTATTTACTTGTAGTGGAGGACAGGGTGCTTTGTTTACGTGTAGTGGAATAGTTAGTGGTTTATTTACTTGTGGTGGAATAGTTAGTGGTTTATTTACTTGTGGTGGAAGAGTGAGTGACTTGTATTGGAGAAGTCAATGATTTATTTACTTGTAGTGGAGAAGCAAATGGTTTATTTACTTGTGGAGTAATGAGTGGTTTACTTACTTGTAATGGAGATCGGGATGGGTTATTTACTTGTGGTGGAATAGTGAGTGGTTTATTTACTTGTGGTGGAAGAGTGAGTGACTTGTAATGAAGTCAATGGTTTATTTACTTGTAGTGGAGGACAGGGTGCTTTGTTTACTTGTGGTGGAATAGTTAGTGGTTTATTTACTTGTGGAGTAATGAGTGGTTTACTTACTTGTAATGGAAATCGGGGTGGGTTATTTACTTGTAGTGGAATAGTGAGTGGTTTATTTACTTGTAGTGGAATAGTGAGTGGTTTATTTACTTGTAGTGGAGAAGTCAATGGTTTATTTACTTGTAGTGGAGAAGTCAATGGTTTATCTGCTTGTTCTGGAGTAATGAGTGATTTGCTTACTTGTAGTGGAGGACGAGGTGGGTTATTTACTTGTAGTGGAAGACTGAATGGTTTATTTACTTGTAGTGGATTGGTGAATTGTTTATTTATTTGTAGGGGAGAATAAAATTGTTTATTTACTTGAAGGTGAGTACTGGGTGATTTATTCACTTGAAGTGGAATACTAGGCGGGTGATTTATTTACTTGAAATGTAGTCGGTGTTTTATTTATTTGAAACGGAGTACAGGGTAATTTATTTTCGTGAACTTATTTAATGAAGTCGATCCCCTCGCCGTTTTAACCTTCCTACATATGTTCAATGGCAGAAGCTCCCGTCTATGGGATTTCCGGGGTACAGACCCTCCCGTTTGTCCAGTGCTGGTCCCAGGTTGCACATATCAGAACGGATTCGGCAGCCACTGTACAGGTAACATACCCGAGGCGAGCCCACCAGTAGCCGAACTGGTTGCCCCCCGTGCACCGCTTCCTGGCTGACGGATGGCTCTGGTTTAGCTATCAGGCATGGTTAAATGTCTTCAACATTTGGGTTTGCTCAATGCACCCTTTGGCTTATGCTGTTGCACCTCTGTGTGTGTGTGTGTGGTGTGAGTTGTGTGCATGTGGGTGTTTATATATAAGTACTTTTGCACCCACACGCACGAGCGCACTCACGTACATATACATAGGTATATAAGTCTCTCCGTCGTTTTTCTATGTGAGTGGGTGCGCGTGTGCTTGCGTACGTACGCGCATGTGTGTGTAGGAATGAAGTAAATATATATTTCCGTGTCTAGCGTAGAACACAACTGATCCAGGCAAATGGGTCTTTACCTTGCACGTTTGTAATAAATGAAACCCAGCATAAGTATCCGAGGTGTCTGTGTATTTGTTGTTGGAAATTTGTGTGGATCAGATATGGTTCAGAAACCTATTGCAATATATACATGGCTGGCTACGAGTTCCGTTTATGTTCCATAGTTGTGGGTTCAGATTACACAGTTGTCGTTTAAAATGCATAATTGTCGGTTCAAATTGTACAGCTGTTGGTTCAGATTGCACAGTTTTCGTTTCAGACCGCACAGATATCGATTCATATGGCACAGTTGTAATTTCAGACTGCACACTTGTCGGTTCAAATTGCACAATTTTCTGTTAAGAATGCACAATTGTTGGTTCAAATTGCACACACAGTTGTCGGTTCAGATTGAACAGTTATTGGTTCAGATTGTATAGTTGTGGGTTTAAAATCTATAGCCGTCGGTTCAGATTGTCTATCCGTCGGCTGCACTGTTGTCGCTTCGGATTGCATTGAGTTCAGACTACACAATTGTTAGTTCAAGTGGATAATAAACCCCGCTAATGCTAACAGCCTGTTAGAGTGTCTAGTTGATCGATCATCAAAGTACAGTCATTTCTTCAGTGAGACGATTTCATCATTTACAGGCGGCAGGTTCCAAGTTTCCTCTGGAGTAGCAATCTGAAACCATACACTGTGTGGGCGATTGCTCAAAGACAAAATGTTGTTAATCATCAGACCTTTTAAAACCCGTCCAGGAACACAGGAAATGGTGCAAATAACATAAAAGTAATCGTCTGCTTGAACACGTTATATCCCATTTAATTTGGGAAACAGTGGGGCTGGTGTCCCCTTCTCGGGGTTGATGCTGACCAAATCATCTCCACATCTCCTCGTATATCGTCCCGGGCAGAGAATAGTCTGGCTAATGAAAGCTGGTTCCACTAAGGTCTTTGTTGTTAAGACGCCGGTTGACGACTAAACATTTTGCACGCTGCGACACTGAAAAAGAATCATCGTAACTTCCTACGATTTATGGGAGACAGCCCGCACGCGGCTCTTGCAATCATCGCATGGAGAGCTCACGAGCAATCTGGGAATGGATGTGTTGCTTTCCTGTCAGGGTGGAGCTTTGTTATTAGTCGTCAGTTCTTCATGTTGTACATGGGAAAATAACACGAATCCACTGGGTTAATGCTTGCTTGCTTGCTTGTGTTCGTTGGCTTGAGCTCCAACGCAAAGTCCTGTATGTCGGATGAATGCATCCTGTTGTCCAACATCAGTGTAATGTCATACAGGACCTGAGGTTTGCGTGAGTATCCGTTGTCCCATGTCTGGCTTATTGGTGTGCAGACTGGTGGTTCCTCGCCGTACAGGCAGACACTCTCCGACTTCGGAGGAATCGGCGATCCTATTGACTTCAGCCAGGACCCCGAAGGGACCTGTTGCCCAGGACGCTCGACGAGGACGCGTCAATAGGTCTTGGCCAGTATATAACCCGGCCCTGGTGCCTTGAAAACACCTCTGCGTCCCACTGGGTTAATAATAATAATTATCATCAATGTCATCATAATCATCCTCACCATATCGTCATCCTTAACATATCATCATATACTTTCATCATCAACAGCATCGTATCAACTTCCTCATTATAATACTATCATCATTAAGAAAAAGAGTAAGAAGAACAAGGAGACCAGTAACAACAACAACAACAACAACAAAAACAACAACAACAACCAGAGAGTCATCATTTCGTGAGCCAAGAACGTGCATCAAAAACGTGATGTTCTATCCTCTTAAGTTGTAATATTAACAACACGCCATGTCCCTAATTTGATTCCGTGTCTCCTCATTCTCCCAGACCGCTATTACTCTCAAATTCTGCTGTTTCCAGAAGTTATTTTTCAAGGAAACTGCATCTTTAGACATATCCATTATGTTCTTTATTAGTTCGCTGGCTGTGAACTAAAGCGTTGTCCAAGCTGGACTGATTTTCTTATCACCAGTGTGCGTCACCATCAGGCGCACCAACTCCGACTTCAGTTACTTGTAATTTACATCCCCAAGTCAAAGATAAGACGTCCACATTTTAATCTAAATGACCGATATAGGGGTTGAACCCGCAGCCTCACTTTCATCATACGGACGTTTAAGAGCGAGCGCTGTTATCTTTCAGCCATTTTGACCTCCTCCAACCTTTATAAATGTTTTACAATTGACTCCAACCCAAAGAAAACAGGCTTCCTGTAAATGGCCACTTCCGTGGCGTGTCGTGAGAATGATTGTGAGAGATGAATGGAAGAAACATTGCGTGGCTGTGCTTATGGTACCAGGTGCACATAACTCACTCCGGGATACAAGGTGCGCTTGTATCTCCACTCTGCTATTGGCTCTTCCACTTGGTAGTGTTTCTGTCTAATTATAGATTAAGCGTCGGTTGATCTTTGATAGTGCAGGCAGAACGCCATGTATAAAATATAGACCCCTTTTTAATCAATGGAAGGTATGTTCTTCAGAGAAAAATAATAATATTGTTATGTGCTGTTGATTCACTGTCTAGCATTCTTGATTCGCCTTCTTCATTAGTTAGTCCTATCCCTTTTTCTCGGATGTCCACATATTTCTGTCTATGAGCTTTTATTAAATCATTATGAAAACTCAAATGAGATTCCTGAATTGAAGTGATGCTTTAGATGTGCGTATAGGGTGATTTCAAAACTGATATCTTCTAGGCGATAGCGGGTAATATGTTGAGAACATATTTTTGTTTACAGAATGGTATAGAACAACTAATAACTTCAACCCAAAAGAATAGCGAAAATCACAACCTATATCTTAACATAGCAAAAACAAAGATAATGCACACAGATAGAGCTATTATGGAGAAAGAAATATATGTTAATGAGGAAAAATTAGGGGTGATGAAAAATTTCGAATATCTTGGGTCATTGATTACCAACAATGGTGACACAATGAAGGAAGTTAAAAGACGAATAGCTATTGCTCTTTGAAAACTAACACAACTGAATAAATTGTGGAGTGGGACAGATAAAACTACAAAACTTAGATTTTTAAGAGCATGCATCTGTCCCATTGCAACATACGCCTGTGAGACCTGGGCACTTACTAAACAAGCTGAGCAGCGCATAAATACCATTGAATATAAATGTTATAGACGAGTTTTAAGAATATCTTGGGTAAAGAAAAGAACAAATGAGTCCGTATAACAAGATCTGCATACTGAAGAAAGTTGGTTACAAAAGACGATTATTAAAAAACAAAACAAAAAAAAAACTGAAATATTTTGGTCACTTAAAATGTCATGAAAGTTTGGAGAGAACAATCACGGAGGGGCATATGCCTAGGAATATAGGAAGAGGAAGGCCAAAGGGAAGAAGAGTGCAGGATGTGGCAGATGATCTCCAGATGGGTGTATCGGACGTGGGACATCTTGCTTATGATCGAGAAGTTTTCCGGACCGTTGTTATGGGAGCCAGGTTCTGCCAGGGACATGCTGCTGAATGAATGAATGCATATTTTTGTGGCTCATGACTGCCCCTATCGGACGATGATGTCCTAAGACAGCCATTAACGTCGTTCACTGCCTCTAATGTGTGACTATTCATGAAATCTTGGGAAGATAATGTGGTTGTTTCCTCTTGATCTCCACATCCACATGGGGGTCTCTTACCTTTGCCTTTGACAGCAATTTCCGGCTGTCAGGACAAATGAGTGCCCTGTTCTGTTCAGCTGCAGAGTTGTCTACTTATCACAGTTGATACTCGGTCCCAAGGGTTGCGTTGGCCACACCTTGGTGTGTTTCCCATCCTCTACCAATGAGAGGCGCAGTTGGGATTTTCCCTTCCTAAACGCATGGTCCTTGATGGCCAAAACTCTCCAGTACTTCTAGAGAGGAAGAGAGGCAGAGGCAGACCAAGAGAAACGATGCTGGGTGGATTGAGACGACGGTGATATGGAGGAATATCATCAGCAGAGTTGATCCAGAACACCAAAGACCGAGATCTGTGGAGAGACATGAACGCCTTCGACAGCTGGCATGATATTTGCTGCTGATGATGATATTCTTGTGACATATATTTGACACCAAGACGACGACGTGGCCGACAGGATAAGAGAACAGGCTCTTAAACTTCCGGTGCGCTGGTGTCGAGGTAGGCGGTTAAACTTCTACACCAACGTTTCGTTTAACTGTAGAGCTGACTTCTCATTCAGAAAGCAATGGCACACTATTGCATGTAAAATCGCATAGAAACTAAGTCTCGCATTGTTCGCAGCGTCCCGCAAAGATCACGCAACATTATTTTATTAGACACAAATGATCCCATGGAATCCTTGAAATAAATTAACCAAAGATGTTACCCCAGTCCTCGCCCTCGAGTAGTCTGGGTATCATCCACTGCAGTGCGTAGATGTCCGCTTTCTACCGTGTTTCTCTGAAAATAAGACCAGATCTTATATTAATTTTAGTTTTCAAAATGCACTATGGCTTATTTTCTAGGGATATCTTATTTTGTTGTTTTCAGATAAAAAAAATATGCATTTATTCAAAAACAGTCATGTCATCTTCTTCTGGAACATCGTCATAACTCTCTAAATCCCGAATTCCGGCTCGTTCTTGCACTTCTGGTGTAATTATGCCGAGATGACGTGTTCAACCCCTACAACGATTTGTTTTGTTTTTTTGCATATCCCCTTACAGGACGTTGCAGTCAATATCACTTGACTTGGGGATGTAAATTACAATTACTTCGGAAGTGTTTAACCCCTACAACGATCAGTTGGACTAAACTGTTGACTTCTCGAACTTGGCTTGGGGACGTAAATTACAAGTACCTCAGAAGTCGGAGTGGATTCGCCTGATGGAACACTGGTGATAGGGAAAGCTAATCTACACGCAAAAATAAGACCAGTGCACTAGAAGTTGTCTCACGTGTATGAACTACGTTTGAATTCAAAGCGAGCGAGCGCAAAAGAAATATTATTATTAGCTTTTGAGCTGCAGGTCGGCGACTGTGGCTTAGGGGTAATGAACGCAGTTTCACAACCCCGGCATTTTAATGCCATTTGGAAGCAGATACGTTTGTGTTGTTTTTCACAAATGTATGAACGTTGGCCGTTCAGAAAGCAATGGCAAACTACTGAATGGAAACTCGCCTAGAAATAATAAAAAAACAAATAACTGCTGGATTTGATTGCGCCGTTCTGCAAAGGATATACTATCTTGTTTTGTTATTAAGATGCTTAGAGGCATGACGTCAGCATCTGACTAAAGACAAGTTAGTTGCATGTCCTTTACAATGCGTCACAATCAACCACAACATTTCTGAGCTGTTTGTTATTATCTAGGCAATTTTTACGTTCGATAGTTTGCCATTTCTGTATCCACGACCGACGCTTATACCATCGAGACCAACGCAAAGGTGGTCTTCTTCCAAAAAATAATGATTTCTAACTCTGGACTCGGTATTCTGGATGGGCGTGAATCGCGTTCCCTGTCCTCAGCCCACAGGGCCGGTTGTCTCAAACATTCCGGGTACACATCTGTCTGTGTATATCATTTTGCCTAGCTTCCTGCATCCTAGTTATATTGTGTTCATTTGTTTTCGGCAACAGTTTGGGAAGCAGTCACCTGGAGATTTTATTTGGGTATAAGTCGGGTGTATTAACTGTATCGCATGGAAGATACTGCCTCTGTCAGAATCTCGTTGTACGTTGATGCTATTAATTGTATCGCCTGGGAGATACTGTCATTATAAAAATCTCGTTAAAAGTTGGTGTTATTAATTGTATCGCTCGTGAAATAGTGTCATTATCAAAATCTCATTAAAGTTGATTTTATTAATTGTGTCGTATGGAAGATAGTACCAATGTTAAAATCTCGTTAAAAGTTGATTTTATTAATTATGTCGTATGGAATACTGTGCCATTGTTAAGACATTGTTTACTTGTATCGCATGGGAGATCATTGTCAACAAGTGCCATGCCGATAAGCGTCGATGGTCATGGTTCGCCATCTTAGGCGATCACACGAGACTTCAGGTCTGTGCCCTTGTCTCGATTATGCCATGTCACCAAGCCATGGAGATTTTTATCTCTTTGTCTTCACGTCGCTCTTTTCCCGTCAATCTTGCCAGTTGTTAACCCAGTTTTCCACTTTACTTTCCTCATAACGCCCCCCCCCCCTCCCCTACACAATTCTTTGACGGTCTACGTCTAATTTCTCAAATTAATTTAGGGTTTTAATTTGTTTCTTGTATGACTTGCTCACCGGCGTTTCTATCCGTCTATGGAATTATTTGCCTTTTTCTCAGAAACCACATTTCTACTGCCATTAAATGTTTCTCTTCTTCGTGCTGACTCATTTACCAGAAACCACGCCTTCCATCCCTGCTCTCTCCAAGCCACTGGGACATTTTACATGACCAAAGTAATTCAGTTTCCCAGACATGAAGTTCTTTATGTGCCAGTTTTCTTGCATGTTCATGTCTTGTAACATTTAATTTTCCTGTTCTCGGTCTACGACGTTGTGAGAATTTCCCCGTAACATGTGAGCTCAACGGTCCCAGTTATTTTCTTCAGTGATTGCGAAATGGATCCGGACTCACGTCCATATGTTGCCATCTGGAAGATGCATGTTCTCAACAATGTTACTTTAGCTTGCCTGTTGGCCTTGTACCATTTGTTCTTCAGTGACGAAGAATAATATATCGCCCAATGTGACTAGGGGCATCGTGTTATTTGTTTCGTTTAGCGGCATCTTTCACAATCTTAATGCTCAGTGAATGGAAATTTATGTTATAAAGTTGCGCATTAGATTGTGCGTCATGTTTGGTCCAAAGATACTTTTGTATTTGGCACTGAATCTGTGAATACAGTGTAATTTCTACATGGCTGTGGCAAACCTGCGTCCTTTTCTTTGGAAGAGTTTCATTGTTGTTGATTATACAACCAAGATATCCAACATATGAGACATTTTCAATGTAATCATTGTTGATTTTGATCTTTGGTGGTTTTGTAGTTTTGTCTGTAGACATTATTTCTGTTTTGCTTACGTTCGGAAAAAACATTTTGATTTTCACTGTCTCTTCACAGACATGACCAGCTCTTCCAGTCCTTTAGCACTATTAGAGCTGAGGACCGTGTCATCTGCATATTTAAGTTCTGGAATTTGAAATCTCGTTATAAGTTGCGTTTATTAATTGTATCGCACGAACAGAATAACTTTAATTATAACAATGACAGAAACATTTAGATATAACATATACAGATAGACTTACTGTCTAAACTGGTGTATATTATGTATATTTATGTCTTAACACTTCGGAAAATAGTTTGAGACAGGCATGTGTCACACAATTCAAACAGCAGTGAGAGATTGGACTCTTGCGTATAGCAGTGAAACGTAGAATTCCCACCCCAACGGGAGCTGCATACTTACCGCTGACTGTAGAGTAACGGCTAAGTCAGGGCTGCCATAAACATGCATGCACGCGCCAAGCACGCGAGAACCTTCACTCATACTTAAATGCTCTATGGCGTGAGGAAGTTTACTCAAATTCGCATGACTACCTATGAATGACAACAGGCATCTGTTTTATTTCTTTATGTTTACGTTTTTGGTGATACCTGAGAAATCGCGATTCTGACGAAAACTTGATTACACCGGGTTATATATTTCTGCTTTGGTTTAGTTGTGTGCTCCTTTATGATAAGCGTTCGGTGTACTGCTTTTTTAATATTTTGACAAGTTTGTAGTCCGTGATAGCAGGTATTAGAAGGTAAGAGACCTTGTTTCCATGCCAACACGGCATTTTTTTGAGATACAGTTCTAGGTCTATAGTCTTATAATTAAACGACCTGATGAGTGGTGTGGGCAGGATCACGCCTTCGTCATCAATATTATCGTCGTCGTTATCATCATGATCATGATCATCATGATCATCATCATGATCATCATCATCATCATCATCATCATCATCATCATCATCATCATCATCATCATCATCATCATCACCATCATCATCATCATCATCATCATCATCATCATCATCATCATCATCATCATCATCATCATCATCATCATCATCATCATCATCATCATCATCTTTGTCGTCGTCGTCTTCATCATCACGTTCATCATCATAATCGTCTTCTTCATCATCATCATCATCATCATCATCATCATCATCATCATCATCATCATCATCATCATCATCATCATCATCATCATCATCATCATCATCATCATCATTATTATTATCATCATCATCATTATCATCATCATCATCATCGTCGTCATCATCATCCTCGTCGTCGGTGTCTTAATCGTCATCATCATCATCATCATCATCATCATCATCATCATCATCATCATCATCATCATCATCATCATCATCATCATCATCATTGTCGTCGTCGTTATCATCATCATCGCCGTGGTCAACATCATAATCATCATCGTCGTCATCATGATCATAATCTATTTTGTAATAATCATCGTCCCAGTCATCATTATTGTTTGATGACATCATCATCATCATCATCATCATCATCATCATCATCATCATCATCATCATCATCGTCGTTATTCCTGTAATCATCATATTCACCGTTATAATCATAATTAATAAAATCATCTTCATCATCAAAATCATGATGATGATGATGATCATCGTCATCTTAATAGTTATTCCTGTAATCATCATATTCATCATCAACACCACCATCATCATCTTAATCATTACTCCTGTAATCATCATATTCACCGCTATAATAATTATTGATGTAATCATCGTCATCACCATCAGCATCATTGCCATTGTAATCATCTTTGATGTAATTATCATCATCATCACCATTGTTGTAATAATCATCTTTAATAAGATCGTTTTGTTCTATTATACTTTCCATATCCTGTTTATTAATCAGTTTTTCAATCCTGACAGTTCATCTCATCCTTCATTAACAACACATTTCGTCCGCCCTATACACTTTCGGTCTCCGTGGCCAAAGGTTTGCGAACGCAGTTCGTGAACCGCTTACCAGGCGTTCGAAACGCAGCCGCGACCGATTTGTGCAGCAGACCGTGTCGCGTTGCATTATAACGTGTTGGTATGGGAGCCGGTCGTTCAGAAAGCAATGGCAAACTACTGAACGTAAAAAAACTTACCTAGTACATCAACAACAGCTGAAAAATGCTGGTGTTGACTGAAACGTCCTGCAAGGGATATGCAACATAAAAAAAAAATACACTTTCATCCTTTAATAACAACACATCTCGCCCGTCTCTATACTCTTTCATTCTTCAATAACGTCACATTTCGCCCACCTCAATATACTTGTCAGCTATAGGGCGAGAAGGAGACAGCGACAGCTATAGGGAAGGAGACAGCGACAGCTATAGGGAAGGAGACAGCGACAGCTATAGGGAAGGAGACAGCGACAGCTATAGGGAAGGAGACAGCGACAGCTATAGGGAAGGAGACAGCGACAGCTATAGGGCGAGAACGAGGAGGAGAAGAAGATAGAAACGCTATCATGTGTCCTTACTAGTCATTCATATTGTTGATATTACCGACTGTCAGCACAAGAGAAGTGATATCACTAGACAATCTCCCTGTTGCTAAAGAGACAGAGACACAGATGGTGGCCACGACAGAACAATCGGTCTGTCGTTGTCTCCTTCTCGTCCTATAGCTGTTACTGCCTTTTCTCGCCCTATTGCTGTAACTGTCTCCTTACCTATAGCTGTCGCTGTCTCCTTCTCTCCATATTACTGTCGATGTCACCCTCTCTCCCTATAGCGCCCACTGTTTCCTTCTCACCCTATAGCTGTCGTTGTCTCCTTCTTTCCCTATAGCTGTCGCTGCCTCCTTCTCTCACTATGGCTGTCGCTGTCTCCTTCTCTCCCTAAAGAAGCTATTGTCTCATTCTCGCCCTATAGCTGTCGCTGTCTCCTTCTCGCCCTATAGCTGTCGCTGTCTCCTTCTCGCCCTATAGCTGTCGCTGTCTCCTTCTCGCCCTATAGCTGTAGCTGTCTCCTCTCCCTATAGTTGTCACTGTCTCCTTCTCGCCCTATAGCTGTCGTTGTCTCCTTCTCGCCCTATAGCTGTCGTTGTCTCCTTCTCTCCCTATAGCTGTCGTTGTCTCCTTCTCGCCCTATAGCTGTCGTTGTCTTCTTCTCGCACTATAGCTGTCGCTGTCTCCTTCTCGCCCTATAGCTGTCGCTGTCTCCTCTCCCTATAGTTGTCGCTGTCGCCTTCTCTCCCTATAGCTGCCATTGTCTCCTTCACTCCTTATAGCTGTCGCTGTCTCCTTCTCTCCCTATAACTGTCGCTGTCTCCTTCTCCCTCTCAAGCTGTCCCTATCTCCTTCTCTCCCAATAGCTGTCGCTGTCTCCTTCTCTCCCAATAGCTGTCCCTATCTCCTTCTCTCCCAATAGCTGTCCCTATCTCCTTCTCTCCCAATAGCTGACCCTATCTCCTTCTCTCCCAATAGCTGTCCCTATCTCCTTCTCTCCCAATAGCTGTCCCTATCTCCTTCTCTCCCAATAGCTGTCCCTATCTCCTTCTCTCCCAATAGCTGTCCCTATCTCCTTCTCTCCCAATAGCTGTCCCTATCTCCTTCTCTCCCTATAACTGTCGCTGTCTCCTTCTCGCCATATGGCTGTCTTTACCGTTTTTCTTGTATCACGTGATACTGATTGTTGCCTATAATTGTCAAAAGAAGATTCTGGAATGCACAGACTAGAATTGTGATGCCGTAGTGGCGCTAGCCAAGCTAACCATGTTTCAGTAAGTAATTTCATGTAAGGTTTTAAACCAGCGTTGTGTCTCTTTCTAGAAAAAGTCTTGTGGTTTCAGTTTAAGTATTCAGTACAAGATAACGCTAAATATTCACCACCGCTCGCAATGTGAAACAAGTCTACACATTTACACAGTTGCCTAGAGCCGATGCCTTGCCGTGTTGCGCCTTCTACAAGGATAATTTGTACGTTTTAGAAGGTTAAAAACCTCACATATATAGACCTGCGCCACATAAAGGTCCTTACTGCGCCCCTTTTTGACGTCTCCACCTAGGCGGCGGCCAGCTGGTGTAGGTGTTGAACCTGCTTCTGGAGAACCTGAAGGGACAGTGAAAACTTGCAGCACTGCAGGAAATATGAAAACATCGTTGTTCTGTCGACAATGATTAGTTTCGGATTGTGTCGACTACTACTGCAGGAAATATGAAAACATCGTTGTTCTGTCGACTCTAACTAGTTTCGGATTGTCTCGACCGGCTTCCACTACCGAATCCAGCGTTGCGTAACCATGGTAATGGGCACCCTTCGAGACCTGCAGCTGGCGCTCCAGGAGAAGATAGAGGAGCTCCGACAACGAGACGACCTCATCGATGAGCTGGAGGTAGAGCTGGACGAGAAGGACGCGGTGATTCAGGTAGCTGGTAGCCAACAGTTTGTGTAATCATGCAGTGTGATAGTTTAGTGATGGGGTGCGGTGTGATACTTTAGTGCTGGAAGTGCTTTGTGATAGTTTAGTGCTGGAGTGCAGTGTGATAGTTTAGTTCTGGAGTGCAGTGTGGTAGTTTAGTGCTGGGATGCAGTGCGATAGTTTAACGCTGGGGTGCGGTGTGATAGTTTAGTGCTGGGGTGCTGTGTGATAGTTTAGTGCTGGGATGCAATGTGATAGTTTAGTACTGAGGTGCGGTGTGATAGTTTAGTACTGGGGTGCTGTGTGATAGTTTAGTGCTGGGGTGCGGTGTGTTAGTTTAGTGCTGAGGTGTTGTGTAATAGTTTAGTACTGAGGTGCGGTGTGATAGTTTAGTACTCACGTGTGGTGTGATAGTTTAGTACTGGGGTGCTGTGTGATAGTTTAGTACTGGGGTGAGGTGTGGCAGTTTAGTGCTGGGGTGCTGTGTAATAGTTTAGTACCAAGGTGCGGTGTGAAAGTTTAGTTCTGAGGTGCGGTGGACAGTTTAGTACTGGGGTGCAGTGTGATAGTTTGGTGCTGGGGTGCGGTGTGATAGTTTAGTGCTGGGGTGCAGTGTGATAGTTTAGTGCTGGGGTGCAGTGTGATAGTTTAGTGCTGGGGTGCGGTGTGATAGTTTAGTACTGGGGTGCGGTGTGATAGTTTAGTGCTGGGGTGCGGTGTGATAGTTTAGTGCTGGGGTGCGGTGTGATAGTTTAGTGCTGGGGTGCGGTGTGATAGTTTAGTGCTGGGGTGCGGTGTGATAGTTTAGTACTGGGGTGCAGTGTGATAGTTTAGTACTGGGGTGCAGTGTGATAGTTTAGTGCTGGGGTGCGGTGTGATAGTTTAGTACTGAGGTGCGGTGTGATAGTTTAGTTCTGGGATGCAGTGTGATAGTTTAGTACTGAGGTGCGGTGTGATAGTTTAGTTCTGGGATGCAGTGTGATAGTTTAGTACTGGGGTGCAGTGTGATAGTTTAGTACTGGGGTGCAGTGTGATAGTTTAGTGCTGGGGTGCGGTGTGATAGTTTAGTACTGAGGTGCGGTGTGATAGTTTAGTTCTGGGGTGCAGTGTGATAGTTTAGTACTGGGTTGCAGTGTGATAGTTTAGTTCTGGGGTGCAGTGTGATAGTTTAGTACTGGGGTGCAGTGTGATAGTTTAGTGCTGGGGTGCGGTGTGATAGTTTAGTACTGAGGTGCGGTGTGATAGTTTAGTTCTGGGATGCAGTGTGATAGTTTAGTACTGGGGTGCAGTGTGATAGTTTAGTACTGGGGTGCAGTGTGATAGTTTAGTGCTGGGGTGCGGTGTGATAGTTTAGTACTGAGGTGCGGTGTGATAGTTTAGTTCTGGGATGCAGTGTGATAGTTTAGTACTGGGTGCAGTGCCGTACTTAAGCATGGGATAAATAAGCTAAGGGAGCCGGGGCAGAGCAGTGGCTAGTACGTATGCCTGCCTTCCCGGTTATCATGAGTTCGAATCCCATGCTGATTAAAATAATTTACCGGGGTGTGCAAGTTGACCCATTATAAAATAACCATTAGGAATTGTTCTGGGAAGTAAAGCGGACGATGTAATAGTCTGACCACATCATCTATCGAGTGTCCATTGGTCTATAAAAGAATGGGGTCAGCATCAAATGACCAATACGCTTCAGGTCGCGTAAAAAGATCTCGTAAGTATATTAGAAAAATCAGATGAAGACAGTCAAGATTTCTTTGTCACGTTAAGGGCAGAAATAAGCCTGCAATCTTCTAGGCAGCTGGCAAACGTGAAAAGTACAAGGGTAAGACAAAGAGAGCAACACCCCGATAACGTGGTCCGATGGCGTAATCGGTACAAGAGCACAGACCTGGTCCGAGACGGGTGATTATGTGAGATGGCGAGCCCTGACCGCCCACGCTGACTGACCTGGCATATGATAGGATTTTACTAAAACCGCGAGGAAGAAATCGCAAGTTTTTCTTTGCCACAAGTGTCGCATCGAAGGTAGTGTTAATTTCGATGACGATCCACTAGTGGACAATCGCCGAACCCTTTAACCAATGAAAACTGTTGTATGTTGGGAACGTTTGTTCGTGATGACGGGAGTCCTAGTGTAGTGAACACAGCATCAGAAGGTAACACCGGCTGATTTCGCTTGTTCCATCACCTCAAATGGGCACAGAAAGGGCGCGGATTCAAAGATCACGAGTACGTCTGTCACAGATGCAGCCATAGTTAAGAGAGCTTTCCAAGAATGGGTTCCTGGAATATGTCCTACAGCTGCATGAACCCTGGCACAACTACTGTAGTTGCTGGAGACAACTATCTTAAAGGAAATGTAGCATACATGAATCTGTTTTCCCTGTACAGTGAAAATATTTTCAGAAATATTGAAGATATGGAAGGAATCAACATTGGGGGGGGGGGGGGGGGGGCGCGATGCATCAATAACATTAGATATGCAGACGATACAGTCTTGATTGCAGACAATGAACAGGACCTGCAACATTTAGTAGATGCAGTTGTTACACACAGTGAACGACGAGGGTTAGAATTAAATTGTAAAAAGACACAGATGATGGTCGTCATTAGGAAGAACGAAATACCACAATGTAATATACAAGTAAATGGGAATATTCTTCAACAAGTGAATAGGTACAATTATCTCGGAACAATAATAACATCTGATGGGAGATGCCTTGAAGAGATTAGAACAAGAATCGCCATGTCTAAGGTAGCCTTTAGCAAGATGAAAAACATACTGACCAATAAAAAGATGTCAATTGAAACGAGAAAAATAGTGTTGAGGTGCTACATAGAACCTGTACTTTTATATGGATGTGAAGCTTGGACAATGAGCAGTCAAGCTGAAAAACATCTGATGGCTGTAGAAATGTGGTTTCTTAGGAAAATGCAAAGAATACCGTGGACAGCCAGAAAGACCAATGAATAGGTCCTTAAAGAAACAAACGAAGATCGTAAACTGATTAGAGACATTAGACGCAGACAGTCAACATTTTTTGAGCATGTTATGAGAAGAAATGAATTGGAGAACTTGGTGACAACTGGTAAGATCGAAGGGAACAGACCAAGGGGAAGACCTAGAAGCAAATACCTGGATGGCTTGGCCTCGTGGCATGGTCGAGACAGAAACACGGAGCTGATCCACGACTCTGGTGATCGAGTGAGATGGCAAAACATGACCGCCCACGCTTACCGGCATGGAACATGATGAATGAATGGATGAATGCTTTGTTACCAATGTAATAGACACATTCTGGGAACCTCATATAGGTCAGCGTGGCCGAGGGGTTTATCGAACTCGCGCTTACACCTCCTACGCGCTGACGGCGGGGTAGTGGGTTCAATCCACACACCGGTCATTTGGACTTTCACGTTGATTTCTCATTAAGAAAGCAATGACAAACTACTGAACGTAAAATGGCCTAGAAAATCAACCGGCGTTTGATCGCAACGTCCTGCAAACGAAATACCACGTTTTCTGCAACTTCTGGAAGCTAATAATATTTATATAAGGAAGTAGATGACCGTTGTTTTCAGGCTGTGGGCCTACTGGGTGGGTATGTTGTATTAGCCTCACATTCTCATAGACCAATCGGCACTCGAGGGCTCAGATATGGAGAATATCACACCCGCCACCTTCACTTCCCAACACAGTTCCTGGTACACATTTTAGACTGGGCCAACCTGGGAGTCAAAGTTAATAATAAAAACAAAAAACAAATTCCGCCTCCAGTTCGAACCCTCAACCACATGACGGCAGACAACAGTGCTAGCTACTGCGCTACCTCATTGTCTTTAACCCAAATGGTCCTAATTATGCATTGTATGTTACGAAACAAAGGGGCCTCTAACTTGTATATAGCTTAGGACCTCAACTAGTTTAAATCAGGCCCTGTGGGCTGTAACTGTGTAGTAAAGACGCAGGGTTACATGATATACTGTACTTGTGTTATTTGGCTGGTGGGTTAGTTAGTTGGGGGGTCCTCTAGAAAACGGGGTTTGAGCTCCAAAGTCCGAATCATTGGCTTTCAGGCAGTTTAAGAAACCTTGAACAGGCATCTATTGGGACGAGCTTGGTGTGGAGATTGTTTTCCTGACCCATCACTAACATACCATCTCCACGAGGACTGCTGCAGAGATCTCCCTATCCTCTTCAAGCTCAGAAACTAGCGGGGTGTGCCAGCCAGTACTGGAACTTTACACCCGGGAGGCGTATTTGGATGTGAACAGGTTATTTTTGAGAACAGGCACATACAGACTGGCTGGGGTTAAAGTCTAAGTTGGCAATGTTTGCTTGACGGGTGTTGGGCATTTCGTTGTCAACAGATTCCAACCCAATGTTCAGGAGGTGGAGATGTGGGGGATACGTTTGTATGTGTGTGTGAGAAAGGGGAGTATGCTTGTTTTACAATGAGGTTGTGGCTAAGTAAGATGGAAATGTGTGAAATAGGTAGAAGAGAGTTTGAAAGGAAGTGTGGCTGCATCTATATTGGGGAAATTGTGGTTGTGCCAGTAAGAGCGCGAGTGAAAGTGGGAATGAATCTGGGTAAATCGTGAGATGTATGGCTTGGTAGCTAGAGACGTGAGACTGGGTAAATGGTGAGGTATATGGCTTGCTAGCCAGAGACGCGAGACTGGGTAAATGGTGAGGTATATGGCTTGCTAGCTAGAACGTGAGACTGGGTAAATGGTGAGGTATATAACTTGGTAGCTAGAAACGCGAGACTGGGTAAATGGTGAGGTATATGGCTTGCTAGCCAGAGACGCGAGACTGGGTAAATGGTGAGGTATATGGCTTGCTAGCTAGAGACGTGAGACTGGGTAAATGGTGAGGTATATAACTTGGTAGCTAGAGAAGCGAGACAGTGCATCCGGGAGTGTTGCCAGTTCGATGTGTTAGCTGGGGAGATAGGGTAGTGTGTTAGCTGGGGAGCTAGGGTAGTGTGTTAGCTGGGGAGCTAGGATAGTGTGTTAGCTGGGGAACTAGGGTAGTGTGCTAGGAAAGTACGGTGAGGTTGTTAAGGCAATGTCGCTGAGTGTCTAAGCCAGGTTGACACAGTAGCCAAGGTATGTGGCTAGGTAGCTAGGAGAGATTGACGGAGGAGCTATGGGAATGAAACTGAGTAGCTGAGTTTGACTGGGTGGCGATGGGAATAGGACAGAGGAACAAAGGGAGAATTTGACCGTATAGCTACAGGAATACGAGAGAACAGCTAAGGGAAAATGTGCCTGAGTAGATATACTAATTTGATTACCTAGTTAAGGGAGACCATGACGTAGTAGTAATGGGAGTTTTAATAGCTATGGAAATTATATTGCGTAACTTAGGGAGAGCATGACTTAGAATGAACTGGGGTTTGACTGAATAGCTTTGGGAATGTGACCCACTGGCTAAGGGAATCCGTAACTTAGTAATCAGGGCAATTTGACTGCGGAGTTATGAGAAGGGGACGGAGTAGCCCAGGAAGAAAGTGGCTGGATAGTTTCACTGTATGGTCATTGCAATGGGACGGAGTAGCCCAGGAAGAAAGTGGCTGGATAGTTTCACTGTATAGCCGTTGCAATGGGACTTGGTAGCTGAAGGAGTGTGATTGGATGTCTAGGGTGTGTGGCTAAGCAGCTAATAGAATGTAACTACGTATCTTTGGTAGTGCTAGTGGGTAATTAGGATAGTTCGATTCAGTAGCTAGGTTAATGTGGCTGAATAGCTAGACAGCTAATGGAGTCCGAATCTCATATCAATATACTGGGAAGCAAATGCACCAACCATTACACTGCTACACATATTGTCTATTAAGTAATTAGAGAGATCATGATGATATTGTCAACGACAACATAAATCAAGTTCGACACTAGGTCTATATATGTTATCTCTTTGGCGCTCTCACACCAGAGGCTGCATACGGAACTGGATAAATACAGATCAGTTTTGCCCTCAACTGCGACCAACAGCCCACGTCCGCAACGACAGGCACAGTACCCGGATCTGGAAATTACAACTACCAACCACCAGGCGCCAAATTCGAAATCTTCATCGTCGAAAAAAGTTATGACTGTACCCAATGGTGGATTGGTTAGTCCGAATAGTGGATCCGCAACTGGAGGATGTGTTCAGAGGGAGGAAAGAACTAAACGTCTAGCCATTTCGGCTGAACCATGCACTTTTCATTCTCAACAGTTGTTGATATCTCAGAGGAATAAGACTTTCCCGAAGGATTACACGTGAGTATGGTTTAAACAAAATGTTTTACTGTATCTCGATCGTCTTGGCCTGGTGTTGGTTTTGCTGCTGTTATATCTTGTCTCGTCTGCTCGTGAGAAAATTATTTAGAAATGTGATGTTTAGTTGGCTGGTTCGTTGTGTGGCGTTGTTATTGGTAACTAATGAGGTTTCTTTTACGATTGGCTGTCACAATGTTGTTGTTTTGTTGTTGTTGCTATTTTTGTTGCTAAAATTGTTGAAATATCAGCAATGGAATCCCAGTGCTATTTCTTTAGGGAGGCGTTATTCACAGCACGCTGGGAATAATACCGAGCGTTATTCATAGCGCGGGGTTAGTCATCCTTCAGTTGGCTGGTTCGTTGTGTGGCGTTGTTATTGGTAACTAATGAGGTTTCTTTTACGATTGGCTGTCACAATGTTGTTGTTTTGTTGTTGTTGCTATTTTTGTTGCTAAAATTGTTGAAATATCAGCAATGGAATCCCAGTGCTATTTCTTTAGGGAGGCGTTATTCACAGCACGCTGGGAATAATACCGATCGTTATTCATAGCGCGGGGTTAGTCATCCTTCAGGTACATTACCCTGATTTAGAGAGGTCCGAAGCATTTTAAACATATGGAATAATCCATTTAGTTCTGTATGCAATTGCTAACCCTAATTCTAGCCCGAAAATTGAAAAGAATGCTCCTTTTTCTATCACCATAACCATCGAACATAAACGTCACGTGACCAGCCTCGTCTGTGAATAATTCTGAGCGTTGGAAGGCGTTATTCACAGCGAGCTGCGAATAATCGAATAATCACTTGGGGATTCAGGGTTGGATGTAGCCGATGACGAGTTTGTTACGGTAAACACCAGAGTCCAATGTAGCGGTGAGGGGTTCGATGTAGCCGATCAAGCCTATAGACGAATGGATCAATGGTTCGTTATAAGCAGATATTAGACTGGTAAAAATCAGGGTCCAATGTAGCGGTGAGAGTTTCGATGTAGCCAATCAAGCCTGTCGACGTAATGGATTAATAGTTCGTTATAAGCAGTCTAAGACCAAATAGACGACTATGTAAATTATAGGAGTAGCACACAATTCACAGAGAAGACCAAGTTGTAGCCGACCATGTTTGTTGTCGTAACGAATCAAGTGTTCGTTATAATCAAACTAGGATTCGTTTTAGCTAATCAAGCCTTCATTGTAACCAATAATGCGTTCGTTGTAGCTGATCAAGCGTTCTTTGGAGCTGACCCAGGATTCGTTGAAACTTGTGAAAAATATGTTGTAACCAATAAAGGCTCATTGCAGCCATCAAGCGTTCGTTGTAGTCGATCAAGAGTTCGTTGTATCTAATGAAGAGCTTGTTATAACTGCTCCTTCGTACTTCCCACATACAAACACCTATTGATTATTGCTCCACAATCTGGGATGGATGCTCCAAATCAATAACAAAACGCCTTTATTCACTCCAGAAAAGGGCAGTGCGTTCAATCAATGGTAATAAGCTTACAGACAATTCTAACCTACATGAACGTCTTCAGTTACTGCAACTCCACAAACGCCTAATTTGTAATAAGGCAAACTAATTCACACAATCCTATTTCAAAATGCTCCAAGCTACCTTTGACCATTGTTCAAATATAACGCAAGGCATAGCGAACAGCTAATTATACTTCATGTCCCTAAACCTAGGATAGACTTATATAAAACAAGCTTAGCATACTTCCACAATAAATCAAAGACACCACCAACCATTATACATACAGTCGCGACCTGTTTGAACACTACTTCAGTACAGACTACATGCCCTCTTAAAAATAATAATGGTAAATTATGTCAAACGACAACTAGTTAATAAACATGCCCACATGTATGGCACATTACACCTTCCTTGGGTATTTATCATGTCCATGGTAACTATTGCCTCAGTGAGTCATGTATTATTGATTATTTTTCATGCATTATTGCTTATTGTTCTTTTGTTGTCTAAGATTAGCTTCATAAGTGATGTTGAATGAAATAGACGTAATGAAATAATGAAATAGAAATGTCAGACGGGCCTGCGTGCCCAATTGTTAAAACTTTGAAAATGAAGATCGTTCGTTCGTTCGTTGTTCAAGGGCCGATTGTAGCTAGAAAAGAATTCGCAGTAGCGTATCCAGAGATTATTGTAGCAAGTGTCCATTGTCTTTGGTCAACGGTTCATAATAGTTGGTCAAGAGTTCTTTATTGTTGGTGGGGGTTTATTATTGTCGATCAGTGGTTTGTAACTTTGTATGGGAAACCTAAGCAAGGCGACCTGCTTCCATATCGCAAGCAGCTGTTTCGAACGCGGTATGAGGGATTACGAATTGCATTCATAACGCCTTCGCCACTGGGCTGGCAAAGTAACTTCTTGAGGGTACCCGTAAATAATAATTTGGTGTTGCAAACACAAGTGCAGCTTTTATTTTATGTATTTATTTTACATAGTCGTCTACTTGGTCATCTCGGTGAATTGGGTGCTACTCCCATATTTTACATAGTCGTTTACTTGGTCATCTAGGTGAATTGGGTGCTACTTCCATATTTTACATAGTCGTCTTGTTGGTCCTCTCGGTGAATTGGGTGCTACTCCCATATTTTACATAGTCGTCTTGTTGGTCATCTAGGTGAATTGGGCGCTACTCCCATATTTTACATAGTCGTCTTGTTGGTCCTCTCGGTGAATTGGGTGCTACTCCCATATTTTACATAGTCGTCTTGTTGGTCATCTAGGTGAATTGGGCGCTACTCCCATATTTTACATAGTCGTTTACTTGGTCATCTAGGTTAATTGGGCGCTACTCCCATTTTTTACATAGTCGTTTACTTTGTCATCTAGGTGAATTGGGTGCTACTCCCATATTTTACATAGTCGTCTTGTTGGTCCTCTCGGTGAATTGGGTGCTACTCCCATATTTTACATAGTCGTCTACTTGGTCATCTCGGTGAATTGGATGCTACTCCCGTATTTTTAGACTTTACCTTCCAGTACATTTTATGGTACTCATTTTAGGCTGGATCAACCAAGGACAAAATAAAAACTGTTGGCATCGATCGTGATTCGAACACATGGGCAGCTAGGACAAAAAAATTAATTGGCAGCCCGGACAAAATTATTGAACAGCAACTGGGACAGAAACATTTAAGTAACAACTAGGACAGACATATTTTAGTAACTACTAGAACAGATACAAAAAAAAGCACTAGGACAGAAACATATAAGCAACAACAAGGACATGCACATGTAAGCAGCAACTAGAATATAAACATGTAAGCAGCAACTAGAATATAAACATGTAAGCAGCAACTGGGACATAAACATGTAAGCAGCAACTGGGACATAAACATGTAAGCAGCAACTGGGACATAAACATGTAAGCAGCAACTGGGACATACACATTTCAGAAGCTATTATGATGTAAACACGTAAACAGCAATAACTCTCTGTTTGTTCCAGACAACTGAATGGGTTCCGGTTATAGAAAGGGAATCTGTATCAACCAGTGGTGTAGTCCTGCCAGGGCGCACGATGGGTCCACGCTGTACTTTTTTAGGCAACCAGCGTGCGTCCTCCCTCACAAAATAGCACTACATGTATATATTTAGTTTTTAACTTTGCGTTTTTTTTTTTTGGGGGGGGGGGGGCAGTGAGACGCGCTGTTTCATAATTCCCAGTCATATCACATCAAGGGTTCGAAATCAACTGCGAACGATTTGGAAGCAGACCGCCTTATGTTGATGTCGATGTTATTAGTGTCAGTCGTTCAGAAAGCAATAGCATGAACGTAACATTTCCGTGTAAATTACGAACAGCTAAAAATGTCAGGGTTAATTGCGACGTCCTGTGAAGGACTTGCAATTTACTTTATGTGATTGCGATAGTCGTGAAAGCGCCTTTTACTATTTATTTTACGACTACTCCATTGGCCTCAGCGCCTGGTATATAATAAGTTCAGTTGTAACGGTCGGGGCACATGGTATTAAATTAATAAAGATAGTGCAACTGATTATAACAACTATCAAGGGATAGGCAGGGTTCAACACAGTGACATTAATAAGCAGAAATAATTAACAGTAACAGTCCCATTTTCACGATTAAGGCGCATTGGGCTTACGGTGTTAGAACCGTATGTTTATAGGCCGGTTGGCACCGCGTGGGGGATGTGATTGGTATCATGCCGGCCTCTTTTATTTTCCAAGACATTTCCTGGTACCAATTTTAGGCTTGATGTGACCTGCTGAGATACAACAACGTCCACGACAGCTAGCAGGGCACGTGATGATGGTGATTGAAAATTTGAATCCGCTCCTATACAGATCGAACCCATCACCACAGGGTCATGCGTCGAGCGTCTAACTACGAGGGGCGTTCAGAAAATAATGCACCACGTCGTTTTTCTCAGCTAATAATGAAGATAGAAGCATGGAATCGCGCACTTCAAATATGGCTTGCACCAAATTTAGTTGGGCTGTACTACCCGATTGACCCTATAATCCCGATTTGGGACCCTCTGATTTTCACCTGTTTGGTCCATTGGGACATGGTTCGAAGAATTTGAAGGAATGATTCATGCAGCGAAAAAATGCTACATAATTTAAGAAAAAAATATGGTACGGGCAAGGAATACAGGCATTTGTTTCGCGGTGGCATAAAGCCGTACTAATTGATGGGGATTATGTTGAATAATACCGATACTTACATGGGCATATCCATTACAATGAGTATAAACTTCATGCTTTTTGAATAAACAGCTCCTGAGAAAAACGATGTGGTGTTTTCCTTTCTGAGCGCCTCTCGTACTTTGCTACAGGGGCTCCCTAAATAAATCATCATCAAAATAAATCGCCCCGAAGTAGTTTCCTGCTATATGTCTGTGATGTGATAGCGCCATCAAATTGTGTAGGTCTGAGGTCAAGGACAACTATGTGGCCAATCGTTTCCTCACCTTAACAAGCAACGAGCCCAAGCGCCGAACCCGCACCAAGAAACTGATTCAGAAACAGCTCACCTGGACTGCTAGATATTAAGAAAGGTGTGAGACAGCGATGTGTGTCTCCAGATCTTTTTTCCCCTGTATAGTGAAAATATGTTCAGTAATATACAAGATATGAAAGGAATCATCATTGGGGGACGTAACATTAATGACATTAGATATGCAGATGATACAGTTTGCAGACAATGAGCAGGATCTGCAACATTTAGTAGATGCGGTTGTTGCACATAGTGAACAACTAGTGTTAGAATTATATTGTAAGAAGACACAGATTATGGTCGTCACTAGGAAGAACACAATACCACAATGTAATATACAAGTAAATGGGATTATTCTTAACCAAGTGAATGGGTAAAATTATCTCGGAACAGTCATAACATCTGATGGGAGATGCCTTGAAGAGATTAGAACAAGAGTCGCCATGGCGAAGGTAGGCTTTTGCAAGATGAAAAACATACTTGCCAATAAAAAGGTGTAAATTGCTACGAGAAAAAGAACGTTGAGATGCTACATAGAGCCAGAATTTTTGTATGGATGTGAAGTGAGGACAATGAGCAGTCCAAGTGAAAAGCATCTGATGGCTACGGAAATGTGGTTTCTGAGGAGAATGCAACGAGTACCATGAACAGACAGAAAATCCAACGATCACGTCCTACAAGAAACAGATGAAAATCGCAAACTGATGAGAGAAATTAGACGTAGACAGTTAACATTTTTGAACATATTATGAGAAGAAATAAATTAGAGAACTTGGTGACAACTGGCAAGATCGAGGGGAAGAGGACAAGGTGAAAACATAGAAATAAATACTTGGATGGCTTGAGATGGTCGAGACAAGAACTCTGATATGATCCACGACTCTGGTGACCGAGTGAAATGGCGAATCATGACCGCCCACGCTTACCGGCATGGCACATGATGGATAGATGGACAGCTAGAGGCCGGTCTGATACATACACCGGTGGGTTTACTGAGATCAGCGGCACTTGTTTTCTCAGAGGGATGCCTGCACGCGCCGGCGCGCGGCTACTTGTACTGCTAGTGCGGCGGCGCCCGTTCAACTTGCAACCAGTTCAAGGTATGAACCAAGCCATTCTCAGAATGCTGCAGTTGGAAACCGGCAGACAACTCTTGTCGTGAAGATAAACAATTAAGGGAGCTCATTGATGTTCAGATTTGCTGGTTAGGATAAAGTAAATAAGCGGTTGCGGTAATAATTTCCGTTTTCATGCACTGTTTTTCTTTTTCTTTCGAATGCGTGTGATGTCGTTATCTACCAAATTGTCCCCAGGATAAAGTGGATATTTACTTAGTAGTTCTAAAGTAGAACCGGGGGCTACGTGTATCCGAGGTATGGTGTCCGCCTCGAGTGCTGGAGATCCTGGGTTCAGGCCTAGGTGAGGACCGGGATTTTTTCTAGTAATAAAATTTCCCTTGGTCTCTGGGTAGTAAGATCGGACGCCCATGTGTATTGTTGCGCACGTAAAAAAATCCCTTGGCAGTTGGAAATCGAAATAGAGTAGCCTAACGGCGCCGCCCAAGCAAAATTTCGAGTTATAAATGTACCAAGAGTATTTCAGAATCCTCGCCGGTGCTACGGAGTTCGTGCACTGAGCTGAGTTTCTCCAGACTCAGGAGGAGAACGGAGCACTTATGGGTTACACCCGTGTGCCGTGATGTTGATCCATCGACTAAAAAAAAACTAAAAAGTAGAACTACTTTGAATGATTCACCAGTGTGTGTGTGTGTGTGCGTGTGTGTGTGTGTGTGTGTGAGAGAGAGAGAGAGAGAGAGAGAGAGAGAGAGAACGAACGAACGAACAGACTTTATTTTCAAAGGGTAACAAATTGGGCACGAGAGAGAGAGAGAGAGAGAGAGACATAGAGAGAGACATAGAGAGAGAGATGCTAAGCTTTATTAGGACATGATCACAAGTAGCAAAATGTACGTTGCGGCCAAAGCCTTCGTCGGCACACAATCAATACACACTCACCGATACGACTACGATTACACAAAGAACTCCCCAAGGACATATGTGTATGTCATCTCATCATGTTCCTCTTATACCTTGCGGTGTCGAGATGAAGCATAAACAGCAGGAGAGTACCCGTGTATGGGCTTCATATATCATGTGTTTCTGTAATTCCCTCCATCCATCGTTTACGTGACCTGCCTCTTCCTCTGCTTGCGTCTAGTCTCTACATCTTTGCTTGTTGTTAGTCATAAAACTCTGCCGCGGAGCAAATACGGCAGGGGGCTTCTGATCGTCAGATGTGTACCCCCTTTCCCAAGTGTTTCGGCCCATTATACCCTTAACACTCTCTAGGGGCGGGCCCGTCCGGGTCATGGCTCCGGGCGTCTTTCCCCTACCGTGGAGACGTTTGGTCAAATTCGTTGTCCCTGTTGTTGTGCTTGTCCCTTCGCTGTTACCCTGTCCACTTTCAAGCCTCCCCTCTCCCTCAGGGAGAAGAGTCTGTGCAGCCTGTGCTTGCCCCTTAGCACATGTGGTCGTGGGGAGCGTAATCCTTCCTAGCCACGGCCTCTATCGCCTCCACACGTCTCTGTTGCCATGTTCCTTCTTCGTGCCCTGTTCATGGCGCCGCACTCTACTAGGAAGCCGGTTCTTCCTTTAATTTCTTGACCCACCTCTTGGTCTCTGCAGGTGAGTGCGACTTACGGACGATTACCGCTCTATTGTGGAGGTTGGACTTCGGCCGACATTTACATCATTTGACTGCACTAATATTCACCACCCTCACTTGGAGGAAATGCTAAAGATCTGGCACAAGATGTTGCAAGTTTGAGTCTTGTTTGAGAGATTGTTAGATGTTCTGCAGTTACCGCTTATAACCATACTAGTTTCGAGTCTCGTCCCACTTCAGGTTCCGACAATCCCACAGCCCGCACGAGGCCTTCTCCGCTGCCTCACACAGTTGTTTTTGATCCCGAGTTCTCGCTTGTCCTTTAATTCCCATTTGCTTTAGCATGTCGTACACCGAGTGGGAGACTAGACCTCTTGCGCTTACCTCAACGGCGAATAGCTGACGGCGTACTCTTCCAGCTTAAATATGAATAAAATTGGGTGGAACTGCGGTAAAGCTGTGAAAATGTAAACAGTATAAAATGACACAAAGTAGTGCAGCTTTACATAACAGAATTACGACACATACAGGACGTTGCGGCGATTAGCATTCATCAGCAAACAAACACATTCACAAAACACAACATATAGTCAAGGAGATCTCCTGTGACTACATCAAAACGTGACGACAGGACGAGAAGAACAAGAAGATGAAAAAATGAAAGCAAAGAAGAGAAAATGAAAATTGAAAAAAATATTCAAACTTACCTCAGAATTCCGAAATGTGTATAACCCCGAATATCACCGATGTCTTCTTTTTAAACCCAACCGACGGATGTAGAATGATGACGGGGTGGTGGGTGTAATGGTTCAGTGAGCACATTGAAAGAAAGGGGGGGGGGGCGGAGGCAGGAAGGTAGGACGGAAACCTGTGATAGTAGTCTGAGAATGGAATCTGAGCAATCCCAGTGGATGTACTAACAAAGCATGAGTGGGTGCCAGTGAACGGATCGGCCCTGGTAGACGAATATTGAAGAGCAATGGAGTGTGCACCCAAGTATGATGGTGATACTAACCAAACTCACATTATGCATTCCTTTATATTATTGTGAGGCGAGTCCTAAAATCTGGGTGGACTGATATGCGTGAACGCTCATACATACATCTACACCGCTCAACAGACATTCATACAATAGTGTACATGGACATGTGCAAGGTATATATGAGAAAAGATAGAGGGAGAGAGAGAGAGAGAGAGAGAGAGAGAGAGAGAGAGAGAGAGAGAGGTTGGTATAGTTACTGCGATATGCCACATGCGGTATGCGGACACATGATATGGGTAGGCACAGAGAAGCAATTTTTGAGAGAGAGAGAGAGAGAGAGAGAGAGAGAGAGAGAGAGAGAGAGAGAGAGAGAGGTATCATTCCAGTGATATGCCATATGGGGTATATGGAGTAGGTCGGTCTACAAATACGAGGCTTCACTCATAATGTTCCCTATGAAATAGGGTCAGTAAGGTCGATTGTTATACCACGTATTTTAAGATCACATCACCCAATGTTTGTGTTACTGGCGTTGTATAAGATTATCCTACCACCGTTAATACACATGATATAGGTAGGCACAAAGAAGCAAGATTATTATTATGAGAGAGAGAGAGAGAGAGAGAGAGAGAGAGAGAGAGAGAGAGAGAGAGAGGTTGGCATAGATCATGCGATATGCCACATGGGATATGCGGAGTAGGTCGGTCTAAAAATACGAGGCTTCACTCGTACTGTTCCATATGAAATAGGGTCAGTAAGGTCGGATTTTATACATCCCCCATAACAAAAGCACTGGGTGATTTGATCCTAAAATAAGTGGTATAACAATCAACCTTACTGACCATATTTCATGTGGAACAGTATGAGTGAAGCCTCGTATTTGTAGACCGGCCTACTACGCATACCCCATGTAGCATATCGCAGGATTTATACCAACCTCTCTCTCTCTCCCTCTCCCTCCCTCTCTCTCCACCTCTCTATCTCTCACAAATTGCTTCTCTGTGTCTACCCATATCATGTGTCTGCATACTCCCATGTGGCATAACTATACCAACCTCTCTCTCTCTCTCTCTCTCTCTCTCTCTCTCTCTCTCTCTCCTCCCGTTCTCTCTTCTCATATATACCTTGCACACGTCCATGTACACTATTGTATGAATATGTTCAAGTTATACATATGTTTATCTATGTGTCCTTCCTTTGCTCTTTTCAAGTTGTCAAATTGATTGTTTCTCACAAGGTGCTAAAAACACATCTTGACTGTCTGCATATAATTTCTGTAATCAAATTATGAGTTTTATCTGTTTCTTGTCTTCTTCTGCTTCTATTTGTCCAATGCACTCTGTGCATCTTCCCCAGAAACTACATTGCCACTGTCTAGATGAGTCTTAGCTTGCCTGCTTGTTGTCCATAATTCACATGTATACCACTGTATAGATTTTATATAGCACTTTAACACTCTTTTTCTCATTACTGATTACCTATTGTTTGGGGGTCCTGTGTCTGAAACCACGAAAGAAATGCATTATTTCGAGAAAAAAATCACATGTCAAATACGTGGTAAGAAAAATAATGTAAAAATAATAGAAACTCAACATGTATAAAGAAACAATAATATCAACCAATTAATAACAAAGATATAATAAGAGAAAAGTCCTCACACAGAAAATCAACGAACACAGGGGTAACGTAAAAGAAGTAAATACCTTCCTTCTATTCATCAACAGGAGAATCAGAGAAAGTTCTAGCATTATTGTGACGCATCAATTAGTTTAATCCTATGAGAAACGCAAGGCCAAAAAGGAACAATCTATATTATTTTCCGGGTGTTTAATTTTTGTTTCCCCGCGGGGTTTAAAAATCTAGACAGAACCGTCTGCTGTCTAAAAATCGTGATGGCAAGAACAGGAAAACAGTTCGGTTTCCATTATCTGCAGAAGTAGGAAACGACCCCCAGACATCCAACAGACCCGGTGATTGTTTAAAAATATCTTCCAGGTTTAGCAGTGGCAACACAGACTGCACGCTACCTTGCAATTTACGTGTGACGTCACACATGGCTGCGCGTGGCAGTTTAGGGATATTCATGACGCAATAGAGATCGTTTGGATAAGTCAGATGATGGATGGAAGAGCTGTGGCCTAGACAAAACAGGTTTACAGCGAAGTTCTAGCAGTAGGAGCAAAGCACAACGTATTTTCTTAATTAAGGCAATATAAGGTTGACTGAACTGATGGGTTAGAGGGAGTGACTGGTCGAGCTCATTTCAATGAAATGCTCTAACCCAGTGGTTCTCAACCGGTGGGAGATTACCCCCCCCCCCCCCGAGGGAGGGATTTAGGGTTTCGGAGGGGGATGGGGAATTAAAATTATTTCAAGATCACGTTAATACAAGAACCGATTACTTGATATTGTCCGTCCCCCCCCCCCCCCTCCTCCCCCCAAATACTTTACGATTCTGTATTTCCTCCCTTCTGAAATTCGTTTTATAACGTATGTAGACCTGAAAATCACGTTTTATATAGACGTCTAGACTTGTTCTAGTATGTGTTATTAAATTTAGCTTCCATATTTACCTATATAGTGTTGGACAGGGGGAAATTTATAGGGAGGAACTACGAAAAAAAAAAGGGGGGGGGGTAATGCCGTTCTGAACATATGGTGAAGGGGTGCATGGGCCAAAAAAGGTTGAGAACCACTGCTCTAACCAAAGTCCGAAGACAACAACAATGACCCTGGCAGACAAGAAGTCGAATTTTGAAGTTTCGATCGGGTATGTTACAGTCAATAAACATCTAATGATGTTCACCCGTGTACAGACATTTCTCTCACTCTTTTCTTCCTCTTCTTCTTTCTCTTCCCATTAACCTCCTTCTTCCTATTCTTCTTCTTCTTCGTCTTTTTCTGCCCCTACTCCTCCTTCTTCATACAGACATTGTTCTTATTCTCTTCTTCTTATTCGCCTCCTCCTCCTCCTTATTCTCCTTCTTCATCAACTTTAGAGGGAAGTGTGCGTCACACCTACTTATGCACCTGTATGTTCAGCACGTCCGACTTCGGCGCGCATTTATCTAAGTATTTTGTTTTCTTTCTCTAGATAATGGGCGTAGTCTGCCCTTGTGTAGTTTTTGCTTCCCAACAGGACAACAGCCTTACAGCCTATTTTCTGCGATTATCAACTGCGGTGGAATTCTTCACGTGCACAATTTGCACACTGGAACTCTTTGTCACCGTTATCCGAGTTCTAGTTTTCCCTTATTACTACCCAGTCAATCAATCAATCAATCAATCAATCAATCAATCAATCAATCAATCAATCAATCAATCAATCAACCAATCAATCAATCAGTCAATCAGTCAATCAATCAATCAATCAATCAATCAATCAATCGTTCAATCAATCAATCAATCAATAAGTCAATCAATCAATAAGTCAATCAATCAGGTGCCGTCTCCATACTGGAGTTAGACTGCAATGGATCCCCAGCACTCTCTATCTCTCGGCCTGACTGTATATCCATTTCTTGATGTTATTTTCCCACTTGCATCGTTCTCTATCTCTTGCTCGCTTGCCGTCAACCGAACCCTCCAGTATGGTGTTTATAAGAGTGTCATGTCTGTTAACATAGCCGAAATATTTCACTTGTTTCTTTTATATTTCGTTCATCAGCTCTCTTTTCATTCCCATTTTTATAGATCCTATGTATTTCATTGTTTTTGTTTCCATGAAATGCGACATATTATTGAGTTTATCCACAGATCCAAGCGATCAGAGGAACGTGTGATAGCATTAGATACCAATATTGTTTGGAAAAATTCCACAGGCCTATCCTGGGTTCTTCTTTTTCTCCGTCATTCATCCAAAGTGTTTGTTTTGAACGTAATAGCATTGTGCTTGTTTACAGCCAAGCTGCAATATCTGCGCCTTTAGGTCGACACACCTGGCTTGCTCGGGCGTTTGTTGACCGGGTTAACCTTGCCAAATGCTGGGATCGAACCCGATAGCTTTTGAACCAGATGCGGACATTTGAGCCTTTCAGTCACTCCCCCTCTCTTAGAGTGATCGGTATGATCTATGAGAAAGGTGTTACAGCAATCTCCAACATTTACTTAACTCACTCTAAATCCCTCGCCTTCATAAGAACGAGTGAATCCACGAAACGTAGAAGAAGATTCGGTAAGCTTTACTAGAAAACAATCACATCACACATTGCAAAATGAACGTTACGGCTAAAGCCTTCATCAGCACACACATACTTCATAAGAATGGCATTGGGAAGGAGTAGGAGGAGGCAGGGCAAAAACAGCAACCACAACAACAACAACAACATTTGCGAAGCAATAACAAAACAACGAAATCACGACAACACAGACTTTAAGTAACACGCAGTGAAAGAAATACCCCACACATTACACCAGGGGAAATGATTGTAATGGTATAGCAAAAACAGACATTGATTATCTTATCTTTGTCAGTGGTTGAGGGGATTTCTTTCCGCAGTTAAAACATGTTTTGTTTGCGTATTTCTGGCAGGTAAAATATATTGAACAACAGAAATTCACGCTCCGTGTACACCCGGAAGCTAGGTAGAGCTTGGCAGAGCAAACTTACCTAGGTTGTTAGAGAGCTACGGTTCAAGCCAACAAGCGTGTTGGGCATATGGTGCTAGTTCCATATTGTTAGACCAGTCGGCAGTCGATGGGTGATGTGTTCAAAATCATAAGGGGCGCCTTTACTTCCCACAATATTTCTTATACCTATTATATCCTGGATCGGCTTAAGAGCACAGGTTAATAATCATATTAAAAACAATCCCCGTGGATTATTATCACGCCCTTCAACGTGACAATTAGACAAGAACGTACATTCGAAAGTCTCCTCCTCTTCCTCCTTCTCGTCTTCTATTTTACTGTGACCGTCACCATATCCGACTTTACACTAGAGAGAACTACAGTGTTGGTAGTGGGGTGGCCGGGAGAATGGGGAAGGCTAGGAATGAAAATAAAACTTTGTGAAGGTATATCATTGTTGCTGCACACTCACTCAGTTAGTTTACACCTCATAGTATATTTTTACCTTCAGTGTCTAGCAACTTTAATATAGAAGAGTTATAAAAACATGGTTGAGTTCACAAGAATTATAAGCTTTAATTTAATTACAAATTCATCTTAGTCTGTTTGTCTGATCATATAATGTATTACAATTCACTCAGCGAGCCACTGAACATCATCGTTCCTTGTGGCACGCTGGGCACGCGTGCCGTAGCTTGACGACTCCTTCCCTAGACTATCACTATATAAACTAAAATAAATAGGTATGGATAGCTCCTGCATGGGAGAGAGAGAGAGAGAGAGAGAGATAGAGAGAGAGAGAGAGAGAGAGAGAGAGAGAGCAAACACAGACACTTTAATATTTGTTTCATTTTACATTGTCATTTCTCTAGTTTTTGTTTTATAGATTATCCCTTAAACAAATTAGTTGCATGTCCTCCAATCAACCCCACCATTTATTGACTTTGTGTACTATACAAGGCAATTTTTAGTTCAGTAGTTTTCCATTGCTTTCTGAACCGCCTTTTCCTTATGCCATCGAAATCAACGCAAAGCGATCTGCTTTCAAATCTCCCACAGCTGGTTTCGAACCCCGGACTCTGTATGACGGGAAATTATGAAACTGAGTCCCACTATCCACTAAGCCACAGGATCGGTTACGGAAGTACGCAAGTTATAAGCTCTCATTACACAATCGCTCTATCCCAGAAACGAGCCTACAAAGTGCTTTATTCTTGGCAATTTCTATACATTTCTTTCCCTGAGCCGCCGCTCAATGCTACTGAAAGACATGCTTTTCTCGCGTTAGCCATAATTTAATGTGTATAGCATCTTTCTCATTCGAGCTTTGTGATTTCACTCATATAATAGCAGGCAGTTGTCACTTTAACTCATTATGCAGGAAGAATAGCACCAAGATATGATGAGATACATTTTACACAAATAAAATACTCATTAAAGTTATATTAAGAAAAGTATGCCATTTGCTTAGTAACTTAAATGATTTAGTGACTTGTTGAGTATTTAAAAAAAATATTTACAAAAAATAAAAATAAAATAAAAATAAATAAAAATATAATACATTTTCGTCTTCTTCTTCTTTAAATACCCTAACTCGTCCTTCTGCCTTTCTTCAGCCAATGGAGCATAGGCTCACAATCAACTCATGCCCAGTTCTTTCACGACTTGTTAAGAAGAATAAAGGCTTTCCTGTAAATTTGCAAGTCTTTCTATCACGTCTGTATGTTTCACTCTGTCGTAAGCCATTGTGTAGTAAATAAAGCAAAGAGATAGGTCTTTGTTTACTTCTATCAACGCTCTATTAATGTTCTCAGCAAATACTCAACATTTTGTTGTGCTCGTACTTTTGCATGCTGACTGTCTGAAGTCACCGTGTGCTATGGCTTTCCCCACCAGGAGGGGATGCACCTACAGGAACTGACGAATCATGATTTTCAAGGCTTCTTAAAGAAGATAGTCTGCCATTGCTTTTCTTCTTGGCAGTGACCATACTTGTCGGTGGACATTGTCTCCAGACAGAGATCCTCTTTCTACGGCCGCGAACTTGAGACCATAACCGACAAGTACTTGTCGGCTGCCCTGAAGCTGAATCCCCTACCTACTCCCAAGGTTTCACGCCATCCTGGTTGGAAGGTAAAAAAGATGCTCCTCCTTGCCCGTAGGTTAGCGGAGGGGTGTGGGGTGTCTTACTTCTTCTTTGATATGGGACACCCCAATCCCACAGTCCAGTGTTATACAATATGCAACTTAAATCTCATTTATAAATATGACTTGTTAATACTATATATATATATATATATATATATATATATATATATATATATATATATATATATATATATATATATATATATATATATATATATATAACTAGCGGTAAATAATTGTACGCGCCTGGAGTGCACGGGATATATGGAAAACCCATATTTTGTATAGACCAAACGACAACATAGTGGGTGACGTGGTCGGTATCACGTCGACCCTTTTACTTCCCAAGATATTTCAGGTCCCCATTTTTGGCTGGGTCGACTTGGGAGCACGGATACTTTAAAAAATTCGAAACTACTCTGATAACTTCGTATCCAAGACCACCGGTGTGGCAGACGAGAGTTTAACCGCTACACCATCGGGATAGTTAGTTAGTTAGTCCTGGTTCCAACTTCACAGCAACGGTTCATCCCCATTATGCTCCGTTCATGTGCCAGTGAATATCACACAAAACGCTCCCCACTGCCCAATGTGAAAAGTGGAAAAGACACGAGTCTCGACAAACAACAGCCCGCATAGATACACTGAATGCCGCCGCCAGAATGTCAACACAATAGTCCCCCACGAAACATCCAGTTCATCTCTGATGGAATCGGCTGTCATTTTCCCATCTGGATGTTTCCTAGATGTTCACCCACACAGTCCACGAAAATACAGTTCATCGTCGATGGTAGTGGCAGTCAACCAGAAGCCCAGCAGCCACGCATTTCTGCATAAGGCAAAAACCGGTCAACTCTGGGACATAGCCAGTTGCCATCACTCTGAATATGCAGTCACGTTCCAAAAAACCATCGGGATATCCATGACAACCGTAATTGGTTGAATTATACGAGGGGGCGTCGAATGACAACCTTTAAAGTGTGGTCGAAATTACAATAACCACGCTATTGCCTTGTAACATGTCAATATCGTTGTTAAGGACGGCAAAGGGGTTAAACACGTGATATCACGGTGGAGACGAATACGGCGATGTCATAAGGGCAGTGTAAAGATGGCCGCCTCAATTATGACATGCACCAAAGAGGAGCAGGGTTGTGTTATTGTCACAAAATGAAACCGTGTGTTTATCCGGTTGATTATTACAGAGGATTTTCGGATTAAGCGGACGATCGACCAGCGACATCTATTTGTACTAACAGAGTAAACACAGTTGTACAGGTTACATCGTGTCAGCCCATAAACACATTTGGTGGTGAGGGAGAAGGATATGGAATGGTTCCGTTTGTCATCTATACTGCCGGACATCAGACGGAAATGGCTGCTGGGATTGTCACCACGGAACAGAAGAGTGACAAGTTTGTCAACATTTGAATGCAGATGGAAGCCGTGAGATCACAGGGGCAGATGTAAAACGGAAGTACCTAGTACGGAAAACAGTGCATCTGTCAATTCTTGGTTTCCGGAACATCAAGATGATTGGCAGCTTGGTATCGAAACTCTTTGCTGGGAGTTTACAGAAACTAGCTGGCTTGTTTTGAGAATCTAGGCAATTACTGACAACTTTGACAGGATTTAAGCCAGGAAAATAGTTCTTGACAGGGGATGATTTGCCACTGTGCCACCTGTGTGGGGGAGTAAAGGATAACGTCACGTGGACAACTTTGGTAGTTTGCCATATAAACTCGAGTTGAGATCAACTAGGGTGGACTTGAATAATGCTCTAGACAGAGTGCAGGGCACTGCAGTGCCAGTGGAAATAATATCTACCGTGTGTTAATTAGTGACTTAATTTTACACGTGCCTATATGGCAGATGTAGATATGATTTATAGGACTGCAGGAGTGCCATTTAAGGTATAACTTATAATATATTCGTTATAATTACTATAGACTGTGGCTTTGTTAAACTATAGTGTGATGATTAGCACTGTTAGTGGAAACTAGTTAGAGTAGAATAGTGATATTAACTCTGCTAGTTAAGAATAGATTAGTGAAGTGTTGATAAGCTTTACTAGTTGAGAATTGAGTAATGAGGGATAATTGGGATCTTCCCGTAGGTGTCCCTGGTGGGCGGGGGTCCGCATTCTGTTTGCTGATTTTTTCGTTGTCATAGCCTGATTCGGCTCTAGGTGGGTAGCTAATCTGCTCTATGACTAAGTCTAGTTAGCTAAAGATCATTAAGCAAGGTGATAGGCTTACACTCAGCCGAAGGGATCAGTGACTAGTACTATCACCAGATGTGTTGTTTCTATCCTAGGTTCCCTACCAGATCCAAGGAAACTATACAAGTTTGGGAAAGAATTAAAAAACCCATTAGGAAGAACACCAGTTCAAGAGTCACTAGAGTTGCATACAGAACGTAACTTACGCTAGAAGGAAATTGATTCATCAAAGAGAGTGATGCATACTGATGCACCACACAGCATTAGACAGTAGTAACGAACCGAGAACCGGCTAAGAGTACCTAGTGTGAGTACAGCAACAATTAACATTAGAAATTAGCACTTATGGACTGAATGGTTCGATGTGCAACGAGGATGATCTGTCGACTAACTAACTAACTAACTGCGTACACACTACAAAAGACTTGTGCAGTTTGTTAAGGAACGTTAGGAACGGACATTGTGTAGAGGGCAACCGGTCCATGATTAACTGTTAATACCACCGGTGTCTATTTCGGATGTTCATGAAATTGGATTACCAGAGGTCTACAGAGGCAAAGCAGTATCCGGCAAGATGGTTTCGGCAACGGGTGAGAAGTACATGTTCTGACGTAACGTGCTGTGGTCTATCTTTGCTGGGATCAGCTGACTGGGTTGCTGTCTGAGAGTCAGAGTCTACACACTTTATAGAACACGTCACACATTTTCTTCACATACACGTCTCATATACGTTACACTTTTATTTTAATAAATTACTCTTTATTAATTTCTAGAAGCAAGAGTTGTTGAGTATGTTGCGTTGGGGAAGCATGAGAAGGGGGCATAGTACGACAGTGAGAGAGTGATAGGAAAAGGTGTCCATAGGCTGATGGAGTGTGTTGGACGGAAGCTGGTGGATTCTCCAGAATATTGAGAGGGAAAAAATATTATAATGTGGGTGTCGGCTCTCTTCACTCCAGGGACGACACTGTAAAGGAGGACACGACATTATTGGGGGCTCGATAACGGGATCTTAGGACAGCGGGATCTCTCGTAAATGGGATCTTTGGACAGCGGGATCTCTAATAAACGGAATCCTTGGACAGCGAGATCTCCTGCAAGCAGGAACCTTTGACAGTGGGATCTTCTGACAACGGGGTCTTTTGACACGGGATCCCTAGTTATAAGAGGGAGATATCATTTTGGAGAATCCAGCTAGAGTGAATGTGGATAGGGGTTAGGACTAATATCTTACCTGTTCACACTTCACACGTCTGCATAGGTCTGTGGTCCTGATTCTACTCTTGTCACTGAGTGAATGTGCTGTGTGTGGTATATCTAGATTTATAGTACTTGTTCATATAGTAATTTGCAGTTATATTGTACTCGACCTGCTAGCTTACCTCTCTGTATAATGGCCACCCCTAAACTTACCACGTTAGAATTAAGGGCAAAGGGGGAAGACATGGGACTGTCGGGGTCTGCTCTAACGGATTACATACAGGAAGTGGAGAGAGAGTATCGTCAAGCAGAAAGGGAAAATCGAAAGGCCGAGTTGGAATTGAGAAGGATGGAATTGGGAAGCTGAGCAAGCAGCTAAGAAATTTGAAGCTGAGCAAACAGCTAGGAAACTGGAAGCTGAACAGGAAGCACAGAAAAGGGAGCACGAGTACCGGATGCGGGAACTCGAGCTCAAGAGTCAATCTAATGGAGAAACTGAGGGAGCAGTTGGAGGTTCCTCCATCTCAGGATCAACACCAGTAGGTGGACATGGGTACCATGCTATGAAGTTTCCTTTAGCGGTCTACGAGGAGGACAAAGAGAAGATTGACCAGTACCTTCAACGCTTCGAGGCTATGTCAGTTGCTATGGGTCTGGAGCGTAACAAATGGAATCTTAAGCTATCCCAGGGATTACGCGGGACCGGATACGAGGTTTATACTCGCCTGCCACCAGGACATGAGAACAATTATGACGAGTTAAAGACGGCTCTGCTGAAACGATTCGAGGTTACGTCACATACCTACCGGAAAAAATTTCGAGCAGCGAAACGAGAACCGGGGGAGTTGTTTGCCGCCTACAGTTTGCGTCTAAAATCTTATCTCCACAAGTGGATGGATTTGGCTGGGTTCGCACATGACTATGAGAATCTGGAAGAGCTCATGGTGGTCGACCAGCTGAAGAAGCAAATGTCTAAACCTCTCAGGACGTTTCTGGGAGAACAAGGAGCAGAACGTATTGACCTCGTGACTAAATTAGCAGAACGGTTCGTCGAGGTACATGGGGAGGCAGGGGAAAACCTTTCCACCAACACCAAAAGTCAAGAGAAACATGACAAGAAGAAAACCAAAAACTCAGGAACAAAAAAGTGGGAACCTTATGTGCAAAAATCAGAGGATAGTTCAGAGAAGAAGAAGGAGGGAAGCAAGAGCACTTCAAGCTCTACACCTAAACGACCGTGGTCGGAGAAGTGGTGTTCAATTTGTAAGTCACCCTCTCACAATACGAGGGACTGCAAATCGAAGGCTAAGAACCCTCACTTCGCAGCATGTCAAGTGACTTCCAAGGAGGTTGTCACGGAAAATGCCAAGGTCAACAAGGAAGCTCGCCACCAGGAGAGCTCACTCAAGTCCGACAATAGAAAATCTAGGACAGGGAAATGGTGCAACCAATGCAAGTCAAACACGCACAATGCTATTGACTGCAAGGGAAAGTCAGGAGACACTCAATTCGTCGTGTGCTCAGGAAAACCTAAGGTGGAGCCCACCGAACAGGTCGAGGCCGAGGAAGAGACTCCAGACCAGGAAAAACCACCTGTAGTGGAATTGGTAGAGGTTAACGGTCGTCAAGTGGAGTGTTTATACGACACAGGACTGGACGGGGAGGCCGTGATTTATGCGGATCTGGTACATCCAGAACAATTCACAGGTGAAACATTGGATATACAGCCTGCACAGAAAAGTGCTGTACCCATGAAGTTGCCTATTGCTAATGTGGAGATTCGGTCAAGGTACGTCACCGGCACCATCAAGGCCGCTGTATTGACCGATCCCATTTTTCCAGTCATCCTAGGTTGTCGGTATGTCTTTCTGGGAATGCCCAGGGAGCCAATCCATATGGGAGCAATGCAGACTCGCTCTCAGACGAAAACGGAAGAGGCAGACGCAATTGTGACTAACCCAATGCCGGGGGAGCTACGAACTGCCCAGAGTGAGGATGATACTTTACGTCCTTGCTACAAAAAGCTGCAGAAAAGTGCTGATCCACCAGGACGGGGGCAGTACTACATGAAGAATAGGATACTCTACAGGAGAGCAGGAAGGGGAGGCAACCTATACGGTCAGTTGGTCGTCCCGAAAGCTCACAGGTCCCAGATTCTTCATATGGGGCATACCATCTCCTTTAGTGGACACATGGGTATTGCCGCCACCATGCAGCGGATTTCCTGCCATTACTATTGGCCGGGAATGACAGATGATGTGCGTCGGTATGTGAAGTCATGCCCTGAGTGCCAGAGGGTGGCACCGAAACACTGGACAGCACCGGTGGTGTTGGGTGAGATGCCCATCATGAACTCTCCTTTCGAGAGGGTAGCCATCGATATCGTGGGTCCACTTCCCAGGACTAGGAAGAGGAACATGTATATACTCACAATGGTGGATTGCTGTACAATGTGGGGTGAAGCCATACCGTTGACCACGATTGACTCGAAAAGAGTGGCAGACGCACTGATGGAGGCCTTTACCAGATTAGGCTTTCCGGATCAAATTCTGACGGACAATGGATCTCAGTTTTGTGGAAAACTCATTGAGGAGGTATTTAGGGTGTTTCACTCTAACCACATACATACCAGCCCTTACCACCCTCAAGCCAATGGACAAGTAGAGCGTTTCAACGGCACGTTGATGACAATGCTCAGGAAACTAGCGCAGGAAAAACCTGATAGGTGGGATGAATATATCCCAGCCGCACTCTTTGCCTATCGGGAAGTTCCTCATGGCTCAACAGGACTACCACCCGCTACGTTGCTGTTTGGTCGTCCAATCAAAGGACCGTTGGAAGCCATGTTGAGGAGTTGGACTGAAGAGGGGACGTCAGAAGAAGTGATCTCATCCTATCAATACGTGGAGGAACTGAAAGAAAAACTCCACAAGGGATGGACTCTGGCAAATCAAAACTTGAAAAAGGCCAGGAAAAGACATGCGGCCTACTACAACCGTAGGTCTAAAGAAAGATCTCTAGAGGTGGGAGATAAAGTCTTGTTGCTACTCCCAACGGGAAACAACAAACTGGAGATAGGTTGGCAAGGACCATTTCCCGTGGAAAGGGTGATATCCAGAACCAACTATCAGATCCGGATCCGGGGAAAGTCGAAGATTTTCCATATCAATCTCTTGCGGAAATACGAAGAGAGACCCGGAGACAAGGCAGCTCACCTCATGGCAATGGCAGTTGCAGTGGAGACGGAAGTGGGAACCAGCGAGGGCAGGGAATATCCCTTGGTACACCAGGAAACCTATAGGGATGTGAAAGTGAACCCTGATCTGACCTCCCAGGAGAGGGAAAGGATAACCCAGGTTCTCAAGTCTCATAAGGAGATACTGACTGATAAACCAGGACGAACGAGGTTGGTGGAGTTCGAGATGACTTTGACCACACAGGAGCCTGTTCGCCAAAAGGTTTACCCAGTGCCATTCTCTAAAGAAAAGGCCCTGGAGGAGGAAATACAAAAACTGCTGGAGGATGACGTGATAGCACCATCCACATCCCCATACAATGCGGGGGTAGTTTTGTTACGCAAACCAAGTGGAGAACACAGGTTGTGTATAGATTACCGACTTCTGAACAGTCATACACAGTTTCAGGTGGAACCTTTGCCGAATCCAACTCAGTTATTCGCTAGGCTCCATAAGGCTCGGTATTTTTCAAAGGTGGATCTGAGTCGGGGGTACTATCAGATACCAGTCAAACCGGAGATTCGACCACTGTTAGCTTTCAGTACACCCAGTGGACACTACGAATTCAAGGTCATGCCCTTTGGACTCAGCAATGCACCCAGTGTGTTTACACGCATGATGAGGACTTTACTAGATCCGTTACAGGATCCGTCCATCATCTCATTCATGGATGATATTCTGATTTCCAGTGACAGCCTGGATGACCACTTACAATCCTTGCAGAGAGTGTTTAATAGGCTCAAGGAAGCAGGGCTTACTGCTCGTCCAACCAAGTGCATGATTGGTTACCAGACTCTGGAATTTCTAGGTCACACCATCACTCCAGGACACATTGTTCCAGAAGAGAAGAACCTGGAGAAAATCAGAAATGCACCAAGGCCAAAAACGAAGAAGGATGTGCGATCTTTTCTCTCGTTGTGTGGGTTCTACCACAAATTTATCCCACATTTCACGGAACTGGGAGCTCCGTTGACGGAAACCTTGAAAAAGGGATTCCCGGACCAAATCATTTGGACACCAGAATGTGAGACTGCCTATAGTCAGTTAAAGGAGGCCTTGGTCAGCAAACCTGTATTACAGCTCCCTGACCTTTCCAAACAATTTGTGTTGAGAACAGATGCGAGTGCGATTGGAATTGGAGCCGCTTTGTTACAGGAAGGAAAAGACGATGCTTCGGTTTTGAAACCTGTGGCATACGCAAGCAAGAAATTACTACAGGCGGAGAGGAATTATTCAACTGTCGAGAGAGAGTGCTTGTCCCTTGTATGGGCAGTGCAAAAATTTCAGCCATATTTGTATGGAGTTAAGTTTCGGGTCCAGTCGGATCATCAGCCCCTGATGTTCCTGGCTACTTCTCAGAAGCTCAACGCCCGGTTGATGCGTTGGTTGTTGTTACTTCAACCCTATAACTTCACAGTGGAGTACATTCCTGGGAAGGAAAATGTTGGAGAGGATTTCTTATCAAGACACCCAGCTCCTGAAGAAGAAGAATGAATCATCTGGATTAAACTCACGGTGGAGAAGAGTGAGATGGACTACTCTCTTAGGAGGGGGCCTATGTCACAAAATGAAACCGTGTGTTTATCCGGTTGATTATTACAGAGGATTTTCGGATTAAGCGGACGATCGACCAGCGACATCTATTTGTACTAACAGAGTAAACACAGTTGTACAGGTTACATCGTGTCAGCCCATAAACACATTTGGTGGTGAGGGAGAGGGATATGGAATGGTTCCGTTTGTCATCTATACTGCCGGACATCAGACGGAAATGGCTGCTGGGATTGTCACCACGGAACAGAAGAGTGACAAGTTTGTCAACATTTGAATGCAGATGGAAGCCGTGAGATCACAGGGGCAGATGTAAAACGGAAGTACCTAGTACGGAAAACAGTGCATCTGTCAATTCTTGGTTTCCGGAACATCAAGATGATTGGCAGCTTGGTATCGAAACTCTTTGCTGGGAGTTTACAGAAACTAGCTGGCTTGTTTTGAGAATCTAGGCAATTACTGACAACTTTGACAGGATTTAAGCCAGGAAAATAGTTCTTGACAGGGGATGATTTGCCACTGTGCCACCTGTGTGGGGGAGTAAAGGATAACGTCACGTGGACAACTTTGGTAGTTTGCCATATAAACTCGAGTTGAGATCAACTAGGGTGGACTTGAATAATGCTCTAGACAGAGTGCAGGGCACTGCAGTGCCAGTGGAAATAATATCTACCGTGTGTTAATTAGTGACTTAATTTTACACGTGCCTATATGGCAGATGTAGATATGATTTATAGGACTGCAGGAGTGCCATTTAAGGTATAACTTATTATAATATATTCGTTATAATTACTATAGACTGTGGCTTTGTTAAACTATAGTGTGATGATTAGCACTGTTAGTGGAAACTAGTTAGAGTAGAATAGTGATATTAACTCTGCTAGTTAAGAATAGATTAGTGAAGTGTTGATAAGCTTTACTAGTTGAGAATTGAGTAATGAGGGATAATTGGGATCTTCCCGTAGGTGTCCCTGGTGGGCGGGGGTCCGCATTCTGTTTGCTGATTTTTTCGTTGTCATAGCCTGATTCGGCTCTAGGTGGGTAGCTAATCTGCTCTATGACTAAGTCTAGTTAGCTAAAGATCATTAAGCAAGGTGATAGGCTTACACTCAGCCGAAGGGATCAGTGACTAGTACTATCACCAGATGTGTTGTTTCTATCCTAGGTTCCCTACCAGATCCAAGGAAACTATACAAGTTTGGGAAAGAATTAAAAAACCCATTAGGAAGAACACCAGTTCAAGAGTCACTAGAGTTGCATACAGAACGTAACTTACGCTAGAAGGAAATTGATTCATCAAAGAGAGTGATGCATACTGATGCACCACACAGCATTAGACAGTAGTAACGAACCGAGAACCGGCTAAGAGTACCTAGTGTGAGTACAGCAACAATTAACATTAGAAATTAGCACTTATGGACTGAATGGTTCGATGTGCAACGAGGATGATCTGAAGCCTAACTAACTAACTAACTAACTGCGTACACACTACAAAAGACTTGTGCAGTTTGTTAAGGAACGTTAGGAACGGACATTGTGTAGAGGGCAACCGGTCCATGATTAACTGTTAATACCACCGGTGTCTATTTCGGATGTTCATGAAATTGGATTACCAGAGGTCTACAGAGGCAAAGCAGTATCCGGCAAGATGGTTTCGGCAACGGGTGAGAAGTACATGTTCTGACGTAACGTGCTGTTGTCTATCTTTGCTGGGATCAGCTGACTGGGTTGCTGTCTGAGAGTCAGAGTCTACACACTTTATAGAACACGTCACACATTTTCTTCACATACACGTCTCCTATACGTTACACTTTTATTTTAATAAATTACTCTTTATTAATTTCTAGAAGCAAGAGTTGTTGAGTATGTTGCGTTGGGGAAGCATGAGAAGGGGGCATAGTACGACAGTGAGAGAGTGATAGGAAAAGGTGTCCATAGGCTGATGGAGTGTGTTGGACGGAAGCTGGTGGATTCTCCAGAATATTGAGAGGGAAAAAATATTATAATGTGGGTGTCGGCTCTCTTCACTCCAGGGACGACACTGTAAAGGAGGACACGACAGTTATCCGTTTTTTAAATGATAACATCACTGAAGAGGTGAAACCTATACAAATTCATCGGCGAATGAAGGTCCAGTATGGTGATGCATGCCTGAAAGTAAAGCAAGTGTATGAGTGGAGTAGGAAGTTTCGATCTGCAATCAAATCCAAACGACGTATATTTCTGAAGAAAGGTGTTCCTTTGTAACATGACAATGCCCGACCCCAAACTGCCAGTGCAACGGTCGAAACCATGGAAGACCTCCACTTTCGGTGTGTAACTCATCCCCTGTACTCGCCAGACCTAGCCCCAAGTGATTTCCACCTGTTTTCGAGAACTAAAAAAAAACATTCAAAGTTTTCATTTAAAACCCCTCGTATTTTGTGTAAATCCCATACTTTTATACTGGGTAAATTCAATCGTTTGCCGGTCTTTCATTTAACATATATACAGTAATATATCATCTGATGAATAATTGTTATTCATTAAGAATTACCTGCACATGTTTAAGCGGGTGTTACAGAACTGCCGCGTTTCAGGGGCAGATAATAAATAGGCTAGCACAATTCCTGAAAATAGCACAGCCGTGCCATATTTTGTATGTGAGGGAAGCACGTGAGGGAAAACACGTGTACAACATTGTGTACACCGCCGGCAGAAAACGAAATGACACATATCAATTAATATATCTTTGTACATTATAATAACGCGAGTTTTCGCATCACGAATATTATTTTTACTTAGGTTGAGAAAAGCTGCGTCGTAGGCATAAGGTGTTCTTTTATGATTAAAACTTTTGGAAAGATAGATGATGTTAAATCAGAGACTGTAGGAGTTCGCGTGTACTGTGACATTTCATTCGAAGATGTGTTGAACAGTTAACTTCCTCGTTGTCTTCTTCCCAGATTAATCTCTACTGCCAATTGTTATTAAGTGATTCAGGGCCAAACAAAAAGTGGGTTTAATCAGACAGAGTACATTATTACATGAACAAGTATTATGATGTACATTTCCATTCACTGAGCATTGGAATTGCGGAAGATACCAAGAAACGAAACAAATAACACGATGACCATAGTATGGCGATATATCGCCCCTCTGTCCAAATGAGCGGCCACATTTGGCGGTATATCGTCCTTCGGTATTGAATCAGTTTTAAAAAATAAGGAAGATGGGATGTGGGGGGGGGGGGGCGTGGCTGAGAGGTTACGGTGTCCACATCGGACTGAGAAGGTACCGGATTCGTTCTCAGTAACTCAAGAATTGTACCAAGAGCCGTTGGTGTCTAATGGTGCCAGGAGGTATCAGATCCGTTCTCAGTCTAGAACTCAGAATTGTGCCAAGGGCCTTTAATGTCTAATGATGTCAGACGTCTCATGATCACCTGGGTAATGAGATTGGATGCATGACCTTCACTTATTTAAAGGGGGGACCTGGAGATCCCATGTGCAAGTTAAATATCCCACGGCAGTTGGAGATCGCAGATAGTAGACTACCTTGGCAACCTTGTTAGGAAAATGAAAGTTACCCAGGACGTGACACCAGGCCAGGACGTGACCCCAGGCCAGGACGTGACCCCAGGTAGAACCTTCTAGAGCAGAGGTTCCCAAACCACGGCCCGCGGGCCAATTGTGGTCCGCCAGCCATCAGAAAGTGGCACGCGAGGCCTCGTTATTTAATATAATGTATTTTAATAATTTCAAAAATGGACTCAGAGCGTCCCGTCAGTGTGCAATAATTTACGCTGCTCATTGTTGTTATGCTCAGATATGATCGAATGCACCTGTTCAGTTCGCAACAAAACGTTATGAAATTCCCATATCCCAGCCTTGTCGACCAATCAGAGTGTGCAAGGCACCATGTTGTCGTCTGTTACAACTGTTTAGCAGAATCGGTAGTTAGTTAGTTAGTTAGTTAGTCGCAGTTCCAACTTCACAGCAACGGAAGACTTTTATTGCAAGACTTTTATAATTTTATAACGTTGTGGCCCGCTTAACTACCGAAAATAGTAGATATGGCCCTCTGCTTGAAAAGCTTGGGAACCACTGTTCTAGAGGGAGCAAACTACACAGAAGAACGCCCAAGTCGGACACACTGACGTTTGAGGTGCATAACTAAGTGTGACGCGCTCAATGTGTGACGCGCTCAATGTGTGACGCGCTCAATGTGTGACGCGCTCAATGTGTGACGCGCTCAATGTGTGACGCGCTCAATGTGTGACGCGCTCAATGTGTGACGCGCTCAATGTGTGACGCGCTCAATGTGTGACGTGCTCAATGTGTGACGCGCTCAATGTGTGACGCGCTCAATGTGTGACGCGCTCAATGTGTGACGCGCTCAATGTGTGACGCGCTCAATGTGTGACGCGCTCAATGTGTGACGCGCTCAATGTGTGACGCGCTCAATGTGTGACGCGCTCAATGTGTGACGCGCTCAATGTGTGACGCGCTCAATGTGTGACGCGCTCAATGTGTGACGCGCTCAATGTGTGACGCGCTCAATGTGTGACGCGCTCAATGTGTGACGCGCTCAATGTGTGACGCGCTCAATGTGTGACGCGCTCAATGTGTGACGCGCTCAATGTGTGACGCGCTCAATGTGTGACGCGCTCAATGTGTGACGCGCTCAATGTGTGACGCGCTCAATGTGTGACGCGCTCAATGTGTGACGCACTACACTCGAAACTCGAAAGGAGAAGAAGAAACTGAATCTATGTTAGAACCACGTGTCCTGAACTAGGGATTGAGTTGAGAAGTCTGTGTACTTCACTATAAAACCGTGTGCATTGTAACAGGGATTGAGTTTAGAAGCCTGTGTACGTCTCTATAGAACCATGTGCCCTGAACTAGAGACTGTGTGGACAGGGTCTTTTACTGTTTTCTTGATTGTGATCTGCAATCACATTTGGTGTACTATGCCTAAAACAGGTATGTTTGAAATGAGACTAAAGATGGTGAGTGGAAGGGCGTCATGTTACAGCTGACAGCAATCTCCAAGGCTGGTGAAACCATTCACATGGATGTACAGATAGTCATGTTACAACTGACAGCATTCTCCAAGGCTGGGATACAATCTACATGGATGTACAGATAGTCATGTTACAACTGACAGCAATCTCCAAGGCTGGTGAAACCATCGATATGGATGTACAGATAGTCATGTTACAACTGACAGCAATCTCCAAGGCTGGGATACAATCTACATGGATGTACAGATAGTCATGTTACAACTGACAGCAATCTCCAAGGCTAGTGATACCATCTCATGGATGTATAGATAGTCATGTTACAACTGACAGCAATTTCCAAGGCTAGTGATACCATCTATATGGATGTATAGATAGTCATGTTACAACTGACAGCAATCTCCAAGGCTGGTGATACCATCTATATGGATGTACAGATAGTCATGTTACAACTGACAGCAATCTCCAAGGCTAGTGATACCATCTCATGGATGTACAGATAGTCATCATCATGTAGCAGGTTCTTTGCAGAAGGTTGCTCTCATAACGATGCTTCGAGGAGCCTCTAGATCTCTGGCCGTTTCTCCCGCCTCTTGCACCCTCATACATCCTCATTCCCACGGTCAATTTCCTGTGTCTACCTTCGTTTAACGAGGCAGGAGTATTCCCTATCAAAGGGTGAGACGCCTCCTTTCCTCCGTTAGTGTACGGGATACCCTTGGGCAAGGTGGAGTGCCAGTTTAGCCCCCCCCCCCACCCCAGGGTTACGTGAAGCCATGGAAGCAGGTGGTGGATGGAGTGTGAGAGCAGCCGACATATTGTTGTTGGTTATAGTCTTGCACTCTGCGACGATAGGCAGATGATCTCATCAGTTGAGACAATGGCTATGACCACCGACTAGTACAGTCACTGCCCAGAAGGAAAGTAACGGCAAAACTTGCCAAGAAACCATAACACTGGCGGCACATCCTTCTTATGACCGAGAAGTTTTCCAGCAGGCTGTTAAGGGAGCGTGGTTCTGTAAGGGACATGCTACTGAATTAATGAATCTTCGTGCTAGCCAACTCCTTGTCCCGGGAGCCACGCCTACCATCACTGTTCTCTTCAAACTACTTGACGTGTGATGTGGCCAAATTATTTTAGTGTCGGAGACATGCTGCTGTTTATAGTAGAGAGGGTTGTAATAGTCAGACACCAGTCGCATAAATCTAACGATAAGTTAGCTACAAGAGCCGCAGGGTAATTATCTAAACATACATTAATTAATAGTCATCAATCTATAGTAAAAATAGGTAACAAATATAGCTTAATGTCATAATCCGATGGCAGCAAGATAGAGATCATAAAGTATGTTGTCATGAACCTATGGTAACAATCTATAGATTAGAAAGTTTATTCTCACAAACTCATAGTTACACTCTAGAGAAAATATGTTTTATTCTCATAACCCCATGGTAACAATAAGAGATAATACAGTTTATTGTTGTGAATTCATGGCGGCAAGCTAGAGATCATGTAGTCTTTTATGAGATATTAAATAGTTTATTCTCACAAACCTATAGTTAAAATCTAAAGATCATATCTTTTATTGTCATAAACCCATAGTAGCAATATAGAAATGATATTATTTATTCTCATGAACCCATGGCAATATCTATAAATAATACAGTTTATTCTCACGAACCTATAGTTAAAATCTAAAGATCATATCTTTTATTGTCATAAACCCATAGTAGCAATATAGAAATGATATTATTTATTCTCATGAACCCATGGCAATATCTATAAATAATACAGTTTATTCTCACGAACCTATAGTCACAATCTAGAGATCATATATTTTATTGTTCCTCCGAAGTCCGAGAGTATCTATCTGCCTGCACGGCGAGGAACCTCCAGTGTGCACACCAATAAGCCAGACATGGGCCAATGGATACTCACGCAAACCTCAGTCCGGTATGACATCACACTGATGTTGGACAACAGGATGTCTTCATCCAACATACAGGACTTCATGCAGGAGTTATAATATAGAAACTATACGCTGTATACTTCTTTATAGTCACAAACATATGTTATCAATATAGAGACCATATTCTTTATTCTCACATAACCGTAGTTATAATTTAGAAACTATATATTTTCTATTACTTTATAGTCACAAACATGTGGTAGCAATGTAGCCACAATTTTGTCATTTCCGGCCAGAGCTGTTCTTCAAACAGACGGAAATAACACAAGAACAGCTGTTTATAGAGAAAGCGGAAGTCTCGAAGTCTCGACGTGGAGAAGGTATAACATCTGTTCGTTAACTCTTAGTATACGTCCTATAAAAATAACTGATCCCACCCACACATTTGGAGGTGTTGGAGGGGATGGTTGGTTGGTAGTGAGGGGGGGGGGGGGATAAACATCATCACCATAAAGTACCTGGCGTGGGAGATCATGCTTATCCACATTTTGCGATCTCCAGTGCCATGCACGTATCAATTCCCGTGCTGACACCATTCCGTGCAATGACACTGTTAAGACTGTTAAGAATTTGCTCTTGTTGTCTTCCTCTATCTCTCGTTCCACAGATCTTTCTAGTTGTCCCAGAATGTTCCAGTTGTTGTCATCTCATAATGTTGCCCAAAATTAAAGACTGTCTCTTTCTTATGTTTGTAATAGTTGTCTTCGCGGCTTTGCCTCCCTCAAAATGTTCAGATTGCTCACGAAAAACCAACTACCGGTACCGATTCTGTGTAAAAACCAGGACTAAGCACCATATAACATGAGTTCATTCAGTGGTGTCTCTACGAGGTGAATTGGATCAAATCCGTTTGACATGGCGGTTGGAGGGAATGCCATAGTACTCTTTTGTTTATTATCTATTCCCGTTTCAGTGAATACGTTTCGTCCATATTTGTCGTTTATTGAAGATTTAAGACCTTGTGTAGTATACTTTAAATAGAATAAATCATCTGGAGGTCACCGTGATCGAAAGGATACGAGCGTACGTTCTTAAACATCCGGTCTGCTTATGCCGAGTTAAGCGGTTCAACCCCTACACCGGAAAGTTGGAATAAAATGTTGACCTCTTGTCCTTGAATTGGGGACGTAAATTACAAGTACCTCTGAAGTTGGAGTGGATTCGCCTAAATGCGAGGGACACCGGTATTAGGGAAAGCTAACCCATACGCAATAATCGGTCCAGTGCTACTAGAAGTAATGTGTATGGATTACGCTTGAGTTCAAAGTGAGCGAGCGAGCGCAAACAAAAAGTATATATAAATATACCTTCTTATGTCGTTATATAATGAAGACCTCATGTCGTTATATATTCACAACTACCTCATGTGCTTATATAATCACAATGTTCTCAAGTCGTTATATAATCACGATTTCCGCATGTCTCTATATAATGAAGACTTTCGTAATTATCCTGCGAAGAGTGAATATGAAAAGCAATGAAATCACCTGTGGAAACTACAGGAAAATTGTTGGGGTCAAATGCCCAGATTGGGTATACAGCTGGAAACAACGTGTCAGTACGGACTGTGTGCTGGTGTGTACTGTTTGATAAGTGTAAGTTGCATCTAGTGTGTCCGCTAATATATGTAGGAGGTATTGTATGTAGGCTGTTCTCATATACACGAGAGTTATTGCATGTAGCATGTTCTCATATGCACTTATGAGCTACTGTACGTAGCATATTCTGATATACACGAGAGAGTTATTGTATGTATCATATTCTCATATACACGTGGGAGTTATTGTATGTAGCATGTTCTCATATACACTTGATAGTTATTGTATGTAGCATATTCTCATATACACTTGGGAGTTATTGTATGTAGCATATTCTCATATACACGTGGGAGTTATTGTATGTAGCATATTCTCATATACACTTGGGAGTTATTGTACGTAGCATGTTCTCATATACACTTGAGTTATTGTTTGTAGGATGTAAACAGACACACGTAGGAGTTATTGAATATCGTATAACAAAACTAGTTACGGAGCAGAAACCTGCTACTGTTCTGTGAATTGTTGGGGAGATGACATTTTTAGGTTAAAGTATCTGGAGAAATAGTTGGCACATCTTTCCCTCTCTTAGCTAACTGCGAGTGCAGAAGTCGAATAACCTGCCTACCATACTCTTGACATTATCAGTGCAAACCTCTAAGGATTAGCCGGGAGTGGTTACGTGGTGCATGTCCACATATAATCGTAGAAGTGTGACATGTACGTGGTTTATTCAACAATTAGCTGGGAGTATGTAAACTCCGTGTGCGTGCAAGAACGTAATAGGGATAAGAGGACATACCAGACAATATCAAAAGTTACCCCCGTAGTCACACCTGGATTCAAACCTGTCGCCTGCAAATGACGATGGCGTGTCGGTTGAAAAACAAGTGTACTACGACAAACGACCAACTAGACATGATCCTTACACAAAGTTGTGGATATAGCTTTCTTTTTTTTTTGAAATAGTGTTTATACTATTCCTCTGTAATTTATCTTTATCAATCGAGGTGAAGGAAAGAGTTTCTTTTAAAGATCTATAGTGAGCCAATCCTGATATATAGAAGCGAATCATGGACAGCTATCAGACAAGTGAAGAGTTATGTGAAAGGCGCGAAGGTGTGATGATATATAAAAGAATGATGGGAACACCGTTGACGGATAGAAAGAGTAATACAGATATCTTGAAAGAAGGTAACTCACAAGGAGAAATGGTAACTCGCATAAGAAGAGGACAATCTACAATCATTGGGCATGTCATGAGCCGAGGAAAACTGATGTATATCGTCACAATAAGAAAACTGATGTATATCGTCACAATAAGAAAGCTGAACTATTTCGTCGCAATAAGAAAGCTGAAGTATATCGTCAGAATTAGAAAGCTGGAGGGAGTTATTTTAGGCAGGTGGAGACCCAGAGAGAAGGTGCTGGGCAGTTTAAATATCGTGACATAGAGGAACATCGGTATGGGAAATTCTTCTCCTTCTGCTGCGTTCATCCAGAGAGTTTTTTTCGGACGTGATTGCGTTGTGCTTGTTTACAGCAGAGCTGCGTTCTTGCGCCATTAGGCCAACACATCCGACTTCTGCGGGCATTTGTTGACCGGATTAACCTTCCCGGGAGTATGGGAAAGGTGTGACAGTACGCGAGACAAAAGATCGTGGGCGTGGACAGACATGATCACCAACGCCACACGGCATGGATTATAACAAGAAGATATATCTCTGACATCGAATTCCTTTCTTCTCGCCTAGATGTGCCGATCTGTACCTATAATGCTATTCCATGCATGCTATTCCAAACCAAGTTCTACAATGACCAAGCCCAACAAGAAACAAATGGTAATCGTACATAGCGAAATTAGACATAGACAGTCAACGTTCTTTGGTCACGTTATGAAAAGATTTAAATTTTAGAACTTGATGACAACTGGCAAGATCGAGGGGAAGAGATCAATGGGAAGGCAGAAAAGTAAATATCTGGTTGGCTTAGCCACGTGATATGGTCGAGACAAGAACACGGAGCTGATCCACGACTCTGACGATCGAGTGAGATTTCGAATCATAACCATCCACGCTTATCGGCATGACACATGATATTGATGATGATATTCCAAAACCCCCCAGAGTTACTCAGCAACTGGCATGTCTGTGTACCCCGGTTGGAGCAATGACAATAGACAATATTTAATACTATAATTCTACCGCTAATATTTACCGTTTCGCAATGTAGGAACCTATCAGCGGTTAACAACAGGATACCCGTCTATGGTTTAAAGTTCAACCCATGAAAACTGAGCTGGCGTCTGAAGCAAGACAGTTCAATACGAAATGTCAAACGTATTCATTCTCCGAGTCAAGAGGTGTTTTTCTGCTTGCAGTTACTGATTATTGCTTGGAAGATAGATCTTCAATCTCCGTGACTGTCCGTTTTTACTCGTCATTGAGGCACGGAGAATCGCTCTGATAAATTATGCAATAATTATATATCTTCACACAAAAAGTTACTTACCTTTTTCGTTTCCATGTAAACATACATATTCAACAGTAATCTATAACGGTGTTATTTCAACAGTAACATATAAAAAAGCCGCTATCCGTGGCGATGTCTTTGCGGACGCGATTCGTAATGCCGCTTACTCGCGTTCATAACAGCGGCGACCGATTTGGCAGCAGACCGTGTCGCGCTGGTTTTAACGTGTTGGTATGGGAACCGGTTGTTCAGAAAGGACTGGCAAACTACTGAACGTAAAAACTTGACAAGACATCAACAATGGCAGTAAAATGCTGGTGTTGACTGCAACATCATGTAAAGGATATGTAACTTTAAAAAAAAATAAGTAAAACTTAAAAGTTAAAGTTTGTTGCATATCCTTTACAGAACGTCGCAGTCAACACCAGCTTGTTTTGCTGTTGTGATCTCTTGGCAAGTGTACATTCAGTAGTTTGCCATTGCTTTCTTAACGACCGGCACCCATACCGTTTCATTAAAAACCAACGCTAGGCGGTCTACAGCCAAATCATCCGCAGCTGTGTTTCGAACGCGTGTAGCAAACACCACATTTATTGTAACGCATGTTCCATCGACTATTAGAGTGCTCAGAAAAAGACATCGCATAATCTGAGAACTTGATACAGCGTACGTCAGCGGGAAACGTTTTACACAGCTGTTACCCCCAACATCTGCAAACCAAATGGACGAAACTCCGTGAATTATGAAAATCTCACTTGGGTTACTAAATGGAGAGCTTTATAGGAAGTGCTGATCACACCCTACTACCAAATGAAAGATATTGTAGGAAGTCATTGACTAATCCTTCCACCAAATGAAAGATATTATAGGAAGTCATTTACTAATCCTTCCACCAAATGAAAGATATTATAGGAAGTCATTTACTAGTCCTTCCACCAAATGAAAGATATTGTAGGAAGTCATTTCCTAATCCTTCCACCAAATGAAAGATATTGTAGGAAGTCATTTACTAATCCTTCCACCAAATGAAAGATATTATAGGAAGTCATTTACTAATCCTTCCACCAAATGAAAGATATTGTAGGAAGTCATTTACTAGTCCTTCCACCAAATGAAAGATATTGTAGGAAGTCATTTCCTAATCCTTCCACCAAATGAAAGATATTATAGGAAGTCATTTACTAGTCCTTCCACCAAATGAAAGATATTGTAGGAAGTCATTTCCTAATCCTTCCACCAAATGAAAGATATTATAGGAAGTCATTTACTAATCCTTCCACCAAATGAAAGATATTATAGGAAGTCATTTACTAGTCCTTCCACCAAATGAAAGATATTGTAGGAAGTCATTTCCTAATCCTTCCACCAAATGAAAGATATTATAGGAAGTCATTTACTAGTCCTTCCACCAAATGAAAGATATTGTAGTAAGTCATTTCCTAATCCTTCCACCAAATGAAAGATATTATAGGAAGTCATTTACTAGTCCTTCCACCAAATGAAAGATATTGTAGGAAGTCATGTACTAATCCTTCCACCAAATGAAAGATATTGTAGGAAGTCATGTACTAATCCTTCCACCAAATGAAAGATATTGTAGGAAGTCATTTCCTAATCCTTCCACCAAATGAAAGATATTATAGGAAGTCATTTACTAGTCCTTCCACCAAATGAAAGATATTGTAGGAAGTCATTTCCTAATCCTTCCACCAAATGAAAGATATTATAGGAAGTCATTTACTAGTCCTTCCACCAAATGAAAGATATTGTAGGAATTCATTTCCTAATCCTTCCACCAAATGAAAGATATTATAGGAAGTCATTTACTAGTCCTTCCACCAAATGAAAGATATTGTAGGAAGTCATGTACTAATCCTTCCACCAAATGAAAGATATTGTAGGAAGTCATGTACTAATCCTTCCACCAAATGAAAGATATTGTAGGAAGTCATGTACTAATCCTTCCACCAAATGAAAGATATTGTAGGAAGTCATTTCCTAATCCTTCCACTAAATGAAAGATATTGTAGGAAGTCATGTACTAATCCTTCCACCAAATGAAAGATATTGTAGGAAGTCATTTACTAATCCTTCCACTAAATGAAAGATATTGTAGGAAGTCATGTACTAATCCTTCCACCAAATGAAAGATATTGTAGGAAGTCATGTACTAATCCTTCCACCAAATGAAAGATATTGTAGGAAGTCATGTACTAATCCTTCCACCAAATGAAAGATATTATAGGAAGTCATTTACTAGTCCTTCCACCAAATGAAAGATATTGTAGGAAGTCATGTACTAATCCTTCCACCAAATGAAAGATATTGTAGGAAGTCATGTACTAATCCTTCCACCAAATGAAAGATATTGTAGGAAGTCATGTACTAATCCTTCCACCAAATGAAAGATATTATAGGAAGTCATTTCCTAATCCTTCCGCTAAATGAAAGATGCTGTAGGAGGTCATTTCCGAATCCTTTCACCAAATGAGGAAGTTTCCGTGGCGAAGTGGTTACGCCACTTGCCTCGCGGCCCGAAGGTTGTGGGTTTGACCCCTGCCTATGTCGTTCGGTTCACGAGTGAGTTTTCTCTAATACGGGTATCGGTGGGTGTGCGATGGAAGTGCGCGCGCATGTGTGTGTATGCTTACAACAGGTTGTTGCCTATTACGCCATGTCCCGCCGCCTGAAGGCTGCACGAACCTGCTCATTCAACCGCAATCTTGTTCAATACATACTTCATGCTGATTGTCTGACTCCTTGAGTTCAAGTAGTATAGTATAACCATATTGTATTACCATTCACATATTGAGTGTATGCCACCTTGAATTAGATAGTATTACCTTATTGCATTACCATTCACATACTTCATGCTAATTGTATGCCTTCTTGAGTTAACTAGCATTATCATACTGCAATACCATTAACCATATTTTAAGATGCACATATCTAAAACTTACTAAATTATATATATATATATATAGCTGTGTGTGTGTGTGTTTGTATGTGCGTGTGTCTGCGTCTGTTCTGCATCTACCTGTGTGTAACTGCATTTGTAAAGGTCTCTATGTTCGCTGCGTACATATCCATATGTGTCTCTCTGTGTTTGTCTCTCATTGTCTATGTCTGTTCGTTTGTGTATTGTAGTGTAGGTAGGTAGGTAGGTAGGTAGGTAGGTATGTATGTATGTATGTACATCTGCCTCTCTCTCTCTCTCTCTCTCTCCGTGTGTGTGTGTGTGTGTGTGTGTGTGGGTGTGTGTGTGTGTGTGTGTGTGTGTGTGTGTGTGGAGCGTGCATGCATGCGTGCGTGTCTGTTAATGTTGTGTGCTCAGCGTTCATATTATTATATATACTGCAGGGGGGACTGAGTGGTCTCGAGGTATGGTGTCCACTTTGAGTGCTGGAGGTCCCGGATTCCAGCCCCGGTGAGGACCGGGATTTTTTCACGTGGAATCCTGGTAACAAAATTTCCCCTGGTCCCTGGGTAGTGAGATCGGACGCCCGTGTGTAATGTTGCGCACGTAAAAAAATTCCTTGGCAGTTGGAAATCGAAAAAGAGTAGCCTAACGTCGCTGCCCGAGAAAAATTTCGAGTTAAAAATCTACCCAAAATATTTCAGGATCCTCGCCGGTGCTACGAAGTTCGTACACTGAGCTGAGATTCTGCGGACTCAGGCTTGAATTAGGAGTAGAACGGAGCACTTATGGGTTACACCCGTGTGCCGTGATGTTGATCCGTCGAGTAAACTAAACTAAACATATATACTACAGCATGAATCTAGCATGTACCATACGGAACATCTCGTAATATGAGTGGTTGGAAGTGACCAGTGTAAGACACTCAAGCATGCTCACTTTGTGACCCTCTGAAAATAAAATTTGCTTGTTCGTTCGTTGGTTTGTTCATTCGTTGTGAATGTAACCCCTGGCGTCAAAAATGTAGCAGCCTTGTCGTATCTTATCTTACTAGAAAATTGTGCTAGTTCCTGGAGAAGCGCAAAACGCCGAATCGGCAATGAGTTGGAAAGTGTGTTGCGGAACAGTCAAGGGTGACGGAGAATGATTTCATAAATAAATGTATTTTTCGCTGATGTTTCTGTGTGATATCCTTGCGCCCTCTCTCTGTCCTCCCTTCCGCTCTCTCTTTCAGCCTCTATATCTTTCTCCTCTCTTTCTCGTTCTCTCTCTCTCCCCAGTCTTTATTTTCTCCCGTCACTCTGGCTCTCCATCTCTCCCCCTCTCTTTCTATATCTCACTACTTTTCTCTCCTCTCTGCCTCCCCCGCCCCCTTTTTATCAGTCATTCTCTGTCTTCCTATCTCTTCAATCTCTCTTTCCCTCTTTCCACCTATCTCTTTGCTCTCTCCCTACCTCCTTCTCTATCCAGCTCATTTCCACCCTCCCTCTCTCTCACTCTCTGTCTCCTCCATCTTTCAGTTCACAGTCTCGACTTCCAATCTCTTTCTCTGTCTGTCTGTCTGTCTGTCTGTCTGTCTGTCAGTCTGTCTGTCTGTCTGTCTGTCTGTCTGTCTGTCTGTCTGTCTGTCCTGCCTGCCTGCCTGTCACACATTTGCTGCCTCTATTTTTCCGCCTCTTGAATCAAAGCATTAAAACACTAACATTATGTTTTCCCCCGTCGTATATGTCCAACACACATTACGTTCTTCCAGCAGGCAGCTTTGATACCTGGCACCTCACACAGCACAGCCCGTTAACTGATTATTTAACATTGGGAAACCTATTACTGTTTCCCCCCGGTTTCAATCGTCGGTTATTTAACAATATTAGCAACACCTTGTTTCTTGTTCTTCTTCTTTCTTCAGTTTCCCAGTATACTTGTTTGTGTCTCCTCGTTCTATCGTTTCTTTTGTCTTAATTGTCTTTGATTATTTGCTTCCCTCTCCTCGTTCTTTCCTTTTCTTATGTTTTTTCTTACTTGTCTTTGATTACTTTTGACTCACTCGTCGTTCTTTTCTTTCCTCTGTTCCTTTAAAAAAATGTATTGTTTGATTGTTTGCTTTTCTTTCCTCGTTATTTTCTTTTCTATATTCATTTTTCTTACTTGTCTTTGACAATTCCACTATTTAATAATTCCATTAGTTTCTTTTCTTAATTATCTGTGATTACTGTATCCCCTTTCCTCATTCTTTCCTTCTCTTAATGTGTTTGTTAAGTATCTTTATTATTTGCTTCCCTTTACTCAATCTTTACTTTTCTTAATGTGTGTGTTTTTTTTTTTTAATTATTTGCGTTCTACTTCTAGTCCTTTTCTTTCCTTCCGTTTGTTTTCTTTATTTGGTATTTTGCTTTCCTGTTAGGCAGGGATGTGTGATGTCTCCAGATCTTTTTTCCCTATACAGTGAAAATATTTTCAGAAATGTAGAGGATATAAATGGAATCAGCATTGGAGGACGAAACATAAATAACATTAGATATGCAGATGATACAGTATTAATTGCAGACAATGCGCAGGACCTGCAACAATTAGTAGATGCGGTTGTTGTACACAGTGAGCAAATGGGGTTAGAATTAAATTGTAAAAAGACTCAGGTTATGGTCGTCACTAGGAAGGAAGAAGTGCCACAATGTAATATACAAGTAAATGGAAATATTCTTCAACAAGTGAATCGGTACAATTATCTTGGAACAGTCATAACATCTGATGGGAGATGCCTTGAAGAGATTAGAACAAGAATCGCCATGGCGAAAGTAGCCTTTAGCAAGATGAAAAACATTCTGACCAGTAAAAAGATGTCAATTGAAACGAGAAAAAGAGTGTTGAGGGGATACATAGAGCCTGTTCTTTTGTATGGATGTGAAACATGGACAATGAGCAGTCAAGCTGAAAAGCATCTGATGGCTGCAGAAATGTGGTTTCTGAGGAAAATGCAAAGAATACCATGGACAGATAGAAAAACCAATGACCAAGTACTACAGGAGACAAATGAACATCGTAAACTGATTAGAGAAATTAGACGTAGGCAGTCAAAATTTTTTGGACATGTTATGAGAAGAAATGGATTGGAGAACTTAGTGACAACTGGCAAGATCGAAGGGAACAGACCAAGAGGAAGACCGAGAGGAAAATACCTGGATGGCTTGGCCACATGGCATGGACGAGACAGGAACACTGAGCTGATCCACGACACTGGTGATCGAGTGAAATGGCGAGTCATGACCGCCCACGCTTTCCGGCATGGCACATGATTGATTGATTTCCTGTCTGAGTTCTTTTCTTTCCTTTCTTGTCTTTGATTGCTTGCTCTTCTTTTTTCCTTTCCTCTTTTTTCTTTATCTTATTCCCCCACCCCTCATTAATTATCTTTGATTACTCTCTTCCCTCTACTGGTTCTTCCATTTCCTTCCTCTCCCCTCCCCCCTCAAATATTTTTGATTATTTGCTTCCCATTCCTTTATTTTCCTCCCCCACCCCGTAATCTAATGTTTATAATTGATTAATGAGAGGTAATAATACGACTGGAAAATGTGACAAATTAATAAGTTATGTAAATTATACCCCCCCCCCCCCCCCAAAAAAAAAAGAAAGAAAAAAAAGAAAGAAAAACAATAACAACAACAACAACAAAACAAACAAACTTATTAAAATAATAGAAATCCGAAGTGTTAATGGTTTGACCACATTCTAAGACTCGAAGAAACACCACAGAGAGAAACAGACGGTAAAATACAAGGCAAGAAATTGACTAAAAGACAAGCGGATCGGATAGACTTAATTGCAATAGGTTTTATCCCATACGGTCTCTCTCTAGACAGAGCAGCTAACTACATGCCGAAAACGTCGCACAGTGCACGGATTTCTTAGCTGCGGCCACGACAACCAGGGCTCTCCTGAAATATGACAGAGTTGGAAAACGTCGCACAGTGCACGGATTTCTTAGCTGCGGCCACGACAACCAGGGCTCTCCAGAAATATGAGGAGTTGGAAAACGTCGCACAGTGCACGGATTTCTTAGCTGCGGCCACGACAACCAGGGCTCTCCTGAAATATGACAGAGTTGGAAAACGTCGCACAGTGCACGGATTTCTTAGCTGCGGCCACGACAACCGGGGCTCTCCTGAAATATGACAGAGTTGGAAAACGTCACACAGTGCACGGATTTCTTAGCTGCGGCCACGACAACCAGGGCTCTCCTGAAGTATGACAGAGTTGGAAAACGTCGCACAGTGCACGGATTTCTTAGCTGCGGCCACGACAACCAGGGCTCTCCTGAAATATGACAGAGTTGGAAAACGTCGCACAGTGCACGGATTTCTTAGCTGCGGCCACGACAACCAGAGCTCTCCTGAAATATGACAGAGTTGGAAAACGTCGCACAGTGCACGGATTTCTTAGCTGCGGCCACGACAACCAGGGCTCTCCTGAAATATGACAGAGTTGGAAAACGTCGCACAGTGCACGGATTTCTTAGCTGCGGCCACGACAACCAGGGCTCTCCTGAAATATGACAGAGTTGGAAAACGTCGCACAGTGCACGGATTTCTTAGCTGCGGCCACGACAACCAGGGCTCTCCTGAAATATGACAGAGTTGGAAAACGTCGCACAGTGCACGGATTTCTTAGCTGCGGCCACGACAACCAGGGCTCTCCTGAAATATGACAGAGTTGGAAAACGTCGCACAGTGCACGGATTTCTTAGCTGCGGCCACGACAACCAGAGCTCTCCTGAAATATGACAGAGTTGGAAAACGTCGCACAGTGCACGGATTTCTTAGCTGCGGCCACGACAACCAGGGCTCTCCTGAAATATGACAGAGTTGGAAAACGTCGCACAGTGCACAGACTTACTAACTTCGGCCACGACAACCAGGGCTCTCCTGAAATATGACGGAGTTGGGAATCGAACTTACCCACTACGCCACGGCCAGAGAGGAAGATTTAGGTCTTTTATAGGAGGTTAGCATGGCCCAATGGATACGAGCGCTAGCTCTTAAACTTCCGGTGTGCTGATGCCGACTTAGCGACTTCAGCCCCTACACAGGTCAGTTGGACTAAAATATTGACTTTCGTCCTTGACTTGGGGACGTAAATTACAAGTGCCCCTGAAGTCGGAATGGGTTCGATTGATGTTGAGGGACACTGGTAACGGGGAAAGCTAACTCTAACGCAAAAATCAGTCCAGTAGTAGAAAAGGTGTGGATTACTGGAGAACAAAATACATCGTGGTGCCCATGGTAACCATAGTTGTTTAATGGGTGGATATAATTGTTTGTAATGTCAGTTTTTGTAATTTCCTTCATTATCTCTTCCTATATTTTCTTTTCTGTCTTCTTTACAGTTTCGAATTGTCATTCTTATCTTCTTAATTTACATCACGCATTCTATCTTCTATTTATTGAATTTAATCCCTACTAACTTCATTAATTCTTTCTTGCTTGTTTACACCAATCTTTCTGAGATACCATAGCGGTCTAAAAGATAATATTACAGAGATAAGGGCAGACGCACCGAGGCAACAAGTGCTGCTTGCTTGCGTTCGCTGGCTGTGAACTCCAGCGCGAAACTGAGGTTTGCGTTGAGTATTCGTTGTCCTATGTCTGGCTTATTGGTGTGCAGACTGGTGGTTCCTCGCCGTACAGGCAGATACTCTCCGACTTCGGAAGAATCAGCGATCCTACTACGTTAGCCAGGACCCCGAAGGGACCTGTTGCCTAGGACGCACGACTAGGACGTGTCAGTAGGTCTTGGCCAGTATAGAACCTGGCCCTGGTGCCTTGGAAACACCTCTGCGTCCCAGGCAACAAGTAATTCTGCTGCCTTCGAGTTGTGGAGTGAAGTCATTCCAGTATCAATGTTTTCCCAGCTTCCTTAGCAACGAGTCCAGGGATGGATTTTGAGAGATATTAATGTTCACGGATATGTTATATCAGTACTGCCAATTACCCGCATTATATCATCATCATCATCATCATCATCATCATCATCATCATCATCATCATCATCATCATCATCATCATCATCATCATCATCATCATCATCATCATCAAGTGCCATACCGATAAGCGTGGGCGGTCATATTTCGCGATCTCACACGATCACCAGAGTCGTGGATCAGCGCTATGCTCTTGTCTCGACCATACCACGTGGTCAAGCCATCCAGGTATTTACTTCTCTGCCTCCCTCTTGTTCTTTTCCCAGCAATCGTGCCAGGTGTCACCAAGTTCTCCAATTTATTTCTTCTAATAAAGTGTCCAAAAATGTTTGACTGTCTACGTCTAATTTCTCTAATCACTTCACGGTTCTCATTTGTTTCTTGTATGACTTGGTCAGTACTGTCTATTACCAGTGTAATATCAATACTGTCTATTTCCAGTGTTATATTTTAAAAAAAATATGTGCATATCCTTTACAGGACATCGCTGTCAACATCAGCATCTTTCAGCTGATTGTTGATTTCTTGGCAAGATTACGCTCAGTAGTTTGCCATTGCTTTCTGAGCGGCCGGCTCACATACCCCGTAAGTTACCGACCCGATTCGAACCACTGCTGATTTTCACCGTCGTCACGTTACCTACGAGAGTATACGAGATTACGGAGAAAAGTTGCTAACCTCTAGGCCAGGAAGCCGGCCAGTGTTATATTAGTACTGTCTATTTCCCGTGCTATATCAGTACTGTCTATTTCCCGTGCTATATCATTACACCCTAATACCCGTGTTATATCATTACTCCCTAATACCTGTGCTATATCATCACACCCTAATACCCGTGTTATATCATTACTCCCTAATACCTGTGCTATATCATTACACCCTAATACCCGTGTTATATCAGTACTGCCTATTACCCGTGTTATATCAGTACTGTCTATTTCCCGTGCTATATCATTACTCCCTATTACCCGTGCTATATCATTACTCCCTAATACCTGTCCTATATCATTACTCCCAATTACCTGTGTTATATCATTACACCCTATTACCCGTGTTATATCAGTACTGTCTATTACCCGTGCTATATCATTACTCCCTATTACCTGTGCTATACCATTACTCCATAATACCCGTGCTATACCATTACTCCCTAATACCCGTGCTATACCATTACTCCCTAATACCCGTGCTATACCATTACTCCCTAATACCCGTGCTATATCATTACACCCTATTACCCTTGTTATATCAGTACTGTTTATTACCCGTGCTATATCATTACTACCTATTACCTGTGCTATATCATTACACCATATTACCCATGTTATTTCAGTACTGTCTATTACCCGTGCTATATCAGTACTACCTATTACCTGTGCTATATCATTACATCCTATTACCTGTGTTATATCACTACTGCCTATTACCCGTGCTATATCACTACTGCCTATTATCCGTGCTATATCTGTCACTGGCCGCTAAGGTATTTTAACCTATAATAAGCAGGAAATCCTACTAAAGAGTTATCCGAAGTCTGTGTAAATTGTGACTCGTTATAAGAAGGATACTAAAGGGATGTCCCGATACATGAGACTGATTCACTTGGGAGACAAAAGACAGCAGGTGAAGAACTCTCGTGTTTGTAGGAAGACCTGACAAGAATGTCTAGTTCATATATTAAGTACTACACTTGCACGCACTCACTTGCACATCTTACGTTCAAAGAATCAAGAGTGGAGTAAGTGGGTGCTGTTACAAAACACATTTATCTTCTTTTAATAAAAGATAGATGTGCAAAAAATTTCTTAGTTCAACCAGTGAACTAGACTCCCCCAAAAATGTGTTAATTTGATTCAACATGAACCATAATGCTTATCTATGTTGATATTTCATCATGTGTAAACATATGCAGACACAGACACTCATAGACGATCTAATGATACAAAGTCATCTGGGGTGGTTAGTCCTCCAGCTTAGGTATGGGAGTCTGAATTACAAACAGGTAATCGATGCTCCTCCGGATTCTGCCTTCACTCTCCACTAGATGGCAAACGAGCTGTAATCTTCCACCGGTTTCTTATTTAGGCACTAACAGTAATGAAGATCTTTAAATGAAAACAAACAAGTAAAAATTAAACAGCCCCATACCCTAAGTATCTTGTTTATGGCTGAGGGCTGGTTTCGTGGGTCATTCTCAGAGGCAAACAGGAACAATAGACATAGTTCCTATTTGTTAGGCTTTAATCTAAAACGATGATTCAATGTATAGTTTGGCGATACAATGTATGTCATGGAGATACAAGGTATGGCAATGGTACCAGTGTGAAAAGGTTCTAAAAGTGGATACACCCGAAGATAATGGGTCAATCGGATTAAAACAGATATACAATTTTTAGTGGGGGGGGGGGGGGGAACAACAACATTACAGCATGTACATGTTTGCAAATTTAACGTGACTCCGCTGTGTTATTTACCTGTGCCTGTTTCCATAGTAATGAGCCAAGATAGTTCCCTAGATAGCCTAGAAGAGACCACCAATAATACAGCCTACTCACAAGCATTAGACATGGAGCAATCGATTGTGGCCAAGGAGCCGTGAAGTATAACCCAAAGAATATAGGAGCTAGTACGCAAGAAAACATCTGCCAGGCAAGGTGGCTAATGCATTGGAGTTGTCTTGCTTTAGGATATCTCAGTTGTCCCCTTTGAACCCTTTACTTCCCAAATCCAATCTCCCAAACACAGGGCTTATGCGTTGTTCTCCCAAACTCTTTGTCGTGCTTTTTCGGCGTATCACAGGATGCTGGTGCAGTAAACTTATATTTTAATGTTAATCGCTGGGTAATATTGCCTGCATGTGATAATCATTTTCCACATTATTTCTTCTACCACTCTATTCAGGCAATCCCCGGTTTTTATTTTCCTATTTTCCTTATGGTCGAAATCATGACGTATGCTCTTTACACTTTCAAAGTATATACATAGGCACATTCACAAAATACACACCACAATGATATTTTTGGTTATTCAAAATATATGTATCACATGTGTTCAAACTCGCAATTTCTCCCTCCTGTCTTACATCCCGGGTGTGCCATAGGTACAAGTTATCGGAAGGAACTCTGAGGTTTCCCGATATCTGAGTATAATTCCGTTCGCACATCGTTATTTCTAACACTTATCTATTGGTTTAATAACACTCACCCCTCATATTTGCACATTATTTAAGCTCCCAAAGGGGCATCAAGCAAGGGTTTGGTAGCTGGAATGCGTGAATACCCTTGTCTTCACATATTCCTATCCGTTTTTGAAACAGGCGGAAGTTATTTTCTGCCTCCGGTACTGTAGTATTAATAGCTTATCGCATATTACCCAAGAACCCGGTTGTGGAGTTAAAATTATATCCCCAGTCAAATTAACCTTATAGGGCAAGTTAAGGTGCCGAAGATGGGAAAGAGCTAAATACGTCGTCAATTTCAAAATATGACGCGGTAACAAATACCGCATCTAATACTGCTAGGTAACTTTTACCGCAGACATTATAACGTCATAATTTGCCATTATGACGCAATACTAGATAATAATTTAGTTTGTACATCAGCGTTACAGTGGTTAGCGTGATGTTCTCATAATGATCTAGGCGTCACCTCGTCACAATATTACTACTGTCGATTACTTATGGAATGACCTGACTTGTGTTGCCTGTGTTACTGTGTGAAGACCATTGTTACACACTTGACCACTTGAACATTTTCTGATGAGTTTTACTTTTCTTTCCTTTCAGTTCCAAGGAGCTTATTAAACAGGCCATTCTGGAAAATGACTTCATGAAAAACCTGGATATGGGACAGATCAGAGAAATTGTGGATTGTATGCACCCAGTTGAAAACCCAAAGGGGTCCATCATCATCAAGGAAGGCGATGTTGGGTCTCTTGTCTATGTGATGGAAGGTAAGGAGGTTAAGTATTAGAGGAACATGTCGATCAGATGAGGTGTGAAAGAATGAGAGGGGCATGATTGTTTGTGTGAGATAGCTGGCGCCGTATCTGTGAAGCTGGAGACAGACCGTGCTGTATTTGTGAAGCTGGAGACTGACGGTGCTGTATTTGTGAAGCCGGAGATTGATGGTGCCGTATCTGTGAAGTTGGGAATGGGTTTTTTTTTTTTTTATATATGATTTACATACCCAGACAAAATGCACAGACCCAAATAAAGTTAGAAATCAATAAAGACATTTACAAGACAATATCTAGATGACGTAGCAAGAGACGCAGAAAAAGCGACATCGAAAGGAGGATAAAACAACACAAGAAGTTAAAACACGGAAGCCAGCAAGAACTGCAGAATACTGCGCCGTTCACGTTGGAAGCAAAGAATGGTTTCCTGGCGATCGACAAGAAGAAGACAGTGCTATGTGGATAATTACTGGTAAAATCGTATGGTAAATAACTGAATATCAATGTAATACAAACTGCACCAGATACCTTGATAGCGCCACAAGGAAGATAATAGGAAAACATATTCAAGCAAGATGACTGATGACAAATAACGCATAAGACATATCTGGACTGCGTCAGGATATAACAGTATATAATGAAACAAATATGTGCATTTGAAATAAAGCAGTGGTTTTTTCTTTCGCTCGCTTTTAACTCTAGCATAGTTCACATTGGAGTGATTGTAGGCTAGCTTTCCCTGTTACCAGTGTTCCTCGCTATCAGGCGAACCCACTCGGACTTCTGAAGTACTTGTAATTTACGTCCCCAAGTCAATGACGAGAAAGCAACATTTTAGTCCAAATGACCTGTGTAAGGGGTGAACTCACTGCCTTTCAATCAGCACACCGAAAGTTTCAGAGGGAGCGCTCTTATCCATTTGGCCATGAAGCAGGAGTTCGACAAGAATACTTTATGTCATCTTTATTATTCTGACTGGTTATATGCCAGATTGTGGAGTCAGAAACTGTATTCAGTGGATTTCCCTGACACAGCAAGGTGGTGATCTGCACTTAGCTCATAGCATTGTCCTTCTTACCACACACACGTCATCATATGCAATATAAACTGAACACATTGGGTGGGGGTCACAAGTAAGTCTAACAATTCATGGGGAGAAAGACGAAGATAATGAGAATAAATCAAGCAAATGATAAAAACAGTTAGTTGCATATCCTTTACAGGACATGGCAGCGTTTTTTGGCTGTTTGTGATTTCTTGGCAAAATGAACTTTCAGTAGTTTGCCATTGCTTTTTGAACGGCCGGCACTCATGCTTTCGTATGGAGCCCAACGCAAGGCTAAAGCTTCCCAATAGCTCTCAGATGCATTTCGAACGCGGCGTGCGGAATTGCATTGGTAACGCCTTTGCCACAAAGCAAACGATAATATGACAGTAAGAAGAAGAGCGTCTCTTTGTAGTCGCTATCTCCCGACCAAATGATTCTGTCATCATGTAAACGTTGTTTCCTCTGCAGCAGGCGATCCCGTTTTACCGAGGTTTAGTGTTCTCGTGCCACGCCAATATGAATTCTTTCTAGCTTTAACTTTTTCATTACCCACTTGTCTGTAGACATGTGTGGGGCGGGGGGGGGGGGGGGGGGCTGTGAGGGGGGAGGGATGAGGGGCCTTCAACTTTCGGAAACTTAGATCAACTGCCCAGGTCAAACAAGAAACGAGAGAGCTGATGTGCTAGCTTCAAAAAGCGCCCTATTATTGGGACGTTGAAGATGGACAGTGGAGATATAGTGGGGGATCTAAATGAGAACTTGGCGTACGGTGAACCACCGATGAAGCCTGTAGATTACCGCAGTTAAATGTGGGAAGCCAATATAGAACTGGTCACAACGACCGCAGCTAAGGACGGTTCCGAAGTGTAGATGTAAATGTTAACCAGCTCGCCAGACGAACCGACAGATTCTATAACCTTCGACCTCTGCTGGAAGGGACCGAAATCTTATGATCTTGTCCTGATTGCAGTGACGTCGATTCTTTCCTGTAGATAACAATTCATAACCACTTTTGTTCAACACCTGGAAATTCCATGTTGAAATATAGTTGGTGTAGATAATAAATCATAAACTATTTTTGTTTTACGCCCAAATAATCTATTTTCAAATATTTAATTATTCATAACATTATGTTATTAACGAATTAAAAAAAAAAAGACCTCGCAAATAAAGGAATGGGCAAAGCACCATCACAGAGCTGGCGTAGGCGTTCATATCTCGGTCTTTGGTGTTCTGGATCAACTCTGCTGATAATATTCTTCCATGCCACCATCTCAGTCCACCCAGCATAATTTCTCTTTGTTTGCCTCTGCCTCTTTTCCTGCTGATCTTTCTAGTTATCTCGATATTCTCCAGTGCCTCTCTTCCCATCACATGACCAAAGAACTCTGTTTGTCTCTTTCTTAATGTTTTATATAATGTTCTAGTTTCATCGCCTCTTCTATGCAATCATTGTTTGTTATCCTGGCAGTCCAAGAAATTCGCAATATTTGTCTCAGGGAACCACATCTCTCTCAAGGCACTTGATAATAATGGTATGTAAAATGTGAACGATGGGGAAGGGATAGACACCAGACGAAACAGTGTTGCATATTCATTCCTTTTGGGTGGAAGATGCCCATACCTCTTGGTCAAAGATATATCTTTTTGTGTTCTGACAGTGCAGAATATGTAGAAGATCCTCCACAGATGTGTTTTGGAGTGGTGTAGACTTATTTATGAAACGATTCGATGACGTGCTTCCTCTTTGGAAGTTCCAGTAGATGTGCTCTGAAGTAGTGTAAATTTATTTATTCTACGATTGTGATGTTAATGTTGTGGATAGAATAATTCATGGTGGTTCTTCTTTCAACAGAGGGTAAAGTTGAAGTCACCAAAGAGGGTCAATGGCTGTCTAATATGGGTCCTGGGAAAGTGTTTGGAGAGCTGGCCATTCTTTACAATTGCACGCGAACAGCAACTGTCAGAGGTAACCGGTGTTTGTGCTGGGTGTGTAGTATCACTGGCTGGGTAGACGACTGCGTCCTTAGAATTAACGCCATAAATATACTTAAGGGCATCCTAGTGACTGATATATTTATATGTATGTGTAATTATGTTGTTGTTTTTCGTTGTTATTGTTCTCCTCCTCCTCTTCCTCCTCCTCCGCCTCCTCCTCCTTCTTCTTCTTCTTCTTCTTCTTCTTCTTCTTCTTCTTCTTCTTCTTCTTCTTCTTCTTCTTCTTCTTCTTCTTCTTCTTCTTCTTCTTCTTCTTCTTCGCCTTGTCCTCCTTCGTTGTCTACTGTCTGTTATCTTCCAGTTGAGGCGTAAGTCGTAAGCAAATTCAAGCCAAGCCCTTCCATCCCTTATTGTTCTCCAGTGGCTCCTTCCATGCCCTCCCCATATTATGCCCTTCCCCAGGTGTGTTAATTTTACCTCAATTTCTGTTGCCCTGTGGGCTCCAGAGAAAGGACTTTCCTGCTATACCAATGACAACTGGGTTACATACTTTAAGTTTTAAAGCAGCTGAATTATACATTTTATGCTTAGAAGCATTGGGTTGGAGACGTTGTTTAGAAGCTATCGGATTGTGTATTTTATAAATAAACACACAAGTAATGTGTGACGCTCATATAAGTCGAAGAAAGATGTTGGAACTAGAGGACGCATTCATTCATTCATTCATTCATTCATTCATTCATTCATTCATTCATTCATTCATTCATTCATTCAGTAGCATATCCTTTGCAGAACCTCGCTCCCATAACAACCTTCCAGAAAACCTCTCGATCATAAGCAAAATGTCCCGCGTCCGAGACACCCATCTAGAGATCATCCGCCACATCCTGCACCCATCTTCTCTTTGGTCTTCCTCTTCCTCTATTCCTGGGCATATACCCCTCCATTATTGTTCTCTCCAAACTTTCGTGACGTTTCAAGTCATATTTCAATTTTCTTTGTTTTATCGTCTTTAATAGCCAACCTTCTGGAATATTCAGATCTTGAAGTATGGATGCATTTGTTCTTTTCTTTACCCAAGATATTCTTAGAACTCGTCTATAACATTTCTATTCAAAGGCATTTATGCGCTGATCAGCTTATTTAATAAGTGTCCAGGTCTCACAGGTGTATGTTGCAATGGGAAAGATGCATGCTCTTAAAAATCTAATTTTTGTAGTTCTATCTGTCCCTCTCCACAATGTGTTCAGTTTTAGCCTTTGAAAAGCAATATATATTCATCTTTTAACTTCTTTCATTGTGTCACCATTGTTGGTAATCAATGACCTAAGATATTCATAATTTTCCACCACCTCCAATTTTTCCTCATTAACATACATTTCTTTCTCCATAGTAGTTTTATCTGTATGCATTATCTTTGTTTTTACTATGGTAAGATATAAGTTGTGATTTTCACTATTCAATTGGGTTGAGGCTATTAGGTTTTCTATACCATTCTGTGTTGTGTATAGTAATACTGTATCATCAGCATATCGAATCTCTGGTATGTCATGACCACCGATATTTATGGCATCATATTGCTCCCTGTTTATATCATCTTTGACATTTCTCATTATATAAGTATGACTGTCTCGTACAGTGGTAGAAAGTCAGTATCTTGCCTCATGTAGGGAGGGAATGTCAGTATTACTGTGGCGCGGACTGTAAGCGATATAATGACAGTTATTGCAATGGGCACGTATATTTGTGTTGGTAGACACCGTGTTATCCCTGCTCTTGCAGCACTGACCAACTGCCGGTTGTGGGCCATCGACAGACAGTGTTTCCAGAGCATCATGATGAGAGCCGGCCTCTTGCGCCAGACTGAGCACATGGAGTTCCTCAGAAGGTGAGCACTGACAAGAAAGTTAACGTTAATTGCATAGCCTTTACAGGACGTCGCACTTAACCCCATCATTATTTGGCTATTTGTTATTTCTTCGCAAGTTTACGTTCAGTAGCTTGTCATTGCTTTCTGAATGACCTGAACTCATATCATTGCATGAAAACCAAAGCAGGGCGGTCTGCTGGCAAATCTCCTGCAAATGTTTTTCGAACGCAGTATGCAGGATTACGAATTGCGTCCGTGACTCATTCGCCACAGAGACGGCGCACTAGAAAGCACACAGATATAACACGTACAACGACGGTAATGAGATACGAAACAACCATTTTCAAATCTTCTCCAGCTGCCACCATTTTTCTTCGCAGGTCACATGGCTGTCTCCCTCACACAGCACCCACACACAGCAACACAGTCAAACACAGTCAACACCAGCATGTTTGATGTTTGTGATTTTTAGGCGGGCTGATCCACGACTCTGGTGATCGCATGAGATGGCGAACCGTGACACCCCCCCCCCACGCTTACCCGCACGGCACATGATGATGTTGATGATTCCTGGGCAAATTTGCGTTCAGTAGTTTTCCATTACTTTCTACTTTACCGATAATTTAATATTGTCCTCTAAAATACCGATTGCCGGTCTCCCTGGTCTAGAGTTTACACGACTTTCTCCGTAATCCCGTATACTCTCGTGAGTGACGTGACGTGCGCGAGAATCGGTAGCGGTTCTCCCCGCGTCGGTAACTTACGGGGTATGTGAGCCGGTCGCTCAGAAAGCAGTGGCAAACTACTGCCAATAAATCAACAATCAGCTGAAAGATGTTAATGTTGACAGCGATGTCCTGTAAAGGATATGCGGAAAAAAAAACCGATCTCAGCCAAGAGTAGAGAACTCATGTAACAACAGCATAATAACAACTTTGAGCGTAAGAAATACTCGGGTACTAAATTATAATGAACTGCCTATCATGCCTCAACGGCCAGTCTGCAGAAAATCACCGGACGAAATGTAGGTCTGTTTAAATGCCTCTGATCTTTGGAAAAATCACTCAAACTTCAACTGGTCACATTTCAAGGTCCATTGGGTCGTTGAGCACTGTACATATTCAAATAGTGCTAGGAAAGTGAAGAAGGGACACATTTTACAAACGCTATACTTACTATACTAAGAAATAGACTAGGAAAAAAAACCAGGGTGGAAATTGACCTGTTGGAAAGAGTCAAACATATTTGAATTGTAAACACATTTGAATTACAAACAATTTTGAATTACAAACACATTTGAATTACAAACACATTTGAATTACAAATACATCTGAGTTACCAAAGAATTTCGAATGACAAACAATTTTGAATTACAAACAATTTGAATTAAAACGACAGTAAAGAAGTTTAATGAGAGAGGATTGACTTCATTGCGCCGGGTGTAACTCCATCTGGCTCAGTCTCTCTATACAGAACGGCCAGCCGCCTGTCGAGAGAATTGTTTATAGCACGAAATCCGTAGTTCCAGCGATGACGTTTCCTGTAAAATCCATAACCCCGTTTTAGTTTTATCTCTTAAAATTGAGAGGTCAGAATCTGGGGCCGGTATTTCGACTCGTTCATGGTGGGAAAAAAATATTATTCACGGACAAAACTATATGTCAACCAAGAATCACAATCAACAATGACGAAGTTAAAATGCCACGCACTTTGAAAATCCATAATCCATTTTGAATACAGCTGATTTTTAAAAGATATATTTTCTCGTTTCAGCGTTCCAACATTCAAAGGTCTCCCAGAAGAAACATTAAGCAAAATAGCCGATGTTTTAGAGGAGGTAGGCTTTGCACGTTGTTCTCTTACATGTGATAACAAATCAGAAGATATTATACAGCATACATGGGGAGTCGTGGCAGCGCAGTGGCCAGCACACCAGCCTATAGTCATGTGTTCCAATCCCCATCACGGCGGGGATTATTCGACCCAGTCTCACACGATTATAAGGAAATGTTCTCTGAAGTAAAGGCAGCCGACCTGATATTTCCACAACCCCAATCGAGTGGAGATCGATCGTTAAAATATGGCAGCAGTACCATTTATCCAACATGTCCTAAGTCGTGGAAAAAAGTACTTTACTCATACAAGATGAATGGACGTGTGTGGCTAATACAATTGAACAAAACGTTAATTCATTCTGTGTTATTGTTACGTTAGTGAAAAATAGAAATGTCAGCTGCGGATCCCTTTGAGACCATTAAGACAGTTCATAAATAACGACTCATATATTGTTTGGCACTCATAAAAGTAATGATATTTGTCTATCAAGTATGATGATGATCATTCATTTCATCCAGTGGGGTTGAACGTTTTGAGCCGTGAGTTCTAAGGTGGCTCGAAAAGCCTATTTTGGTTCGAAATGTTCTTTGACAATGTGGGCAAAGAACCCTTGACGTTCGAGGAGGAAGATTCTCCTGCGGTTCTTTTTTTTTTTTTTTTAAGTAGTCTTTTTACCACCACCGCTCTTGCAGTCCTTCGCAAATGACCACCCTTGCGTAATGATGTACGCCATGAATTTTGGGTCTGTGGCAGTAATCTCCCATGTGTCGTGATGAATTCCAAAAGCTTTGAGGGATATCTTCAGTGTCTTTAAAGCGTTTCCTCTGGCCGCCTTGGGTTTACCACAACGCAGCTCGCCTTAAAAAAAAAATTGTTTAGGGAGCCAGTGATCTGGCATGCGAGTCAGGTGACCAACCCAGCGAATCTGATTCTTCATTAGTAGCGTGTAGTTAGTTAGTTAGTTAGTTAGTTAGTCGACAGATCATCCTCGTTGCACATCGAACCATTCAGTCCATAAGTGCTCGGATCCCCTCCTCAGCAAATCCCGCAGCGTGTAGCGGCTAACGACGCCAGTTCTGTGTTGGTTTATCAATCTTCTTTGGCTTCCTGCGTAGTGTTCTTGTTTGGCCACCCCTCTTTTAATTTGCTGCTCTCGCAGTCTGGCCATTGTTGTAGATTCACAGTCATCGCTTGGTTCTCGCAAAAGTCTCACTTCACGTAGAGCATTCAGAATGTCAGCCTGGTCCATGGCGCGTCCGCCCTCCACAGTAGCCTCACCTGCGAGCTTGTCAGCCCGCTCATTTCCTTGTACTCCCGCATGCCCTGGCACGAAGATGAAACTAATCTTTGCCAGCCGAGACCGCTTCAGAGGCAGCAACATTCTCTTCGGATCGACCCCTCCTCTATCCTCTTGATCATGTTCATTGAGTCGCTAAGGAAACAAGCCCTAGTGAATGTCTGTGTCTCGAGCCATGTTATTGCTTTACTTACTGCCATGATTTCCATGGTCAGGCTACTTGTGGTTTCAGTGAAAGCACCAGAGTCCTCCTTCACAATTCTCCCTCCGGCCCGAGCTGTAAAGGCCCATGAGCTTCTCACATGTCGGACGACCGACCCATCTGTGTAGATGACCGCGTCACCGTCTAGCGAATTCTCGAAAATCAACGCTTGTACTTCAGCCTCAACAGCAGCCGGATTTTCTTGTCTGCATTTTCTATCTAGTTGGATGCAAACTGAAAAGGATGTGCAGAAGTCTGTTGGCACTTGCACCCACTCCTCGCCAGGTTCTAAGTCCTAAAGTGAACACACCTGTTGAAGAATGTCTTCGGCTTGACCCATCCACGACCGTCCTCTTTTTAACCTGCTGCCCTTCACCTTCCTAATTTCACTATGCAGTGGACGTTGTGTGTTTGCGTTAATTCTGAGGTAGGCGCGTGCCCTGCAAACTTGTATTCTCTCTTCAATGGTTGGAAAATCAAGAAGGTAGCGCATCGCCCTGCATGCTGTATCTCTTGTACATCCAAGAATAATGCGCATAGCTTCATTCTGTATCCTTTCCATCCTTTCTATCTGCTTATGGCTGAGAGTCAAGATTGCCATTGCATACTCCAAAACAGACATGACCAGCCCCTCGTACAGAAGACATAGATGGCGCTGCTCACAGTTTGCTGCCGCCATCACCCGCATCGCTGCCAAACCCCGCTTGGCCTTTGTTATCACCTGGTCTATGTGCACATTATAAGCAAGGCTTCGATCAAACCGTATCCCCAGGTAATTCATTGCCTGCGTTCTTTCCACCGTCTCTGAACACAGCATTACAGTTGGTGTTGGATTGTTGACAATATGATTATTCAACGAGAACCAAGTCACTGTTGCCTTTGTTGGGTTGACCATTGCCTCAGCTTCATCACACCAAGTACTTATGCGATTGAGTTCGGTTTGTAGTTCCACAGCAACCTCCTCTCTATCCTTACCCTGACGATACACTAAAACATCATCGGCATATGACAATGTCCTGCCAGGTCCAGTGATCTGCTCACTGGTGATTCTCACTGTGTAGGCGTTGAACAGTACCGGAGATAATGGTGATCCCTGTGGTAGGCCAGGATATAGGTAGCGTGTAGATAATGGGCATGGAAGCTCTTTCTAGGACGTCAATGTCCGGAATCTTATCTTGCCATTTAATCTTCAGTAGCTATCTGAGGCAGTGTGGAAGTGTTTTAATTTCCTAGCTTATCGCTGGTTAACAGTCCAGGTATAGCAGTGTGAATAATTCGTCTGCTTTATAAACTTTCAGCTTTGTTTGCAGGCTTATTCCAGTTCTGTCTCATACATTCTTGTACAGTCTACCAAAGGCCGCACTGGCCTTGAAGATTCTTGCATTCACTTCGTTGTCTATTGTGGCAGTTCATTGAAGTAGAGGAAGAGCTAGAGACCAGAGGACGCGTCAGACAACATAATAACTGAAAGCTATAGTTTCCGACCGGGATTCGGACAAACCACGGATGCATTACATATAATTACATTTAGTCCGTTACTTTCGTAATTATAGAGAGAAACTGTTAATTTATTAGATATGTAGGGTCTGTTACTTTCTTATTTATACAAATAACATGTTATCTTCTTAATGTAGAAAGCATTTTACTTTCTCAGTGTATTAGATAATCTGTTGCTTTTATCAATTATTTAAAGATCATATTATTATCTTAGTTATACAGAGAATCTGTTACTTTCTTATTTATATACAGAACAATCTTAATTATGGCTAAAACATGTAACCTTTTAAGTTTATAATTAAACCTACTGCTTTCACCAGTTATACAGAGAACATGTTACTTTCTCTAGGGCACATAAAAACCAGTTACTTTCTTAGTTATACTTTTTTTTTTTTGCATATCCCTTACATGACGTTGCAGTCAACTTCAGCAAAACTTTCAAATGTTGTTGATGTACTAGAAATCGTAAATTGATTAGAGAAATTAGACGTAGACAGTCAAAATTTTTTGGACATGTTATGAGAAGAAATGGATTGGAGAACTTAGTGACAACAGGCAAGATCGAAGGGAACAGACCGAGAGGAAAATACCTGGATGGCTTGGCCACATGGCATGAACAAGACAGGAACACTGAGCTGATCCACGACTCTGGTGATCGAGTGAAATACCGCCCACGCTTTCCGGCATGGCACATGATTGATTGGTTGATGTACTAGGCAAGATTACGTTCAGTAGTTTGCCATTGCTTTCTGAGCGACCGGCTCACATACCCCTTAAGTTACCAACGCGACCAGAACCGCTACAGATTCTCGCGCAGGTTACGTTACTCACGAGAATATACGGGATTACGGAGACAGACGTTAACTCCTACCAGCGAGGCCAGCCAATAGTTATACAGAGAACTTGAAATTAAACAAGACAATTGCGCCTTAAAGTGCTGGTTTACACTAACAGAGTGGCAAATAGGAGCTCTAGAAAGAAGCAAACAGACACTTCGTAACAAGAAAATAACCGGGGTTCTTTAACTGACTTCTGTTTATAAGCCAATACAAGTCCCGTAGCAGGAAATTGCTGTGGGTATGTGTAGTGATCGAATCATCACATTTTGTTGGCCTGAGTGCACGGATGAAAGGGTGTTCAGTCTTTCCCTCCCGTAGCGAACGTCGACAGCTGGAATTTTCATGCCCTTGTCATAGTAAAGCCCTAACCGTTACGCCAACGATCCTGCTAGTTGAGTTCTATATATTTCATAATTTTATCAATTGTACAAGTTCGATCCAAGATTGCGGATAGGTTGTTGAGCTGTTAAGGCCCCTGGAGTGTTTTTGCTTCTGGATACGGTTCTCCGTGGCCAAAGGCTTGCGAACGCGGTTCGTGAGTCGCTTACCAGGCGTTCATAACGTAGCCGTGTCGCGTTGTGTTATAACGTGTTCGTATGGGAGCCGGTTGTTCAGAAAGCAATGGCAAACTACTAAACGTAAAATTTGCCTAGTACATCAACATCAGCGGAAAAATGCTGGTGTTGACTGTAACGTCCTGCTAGGGCAACATTTAAAAAAAACGGTTTGCTTATGATTTTCCTCATTTTGAACTTGTAGTAAGTACATGGTTCCGTCGTCCAGCTACTCAATTAAGTGCATAGAGCGACGCTTTAAGCATTGGATTTCATGTGGAATGCTTTTAAATATGTCCGTGGTGGTATGTATTATGAAATGCATGTTCAGAAAAATGACGGCCGGTCAATTGCTGAACTAGCTGGTTTTGCTTTATACAGTAATGTGCGTGCAACTGCTGGTTTTCTAGTGACTGCCGCTTCCATCGACGATGTACTGTAGTATTATTGGCGGACTGTTGTGTTGGCATTCTGGCAGCGGCCTGTATGTATGCCTGTGCGTGCTGTTGGTTTGTCGGGACTGCTGTCTGTTCCACTTTTTAAATGGGTCAGTGAGGAGCATTTTGTGTTATTTTCATTGGCACAGGAACGGAACATTATAGGGTGTCCCTTTTCCGTGAAGTTGGAACAGTGAGTAACAACTAATTAATATTCCAAATGTTGTTTACAGATGCACTACAACAACGGAGAGTACATCATACGGCAGGGAGCTAGAGGAGATACCTTCTATATTATTGCCAAAGGAAAGGTAAGTTATGTTGAAAGTCATTAACACAGTCATTATTGTTGCATGTCATCGTCATTAGCGTCATCATCATCATCATTTACGTCGTCATCATCATCATCATCTACGTCCGACTTTTATGAAATACATTATTTAAAAAGACATTGCAGCAAAAAGTAAAAACAACGGTCTCAGTTTAAATAACAGAAAAGCCGAACTAATGATAATTACAAAGCAAACATGTCCCCACAAATACAACATCATTGTGAAAGGGGCTAGTTTGAAACCAGTCAATGTGTTTAAGTGTTCGGGTGCTTTAATAAAGCAGATGGAAGATGAGTAAAAGAAGTTAAACACAGAATAGTTCAAACAAAGGCAGCATTTCATAAGATGAGGAATATTCTGCAATATATCTTTGTGAATCGATTTGAGAAAAATAAGTACTTAAGAGTTTTATCAAGGCAATCTTGGTGTACGGAAGCAAATCATGGGCAAGTGAGGAATTATGTGAAAGCTGCGGAGATGTGGTTATATAGAAGAATGATGAGAGCACAGTGGTCAGATAGAAAGAGTAATAACGATATCTTGAAAGAAGTTAACTCACAACAATCAGAACAGATTACTCGCATGAGATTAAGATAGTTTACATTCTTTGTGCATACCTGGAGAATGGAAACAAACTTAAGTAAGTTGTGATAACGGGAATTTTGGATGGGAAGAGAAGCAAGGGGAGACTTAGAGAGAAGCTCCTGGACAGTCTGGCATCATGGTATGGAGGAACATTGATATCAGAAGTAATTGGCAACAAACGAGACAGAAGGCTGTGCACAGACGTGATCACCAACGCCACACAAAAAGAAGAAGTAGTATTATATTCTGCTTTTGTCAGTGGTTAAACTTGGAAGGCTGACAGACTTCAGAACATAACTGCATGACTCATACATTATAACTAAAGAAGATCTACATTAACATTCTCCATCTTGAAAGTCCCAGGCTAAATTGTTAGGAAAGAACACCTACCCTCGGGTAGATATCCCGTGAACTTGGATGGAATATGTCTAGAGGTAGAAAAGTGTACACAAATGCTTGTCGAAGTCAGACAAACTGACCGCTGATGTGCATAACTTGGCGTGATGCATTTCCCTCGAAAGAGGACGAAGAAGAAGAGAAAGAAAGGCCCAAGAAAGATAAAGATTTGTATTGACTTCTATTGAACGATCTATTATTGCTCTCAGCAAATACACAGCATTTGTTGTACATATGCCTTCTACAAAACCACACTGTCTTCACCTATTTCTGGTTTTATTTTCCGCGTATCCCTGTACAGTTCGCCTGTTAGAGAAGACCTTTTGCTGAAATGCTGCACATTTTATCCCCAGGTAAAAGTCACTAGAAGAAATTCCAAGACCCAGGAGGAGCAAGTCATTCGACTGTTACAGAAAGGAGACTTCTTTGGTGAGAGATCGCTTCAAGGGTGAGTTGATACTGGTTCACGTTGGGTGGTGCTTCGGCCAATGACAAGGGTACAATTTAAGGCCACTTTGTGTGTGTGTGTGTGTGTGTGTGTGTGTGTGTGTGTGTGTGTGTGTGTGTGTGTGTGTGTGAGTGTGTGTGTGTTTTTGTTGTTGTTTTTTTTTTTACATCTCCTCGGGCGCCAGGTAGCTCTGTGCAGGTTGTACAGAACCAGAACCACATGCAAGACTTCTGCTGTATGTCTTCGTCATTGGTACCTTGCCGTCGTGGCCATAGTGTGTTATGTTGTGCTTTAAAAAAGGCATACTAACTACAACCCATTGCGAGGACCAGGGGTGGCTGTTATGTATATCCACAACGCAAAGTATTGGCTGAATTGTAGAGACTATGTGTTGCCCATGCAGCATGATCCCTCTCTCTGCCAGCCTAGATTACTCCAGACGAAAGGTAACACCAGTGCGTCTAGAACAAGTCGTCGTCTTACGTCACGACTAAGTGGCCAACAAAGGCCTGGAGCTAGTTGGCAGGGGATCTCAGAGGTGATGACTTCTAAAGACCAGTGATCAGAAGCTCCGAAGTTGAAAATCTTCTATCACTCATCTCCAAATCAAGGATGTATATTATGTCCATCCAAGGTGTGCTCTATTAAAATAACCAGTGGGTTTTAATGTTCACCGAGTGTCATTCCTATTAAATGACAATTTAGTTCAAATGTCTATCGAACAGGAATCCTGCCGAATAACAATTTTTATTTCAAATGTCCACTATATGTCGTCGTGCATGTCCACAGACTAAGAAACCACACAGGAAGTAAAAATACCAGGATGTGTCGGCGGAAAGGAGCACACATGGCAGCTCTGTTGTAAATAAGCACAATGCAATTACGTTCACAAACATCAGACGAACGAAAAAGTTTATGAAAACGGATGTATTCTCCGAGTGCATTTACAATGTTTTGTCTTAGTAATTGCATTAATATGTTTAACTGTCTTTGTCGTCTGTTTATATATTTTATTAAGTTAAATACGTGTTTTTAATGGAAAATGACAAGATAAATTATATAAGCAGAGAATCTGAAAACACTAAACATCACAGAAAACTGTATTTTGAAACACGGAATATCTTTGCCGTTATGTCTATAGTGATCAGTATCTGTTCATATTGTCTGCAGTATCACAGTATATAGTATATAATCTTTTTTTTTGTGTGTCTTTGTTGAATGTGGCCTCAAAAGGTGGTCTTTGTCTCAGTGACAGTTTCATTCGTTTTAAGACTTATTCAGCAATAATGTCATTGTAAAGTTTATAAATGAATGGATCAGTCTTTGTTAAGAAAAAACAAATGTACCTAACTACAAAACTATGAACCACGAACACAACTGAAAACAACTAATTCTACAGCATTCGTAATTAATAATATCTATCGTTTTACAAAACGTCGTCGTCTTTCTCAGCCATAGAAAACAAAACTACACGAGAGCTACGCAGTATTGCGTTTGGGAGTACATGAAACGCACATACAAGCACTCACACATACACACATACACCCGCCACTGTAGACTGCCAGTCCACTCGTTGTGGCGTGTGTTTGAGGACCGCTATCGAGCGTCTCGTAAACAACAACAACAAAACTATTTTCAAAGGGTTAAGAATTAAGCATAGGGCCCGTCTAACATTGTGCCCTTCTATCATTCTCATACATTATTTCATCCACACATCATTCGATGCTAACTGAGAACAACAACAATATAAAAGATATGCATTATAAAGGCATGGCCGTAAACGCTCCCAATAGTGGGTTTGCTGCAGCCCTCCTGCTACGTGAGTCAAGATAAAAACACAAAATATGACTGAGAAGCTCCACGGACGTTAAAACCACGAACAGATACCGGCAAACGTTTTGATTGAAGTCTTCATCAACGGAACAACACAAACGATGTATGTGCCTTTTATTGTTTCGTTTTTATTGTTCCGATGATGAAGACTTCGCTCGAAACGTTCACGTGTATTTGTGTGTGTTGTTTTCATCCATCACGCTCCTCGGTCATATTTTGTGTCTCATCAGCATGCCTAGCTCGTACACGGCGGGTGTTGGATGGTGTGTCTGGGCCGTCTGCAGTTGTCAAAACTGAACTATTACACACCGACTGACCTAAAGATCACTTCTTTTTTTTCCGCATATCTTTTACATGACATCGCTGTCAACATCAACAGTTTACCGCAAGATTACGCTCAGTAGTTTGCCATTGCTTTCTGAGCGGCCGGCTCACTTATTCCCAAAACACTGAAGAAAACACGAAGATATCCATTGATGAAATCCTACAGACGTAACGACTCAGAAATTTCCGATAGGACATTCAGGTCCGAGAGACAGACAGCTCTTGGGCACGCACGAGAGGAGTCGGAAGTCAAGTGGGGCCAGATGTTCTTTGTATCAGACATTCACATGAACCAGATGAAGAAATTATTAACAGAATAAACAGGACAATTCCAATTTATTATTGTACACACCGTGTAGCCACAGAAGCCAGTGTCTGCCTTTTTTTAACCTTCGTAATACGACACGTTCATTCACTTCTTAGCTAGTTAGTTGATTGGTTAGTTAGTTAGTTATGTAGATAGTTCGTTAGTTAGTTAGTTAGTTAGTTAGTTATGTAGATAGTTCGTTTGTTAGTTAGTTAGTTAGTTAGTTTGTTAGTTGGTTAGTTAGTTAGTTGATTGGTTAGTTAGTTAGTTATGTAGATAGTTCGTTAGTTAGTTAGTTAGTTAGTTAGTTATGTAAATAGTTCATTAGTTAGTTAGTTAGTTAGTTAGTTATGTAGATAGTTCGTTAGTTAGTTAGTTAGTTAGTTTGTTAGTTGGTTAGTTAGTTAGTTAGTTGATTGGTTAGTTAGTTAGTTATGTAGATAGTTCGTTTGTTAGTTAGTTAGTTAGTTAGTTGATTAGTTAAGTAGTTAGTTAGTTAGTTAGTTGATTGGTTAGTTAGTTAGTTACGTAGTTAGTTACGTAGTTAGTTAGTTAGTTAGTTAGTTGATTAGTTAAGTAGTTAGTTAGTTAGTTAGTTGATTGGTTAGTTAGTTAGTTACGTAGATAGTTAGTTAGTTAGTTAGTTAGTTAGTTACGTAGTTAGTTAGTTAGTTAGTTGATTGGTTAGTTAGTTAGTTAGTTACGTAGTTAGTTAGTTAGTTAGTTGATTGGTTAGTTAGTTAGTTACGTAGTTAGTTAGTTAGTTAATTAGTTAGTTACGTAGTTAGTTAGTTAGTTAGTTGATTGGTTAGTTAGTTAGTTACGTAGTTAGTTAGTTAGTTAGTTAGTTACGTAGTTAGTTAGTTAGTTAGTTGATTGGTTAGTTAGTTAGTTACGTAGTTAGTTAGTTAGTTGATTGGTTAGTTAGTTAGTTACGTAGTTAGTTAGTTAGTTAGTTAGTTAGTTAGTTACGTAGTTAGTTAGTTAGTTAGTTAGTTAGTTACGTAGTTAGTTAGTTAGTTAGTTAGTTAGTTGATTGGTTAGTTAGTTAGTTACGTAGTTAGTTAGTTAGTTGATTGGTTAGTTAGTTAGTTACGTAGTTAGTTAGTTAGTTAGTTAGTTACGTAGTTAATTAGTTAGTTAGTTAGTTACGTAGTTAGTTAGTTAGTTGATTGGTTAGTTAGTTAGTTACGTAGTTAGTTAGTTACGTAGTTAGTTAGTTAGTTAGTTGATTGGTTAGTTAGTTAGTTACGTAGTTAGCTAGTTAGTTAGTTAGTTACGTAGTTAGTTAGTTAGTTAGTTGATTGGTTAGTTAGTTAGTTACGTAGTTAGTTAGTTAGTTAGTTAATTACGTAGTTAGTTAGTTAGTTAGTTAGTTGATTGGTTAGTTAGTTAATTACGTAGTTAGTTAGTTAGTTGATTGGTTAGTTAGTTAGTTACGTAGTTAGTTAGTTAGTTAGTTATTTAGTTAGTTAGTTAGTTAGTTACGTAGTTAGTTAGTTAGTTACGTAGTTAGTTAGTTAGTTAGTTAGTTGATTGGTTAGTTAGTTAGTTACGTAGTTAGTTAGTTAGTTGATTGGTTAGTTAGTTTGTTACGTAGTTAGTTAGTTAGTTAGTTACGTAGTTAGTTAGTTAGTTAGTTAGTTACGTAGTTAGTTAGTTAGTTAGTTAGTTGATTAGTTAAGTAGTTAGTTAGTTACGTAGTTAGTTAGTTACGTAGTTAGTTAGTTAGTTGATTAGTTAAGTAGTTAGTTAGTTAGTTACGTAGTTAGTTAGTTACGTAGTTAGTTAGTTAGTTGCTTAGTTAAGTAGTTAGTTAGTTAGTTAGTTAGTTAGTTAGTTAGTTAGTTAGTTAGTTAGTTAGTTAGTTAGTTAGTTAGTTAGTTAGTTAGTTAGTTAGTTAGTTAGTTCATGCTTTATGAATAAACAGCTCCTAAGAAAAACGATGTACTTTCTGCACGAACCTCATATCAAGCAGTCTGTAAGAACACTGGTTCTCGGAGACACCCACTTAACTAACCCTTCACAAATAAGAAAACGATATGGCCACAGAAGGATAAACGAAATTCAGTATGTAAAGTATACTGAAACCCTACGGAGAGGAAAAGAAGAACTCAGCAAGAGTCTCCATGAAGAAGGTACTGTGTCGGGAGGGAACATCATTTCTACAAAGGCCAGCTCTTTTCTGGGCTCAGACAACCTGATTGTCTATGCATCGGGGTTTAAGAGTTAAAACTCAGCATTCCAGAGTACGTACAACCAAGCACCTAACCACCCATCCCACATCTTGTGCCTCTATGAAGTATGAAGTGGTAAAGTATGATGTGTTAATGTATGATGACTTACAGTTTGATGTGTTGATTTATGGTGTGTTAATAATGATGCGTTATAGTATAATGTGCTAAAGTATGATGTGTTAAAATACAATGTGTTAAAGTATGATGTGTTAATGTATGATGTGTCAAAGTATGATGTGTTAATTATGATGTGTTAAAATACAATGTGTTAGTGTATGATGTGTCAAAGTATGATGTGTAAATTATGATGTGTTTACGTATGATGTGTTAAAGTATGATGGTTAAGTGTGGTGTGTTAACATATGATGTGTTAAAGTATGATGTGCTAAAGTATGATGCGTTAAAATATGATGTGTTAAAATATGATGTGTTAAAGTATGATGTGTTAATATATGATGTGTTAAAGTATAAAGTGTTACAATATGATGTGCTAAAGTATAACGTGGTAAAGTAGGATGTGGTAAAGTATGATGCGTTAAAGTATGATGTGTTACAGTATGTTGTATTAAAGTAAGATGCGTTTAATAGTTGATGATAATGTAATAATCAATTGTTGCCCCACAGTGAGGATGTGAGGACAGCAAACATTATATCTGCCGATGCTGCGGGAGTCGATTGCCTGGTCATTGACCGAGCGTAAGTTACTCATATCTTCTTATGCGTGTATCGTGTGTTACCCTTGTTTGTGAACACTGACTTTGGTAGGTTCGTACGTATTTTCAGTTCAGTAACGTTCACAGCGGTGCAGGAAGACATCTTTACTTCTTCTATCATTTAGGAATGCTATTGCTATGCCCGTATTGCTTCTCCTCTTCTTCCCCCTTCTTCTTATCCGTCTTCTCCTCCGCCATCTCCACCTCCTTCTTTTTCATTCTTCGCGTGCCTAATCTGGAGCACGCAGTGACGATCACGATTCTCTAATCATCTCTGTTATTTGATATTTTAATAATGCAATGTTGCTTATATTATTATTTTTTACTAAATGTTTTCAACATCTATTTTTCTCTATATTTCTCTGCCTGTCCTGTCCTTTCTTTATGGATTTCCTATGCTGTCATTACACGAATAGGTTGGAGAGATTGCAGATGGTTGTTCTTCCTTGTTTTTGCCAGTCATTGTTTTCTATATGATCCCCATTATATGTAAATTTGACAGTATATAAACATGTAAAATGTATCAACAGTTAAGCATATCGCTTAGGTTCTCAACCTTTTTTGGCCCATGCACCCCTTTACCATATATTCAGAATGTCATTCCCCCTTTCGTATTTCCACCCTATAAATCCCCACCCCTCCCCGCCCCTACACAGTATATGTAAAAATGGAAGCTAAATTTAATAACACATACTAGAACGAGTCAAGGCGTCTACATAAGACGTGATTTGCCGGTTTACTTACGTTATAAAACGAATTTCAGAAGAGCGAGAAGTACAGAACTATAAAGTATGGAGGGAAAAACAATATCAAATAATCGGTTATTGTATTAACGCGATTTTGAAATAATCTTAATCCCCCCCCCCCCCTCATGGAAACCCTAAAATTAACCCCTCCCCGGGGGGGGGGGGGGGAATTCCCCACAGGTTGAGAACCACTGGTCTAGACCAGATGCAAGAATACGTATCCAACTGGAAATTGACTATTGCGAACGGACTACCATCCCCCAGGACAGGCCTGTAGATGCCCCGTTTCTCCCTTCACTGTGTGGATAATAATAAATAAATAAATGTTTGCATATCATTTACAGGACATCGCTGTCAACACCAGCATCTTTCAGCTGATTGTTGATTTCTTTGGCAAGATTACGCTCAGCAGTTTGCCATTGCTTCTGAGCGGCCGGCTCACATACCCCGTAAGTTACCGACGCGATTCGAACCACTGCTGATTCTCACCGTCGTCACGTTACTTACGAGAGTACACGGAGAAAAGTTGCTAACCTCTAGGCCAGGAACCGTGGATAATAATATAGGGTGTATTTTTAATGACTGTGCAGTGTTTAAAAATATTGCTGGTCCAAGTTTTGTATTCACCCTCTGTAAAAAGACAGTTCATGCAACATAATATGTATATACACAACGTGGACCGGCAATATTTTCAAACACTACACAGTCATTAGAATACACCCTGTATTTCCAAAGGCACACTGATTGTGTGTGTATATCTAAACAAACAAACAGATTGGTGACGAAGCCATTTTCTGCTGTGGGGGCTCTGGTCACATTTTGTGGTCCTGAGAAGAAGGAGAAATAGGTGGTCAATCGTTCCCTCACTTTCACAGGCGACCAGCCCCGGCGTCAAGCCCTGCTCATGACATTTTCAGCGCAGTTCGCTATCAGCTTCACCGACGCGTCTGCTATGTGCTTCTTGAGCTGTCCATTATTGCACGACGTTTTTCTCATTACCAATGATCAACTTAGGCTAGCCACAATGTTATTTCATTATTAACTCTCTTCACTCGTGATCACCTTCATCATCATGTGCCGTGCCGGTTAGCATGGGAGGTCATGTTTTGCCATCTTAGGCGATCACCAGAGTCGTGGATCAGCTCAGTGTTCCTGTCTCGGCCATGCCATGTGACTAAGCCATCCAGGTATTTACTTCTCCGCATTCCCCTTGTTCTCTTCCTCTCGATCTTGCCATTTGTCACCAAGTTCTCGAATTAATTTCTGCTCCTAACGTGACCATAAAGGTCTACGTCTAATTTCTCTAATCAGTTTACGATTTTCATTTGTTTCTTCTAGAACTTGCTCATTTGGTTTTTCTGTCTGTCCATTGTATTCTTTGCATTTTCCCCAGAAACCACATTTTCACTGCCACTAGATGCATGTGGACTAGAATTTCCTATTACAAGTCTTCCTCGCCATCAGGTGAACCCATTCCAACTTCTGAGGTTCTTGTTATTTACGTCCTCAAGTCAAGGACGAGAAGTCAACATTTTAGTCCAGATGACAGGTGTAAAGGGACGAGAAGTCAACATTTTAGTCCAGATGACAGGTGTAAAGGGACGAGAAGTCAACATTTTAGTCCAGATGACAGGTGTAAAGGGACGAGAAGTCAACATTTTAGTCCAGATGACAGGTGTAAAGGTTAAACCCGCTACCTCGGCATCAGTAAACATTAATTTTAAGACGTTCTTATCCATTCAGCCATGCTGACCTCCCGAGATTTCTTCTACCTCTTAGCCAAAGTTTAGGCATCATATTAGGTGCTCTCAGTAATTCATGGACGTGTGGGGAAACATGTCATGCATACCTGCAGCAAGTGTTACACATAGACTCCATACACCCTAAACGATCACTTGCCGCTAATGGCAATTTTTAATTGTTCACACACTTGGCCTGATACCTTGTTCTAATAGCCGCTTTGATCTGCTTATCCCATGTACTGGAATGTCCCTGCAGGCAATCAGCTGCGGAATGCTCCTCCAATACTGAGCCACTCAACAAGTGAAGCCGTCGACAATCTATATTTTTATGCAATATCATTTGCTGCTTATATCAGCTGTTGATATCGTTCTTCTTCTTCTTCTTCTTCTTCTTCTTCTTCTTCTTCTTCTTCTTCTTCTTCTTCTTCTTCTTCTTCTTCTTCTTCTTCTTCTTCTTCTTCTCTGGTATCTTTAACTTCAAGTAATCTTCACCATTTCATGATACTCATGTTAAGTTTGGTCGGCCTGGGAGTCCAGATAACTGTCCAAAATTCCCGTCTCGACGGGGATTCGAGCACACGACCAGCGGATGGACAGACAAGGGTGCTAGCCACTACACTATCGTGGCTGCATTTATGGTAGAGGCACATGATAAAACCGCCCGCGTCTTACCGGGGCCCATACGTGAAGCAAAGAATATTTCTCTTTAGCTCACCGTGCATGTCGTCAGAGGCAACTAGGGAGGATTGGCGAGAGACTGGCTACTTCATCATATAGACCAGTGTTTCCCAACATTTTTTGTACCATGCCCCACTTAAGCCTTTCTCAAATTCATATTGCCCCCCTTCCCCGCCCCATGCCCCCCCCCCCCCCTCAACATATACATTATTTTTAATATTCAAACATTGAAATGTTCACTAAAGAAACTTGAATGATAGGTTTTAGGAAGAAATCACTAGGTAATTATTGAGCAAACACAGTAAGTAAATTTTCAAAACATAATGGAGAACTGAAATTCAAGTACAAAATAATTTTAATGAAAGATTTTTCTATATTATTTTAATTATTAGTAATTATTTATTATTTAAATTTAGTGAGATCCTTGCGCTTGATGCTTGCTGCAAAGAGATTTTATGTCAGGTTCCAATTTAGTTAACTTCAGTCTCAAGTCTCCCCGTTTTGTTATATTCAGCCGATTTCTTCCATTTTCGAATTGCCCCCCTTAACAGTCAAATTGCCCCCCTGTGGGGCGTGGGCCCCACGTTGGGAAACACTGATATAGACAATTAGCTAGAAAATCCAGCCAATCACGGACAAGTATACAAAGGGCATGCCATGAGTTGGTTGAGAGCTTGTGCACTATTGGAAGAAGATTAATAAGAAGAATACACGTTAAAACACCTCATACTGGTCATAATATGTACTAATGTATGTTCATTCCATATTTTTCCTTTCATAAAATAAATAACTGAGTTGATACTGTCATAACATACGATGAAACAAAAATGTGTTTTAAAATAATGCAGAGAAACAACAAGCACAGATACATGTACATACCTTTCAATGCGTTGTGAATACTGAATTTTAGAATCGATGTCAAGACACTCGGGCCAATCCCTCGCAAGCTCAGTACTCTTTCTTCAAAAGCCACCCAAGAGTTAATGTGCCGATTATTCTAGTAGCAATTTGTTTACAAGTCCACCTGGCTTTTGCTTTGACGTGCTTGGGTATCGTACCAATCCTCTCTTCTGAGCCAGTCTTTCTAGATAGAAATACTCCGTCTGTTCAGTTGCACTCGCCATCCGATTCCAGAGAACCTGACATCTTTTACAAGGACCACAGTCCAGGTGAAAAGAAACCACCGACCGCGTAAATAATATATCCCACTTTACATGGTTTATAATTTCTATACACGTGGCTTGATGCCCTTGTACATCATGAACATGTGTTTGTGTTTTCTAGCATGATTATAACATGTTTTTGTATTTCATTTTATGTTGCCAACATCCTGCTGCACTCAATATTGTTATTATTCGTTAATACTGTCACGATATTTATGTTTTGTTTTAGGACGTTCCTCCAACTGATCAGCTCGTTGGACAACCAGAAACAGATATATGAAGAGGAAGAAGACAACGCCGGGTGAGTACAATATATTTTACCGTAGTTCCGAAGCTTTGGTTCCCAAATAAAATTTGGTGTTGTGTTAGAAGAGAGGCTGACAGGCACTGGGAGTATTCAAGGATGGGCGAGGATTTAGAGATATTTATATTAAATGTATATTCAAAACCAAATACGAAGACGGTTCACGTATTGAAACTAACAACCCCAAGAGATGTGCTGGAATATTATAGCCTATCTGGTCTGCTGTATGGCAGTGATTCTGGAGCTTTGAACTAACACATAAGGAAGCGCTTGCATGCTGCGGAGATGTTTCTGAGACGAATGTTGGGAATACCTTGGACTGCTAGAGTAACTAACGGACACGATTGCCTGGAAGAGGCTAATGAAAGAAGAACATTCTACAATAGGAAATTATAAACAGTGTTCTTTCGTAATATAATTAGTAAAGAGGCATCGGAGAACATCATGACCACTAGAAAGGTCAACGGTAGACAAGAAAATCAGTTCTCTTTTAGTTCCCACCCTCCTGCTCTCCTCCATATTATCATCATCAACGTCTTCTTCTGCTTCTCATCCCCCTCCCGTTTACATGCCATGGTGACATAGACCCTCAGCAACTCTTTTAAAGCGGTCATATCCTTAGCTATCCCATAAAGCCCTTTCGTGTCCTCATTGTATTAATTAATTTATGTTTCTTCTTACCGCCATGTCTATTACGTCTTTCTGTATTTGACAATTGTCATTTTTAATGCATTGTTTATCTCTATAGATCTTATTATTATTTTAAAGATGTTCTTCAATTTTCTATTACCAGTGAATTAATCATTTGATGTGGCCCCTTTTCATTCTTTGACATCACTAGAAATGGCTTGTGATATTTTGCGCCTTCTGCTGTGGCGCAAATATTATGATAAACTGTTCATTATTAGCAAGACGTTTATTTTCTAACCATTCTGTTTTCACCTCTGACAGAGGCGTGATCCTGTAGATTGGAATGTGTTTACTGCGTTCGTCCATATTTTTTGTTCTGTTTTGCATTGCGGATTCATTTAAGTTGGTGCGGTTTTGCTTTCATCTAATATGTTCTCGTTATCGTCTATGTCGCGTTGCCATTGGCGGACTGGCCAGGATGTCAGCTCGGTGGCTAATGAAGTGGACCTTCTTAAACATTAGACAATATGTTTAAAATATTTAAAATGACCTTTTGTAAGGTTGTCTCCTGGCAACATATTTTTTTGAATACCTAGTCCCTATTGCGTCTGACGTTGGTTACCATGTATATCCACAGCCTGCTGCCTGGTGTATTGCCAAGCATTTCTGATACTCGTGTTCCTGTGTTACGATGTCAATGACAGTATCTTCTCTCTTGGTCGCCCTCTGCCTCTCCTACCTGCCAGTTTTCCCGTTGTGACTACATACTCCAGCGTTCCCCCTTCTCATGAGAAGCCCAAATAATGTGGACTGTCTTCTTCTGATATAGTAACCAGTGCTTTTTGTGAGTTAGCTTCTTACAGTATGTCCTCATTGCTCTTTCTATTCTGTAAAACTACATATCAGCAGCTTCCACGTAATTCCTCACTTGTGTGCTAATTGTCTATTATGTGCTTCGTACATCAGAATTGGCTCAATATAGCTATTAAGAATGCTTTTCGTCACCTCTATTGAAACAAAAAAAGATAAATTGCAGAGTATATTCTTCATCTTGTGAAATACTGCCTTTGCTTGGGCATTCAACATTTAACTTCTTTAATACATCTTCCATCTGCTGTTATTAAAGTACCCAAATGCTGAAATATATCGACTTGTTTTATATTGGTTACATTCACTTTAATATTGCAATTGGGTAGACAATTTTTCCTTGTGTTTTGGTATACAGTTTTTCTTTTGCATATGGGTAGATACGTTTTCTGTGTATTTGGGCAGACAATTTTATTTGTTTTTGTGTTTGGGTACTTGAGTAGACGATTTTTCTGGTATGGTAAATACATTTAAATATCGTATCTGTTGTATTGTAAACAACCCCCCCCCCCCCCCAATCTTATTTTGGTATTGGAATTTCGACAAGGATAAGTATCTCCATTCGTGTTTCAGTATATACCCACGGGTTGCACAAGGACAACAATCTCCATTCGTGCTTCAGTCTACACCACGGGTTGCACAAGGATAATTTCAGCACTGAGCACAAACTCGATATCAACTGCAAGGATCTCAAATCGTGTGTATCAGGGTCACACATGCCATAAATAATCACTTTGGGATATGTCTTCTACTTTTAAAATTTAGACAGGGCAGCCACGTATTTGGCCTTCCCTTTTCGAATTCCAACTGTCCACGGGTCCTCCGAGTTTATAGCCCCTGTCTGAGAAGTTTAGGCGTCTGATCCCTCATCCCAGAATCTGAATTTGGGGGATGGGAAATACCATCATTGTTTTGTTTGTAAAAATACGCAGTTAACGCCGGGTATTGAACGAGGTCAACCATTCAGAGGCCGAAGTCGTAAATTCTACGTATGTGTCCGGGTCTACCACAAGGCTTCCCCCTGTCTTCCGTATTATTTAACATCTACCCAGTGCTGGTAGTGCCGGTCTCCCTGGCAAAGGGTTTCACAACGATATTGTTCGTAATCCCGTATCTCCACGTGGGGAAAACAGCAGCTGCGAGATTCGGCAGCGGATCGCGCTTCGCTGGTAACTTACGGGGGTATGTCTTTCTCTCCCCGTTTCTCTCTAACCCTCTCTGTCTATCTCTTCTCCCCCCCCCCCCCCCTCCCTCACTCTCTCTCGCCTCTTATTCTCTCTCTCTCCCCTCACGCACAGAGAATATGTGATTAAAATGTAGTTATTAACTTAAAAGAGAGATAACGTAAACAAGACAAAACAGTAAACAGAAAGTCTAACAAGAAGATGAGTACGTAATAGTCATTCTGGATCCAATTTTGTTTCTCCGACGTCGCTGAATGACGACTCGGTGCGTCACTATTATCATGTGCAGCGTCGGGCAACACAAAACACAGGTACTTTGCTAAACCGATGTCCGCGGCTTTCAGCCTATGCGCCATAACTGGTGGTTGATGCTGCGTGGACGGGTATGTCACTTTTCATGTTTAGCTGTATCCTTCCCTCTGGGCATTGAAGTCTGCTGGCAATAACATTAGTTTTTTCCCCTTTGATACACTCACTGGCCTTGAGCTCAAGCGTTGTCCATAGGTCTGTTACTACTAGTATTAGTTGCTACTACTAGTGAGTGCACTGGAGCTCCGTGTTCCTGTCTCGGCCATGCCACGTGGCCAAGCCAACCAGGTATTTACTTCTCGGTCTTCACCTTGTTCTCGTCCCTTCGATCATGATATACAGTCTAAGATAAATATAAAATGATATAAAGTCTAAGATAGACATAAAATGATATACAGTATCGGCTAAATGTTGAAACATCCCTAATGTTTTAACCATTGATCACACGAAATAGAGAGCCGAGGTAGCGCTGTGTCTAGACGCTCGCTTGCCTACTCAGTGGTCTTGGGTTCGAACTGGCGTCGAGGTGGATTTGTAAAATGGGCATGTTTTCCGTACTGGCGCAGTATAAAATAAGTACATAGAATTGTCGGGGGAAGTGAAAGCGGTTGATGTGATATTGGTCACATGATTTCTTCAGCGCCGATTGGTCTAAAACAACGGGTCTAGCGCCATGTGACCGGAAGGCGTGTACAAGTGTCCACTGATCACTGGCCACCGGGCGGCGGCTGAATGAGTGTCATTGGTCAGGGCAGCCGTTGACTCACAGAATTGAACACCGCTGGCTTATGGTATTGCTTCTATGGCTGACATCAAAGGGCATAGATAAATAATCTTACTAATAATAATAATAATAATAATAATATTAATAATAATAATAATAATAATAATAATAATAATAAGCAGTCAGGTCTTAGTCAGATATGACTGAGCTACCGTATAACAGTAGACGGTACTACCTGGTTTCTGTTAGCGCCGAACGTTGGGCACCCCACATTGTGCCAACGGCTTCGGGCGGAAGAGTGCAATTGGGAGGGTACCAGCCTTACCCTGGTGCGAGGAAATGCAAGCTAAAGACAAAATTGTCATGGCAGGGCAGACCAGGCCCTAAGCCTTGGTTGGCGACTGGTCTAGGATCGAAGCTCCGACAGGCGGACAGTTAGAGCATTGCTTTGCTGATCCGGCAGCTTCTGCAGCTTGTCTTGTTCCAGATGTAGGGGTGTTACCTTTCCTCTGGAGTGAACTAGGCAGGCCGAGAGAGGGATCATGCTGCATGGGCAACACATGATCTCTATATTTTAGCCCAGGCTTTGTGCTATGGAGAGGCAATAACTCCATCCCTGGTCTTAACTGGTCTCGGAATCAAAGCGAGAGGCAACTGTTACGGGTTATAAGTCCTTGTCAGTTGGCGTAGACATGGGGCGCCACGCGTTGCCTCTGACGGTGGGAGACACCTATAGGTGTCACTGATCAGCTACCGCCCGCCTCAAGCTGGGCAGCCCCCAGCCAATTGGGTGCTGATCCGCCACAGCCTGCCTGCTTCAATGGGTGCTTGGGGCTAGGACAAAATCTGAATCGCAGGCTGTAAAACCAATGCACCAGGTACAAACAAAAATATAAATAGAAACCTCAAGCTACGGCTTGCAACCTGGAACGTGAGAACCATGTGTCCAGGATTTTCCACTGACTTGACCAATATTGACGATGTGAGAAAAACGGCTGTGATTGATGCCGAACTCAATCGTCTTAACATTGATATTGCTGGCCTGCAGGAGACTCGCCTCGCTGAGGAAGGGTCACTCAGGGAAAACAACTACACCTTTTTCTGGAAGGGTAAAGGGCAGGCAGAAAAAAGGCAACACGGTGTGGGCTTTGCAGTGAAGAATTCGCTACTGGGAATGATTGAAATTCCAGCAGGAGGAAATGAAAGACTATTATCCCTGCGCTTGGCAACCTCTTGTGGGTTTGCCACCATTATTACTGCATATGCACCGACACTCGATTCCTCTGATGATGTGAAGGATTTGTTCTATGAGGAGTTAGACTCTGTGATCAAGGCAGTTCCAAAATCCGACTACATTTATATGCTCGGTGATTTCAATGCTCGTGTGGGCAAGGACTCGAGTTCATGGCCAGTGTGCCTTGGAAAATACAACATCGGTCGCATGAATGAAAATGGGCAAAGGCTGCTGGAGCATTGCACCAGTAATGACCTATGTATTACAAACTCTTTTTTTAAAACAAAAGAGATGCATAAGGTCACATGGAAACATCCAAGATCCGGCCATTGGCACCAGCTGGACTTCATCATCACACGGAGACAACATCTGAACCATATATCATTGACTCGTAGTTACCACAGTGCTGACTGTGATACGGATCATTCTTTGGTTGTTACAAGGATTAGACTGAGACCAAAGAGAATCTACACAGCTAAACACAAATCTAGCCCCAGGATTAATATTATTAACACTCATGATCCTGAAAAGTGCTTTCAGTTTCAACAGCAACTTGAAGACGCTTTCACTGATACACCAGAAAATTGTACAGTAAATGATAAATGGAATAAACTTAAGGAAACTCTTTGTAAAACTGCCGTAAAGGTTTACGGCACTGTGGATCATAAGAGGCAGGACTGGTTTGCGGCCAACAGCGAGACTCTGCAGCCCTTGATTGATAAGAAGAAGAAAGCTCTCTTAAGAAACAAGGAAAGACCAACGCGTAACACTCTGAGTGAGCTAAGGCAAGCTAGGAAGGATGTGCAAAAGGCTGCCAGGCAGTGTGCAAATGATTATTGGATCAAGTTATGTGAGTCCATTCAAATCGCAAGTGATAAGGGAGACATAAGAAGTATGTATGAAGGAATAAAGAAAGCCTGTGGTCCAGTGATCAAAAGAAGTGCACCATTGAAAACCTTGACTGGAGAAGTCATCACTGATAAGAAACAGCAGATGGACAGATGGGTAGAGCACTATTTGGAGCTTTACTCAAGTGAGACCAAACTAGCGGATAATGCCCTCAACGCCATAGAGGCTCTACCAACTCTTGACCACCTGGACACACTTCCCACCATAACAGAAGTTAAGTGTGCTATAAATAAACTTGCATCTGGCAAGGCTCCAGGTAAGGATGGGATTCCAATAGAGGTTATCAGGAGTGGGCAAGACACACTCACTATACAGATCCACCAGCTAATAGAGCTATGCTGGCGTGAAGGACAAGTCCCACAGGATTTCAAAGATTCAAGCATCATAACACTGTACAAGAACAAGGGTGATCGGAGCGACTGCAACAACTATAGGGGTATCTCACTTCTGTGTATTGTTGGAAAAGTATTTGCCAGAATTGTTCTGCGCAGACTTCAAGTCCTAGGAGATCAAGTCTACCCCGAATCACAGTGTGGCTTTCGACAGAACCGGTCTACCACTGATATGATATTCTCATTGCGACAAATGCAAGAAAAATGCCGTGAACAGAATCAACCACTGTTTATTGCCTTCATCGACCTCACAAAGGCATTTGATTTGGTCAGTCGTGAGGGTCTGTTCAAGGCACTAAAGAAGATTGGCTGCCCACCAACTCTTCTGTCCATTGTGGAATCGTTATACACACGCATGAAGGGTATAATCAAGTTTGATGGTGCAACTTCTGAAGAATTTGAAATCAAGAGTGGAGTTAAGCAAGGTTGTGTACTAGCTCCCACCCTCTTTGGAATATACTTTTCACTTCTACTGAAATATGCATTTCGTGATCAGGATGGTGGTATATACATTCACTCACGCTCAGATGGCGGCCTCTACAATGCTCAGAGATTGAAGGCTAAGACCAAAATTAGGAGGGTACTGATCAGAGAGTTGCTTTTTGCAGATGATGCTGCAGTTACGACCCACTCTGAGGAAGAATTGCAATGTCTACTATCTGCATTCTCCAATGCTTGTTCTGAATTTGGTTTAACAATTAGCAAAAAGAAGACACAGATTATGTCACAAGGTGCACATGGGGTACCATCAATCTTTATTGACGACGCCGAACTAGAGATAGTAGACCATTTTACATATCTGGGATCGGTGGTAAATAGCAAATTATCCCTAGATCAGGAAATCAACATCCGGATTGGAAAGGCAGCAACAACAATGAACAGGTTAAGAAAAAGAGTCTGGGAGAACAGGAAGCTTACTGCCAAAACAAAAGTCCTTGTCTATCAAGCCTGTGTCCTTAGTACTCTTCTCTATGGCAGTGAAACCTGGACAACTTACTCACACCAAGAGAACAATTTAAACAGCTTTCATATGCGGTGTCTGCGAAGAATACTTGGTATTAAGTGGCAAGACAAAATCACAAATACTGAAGTATTGGAAAGATCAGGTTGTGTGACAGTTTATTCCATGCTCAGTCTTCGTAGACTTAGATGGATAGGACATCTTAGGCGGATGGATGATGGTAGAATACCAAAGGATATCTTTTTTGGTGAATTACAGATGGGTAAGAGATCTCAGGGTCGGCCTCTACTACGATACAAAGATGTGTGTAAGCGGGACATGATTGATACAGGCATTGATAATGCACATTGGGAGCAAGTCGCCGCTGAACGTGTTGCATGGAGGGCAAATATCAGAAATGGAATAAAGTCAAAGGAGAAAATTATTGCAGAAAAGTCACACACCAAGCGTTTGAGACGTAAGATGGTGCATGATGGTGGAAATGACCACGTGTTCACATGCACCCACTGTGAACGGACATTTACAGCGCAAATTGGCCTTATCAGTCACACTCGCTACCGCCATAGTTAAAAGTTATTATGCCTTTTTAAAGCACAAACTATCGTCTGTCAAGACGGCAAGGTGCCAATGTAATAATAATAATAATACGCCGGCCATAATTAAGACCAACGTAAAGTTAGTTGCTTGTCCTTTACATAACGTCGCAATCAACCTCAGCATGTTTTGTCTTTTTCTTGTGACTTATTGAGCAATTTTTATGTTCAATAGTTTACCATTGCTTTCTGAACGACCGACTCTCATGACATCGAAGCCAACGCAAGACGGTCTGCTGCCAAACCTTTGCAGCGGATTTCGAACCATGGACACCATAATTAGAACCCTTGATACCGTAATTAGAACCCTCGACACCGTAATTAAAACCCTCGATACTGTAATTAGAACTCTTGACACGGTTATTCGAACCCTCGACACCGTAATTCGAACCCTCGACACCGTAATTCGAACCCTTGTCCCCGTATGTCGAACCCTCGACACCGTAATTAGAACCCTCGACACCGTAGTTAGAACCCTCGACACCGTAATTAGAACCCTCGATACTGTAATTAGAACTCTTGACACGGTTATTCGAACCCTCGACACCGTAATTCGAACCCTCGACACCGTAATTCGAACCCTTGTCCCCGTATGTCGAACCCTCGACACCGTAATTCGAAATCCCGACACCGTATGTTGAACCCCGGACACCCTATTTCGTGGGCATGTGAAAACCTTCACTGTCCCTAAGCCACAGCGCCGGCTAAGAACTATGTCATCATCATCATCATGTACGTGCCGATAAGCGGGGACAGTCATGTTTCGCCATCTCACGCGATCACCAGAGTCGTGGATCAGCTCTGTGTTTTTTTTTTTGTGTGTCTCGATTATGCCGATTGTCTCTGCAGTCTCCCTTGTTTTATACCCCTCAGTCTTGCAATTCGTCACCGAATTCGCTAGTGTGTTTCTTCTTATAACGTGCAAAAAAAATCAGGACTACCTACGTCTAATTTCTCGAATCAGGTTACAGTTTTCATTTGTTTCTGGTAGGACTTAAGAGGTATATATCATACAGCAGATGAGGTGTCAACACCAGTAGTAACTATTCACAACAAAGGACATACACTGACATACAACTACCAAGAAGCTCGTGATCTGTCTACACGCAGAAAGGGAAAAGAGCAAATCAACAGAGAAACGTAGACATTGATAAACTCATCGCCGCTCCGTTATTGTTTCCGTTTTCTGTAAAGACTGGTGAAAGAAAGCGCGGTGAAATACGCTTAGTTGATGATTTCCCCAGCTGCAGGATGCCTCCAGCATGGATAGAAATGTGGCGTTAATCTCATCGCTGACCTTGCTTTGGGAGATTGAAGTAACAGGACATATAATCAGCATCAAGTGTCCTGCCGATAAGCGTGGACGGTCAATGTTCTCCATATCACACGATCACTAGAGTCATGCCTCAGGTCTGTGTTCTTGTCTTGATTACGCCACGTGGCCACACCATCCAGATTTTTATCTCTTTGCCTTCCGTTGCTCTTTCCCCTTCAATTTTTTCCCAGTTGTTACTAAATTGCCAAGTTTATTTCTCCTCATGAACCGTAACCACATGATTATTAAACCAGGGTATTCTTCATTTTGCTGTCACTGTTGCTTGTTATTTCTTTCGATGTTCGCTTCGCACATATTTATCCCTTACCTCTCACACATATTCACCCCTTCACCGTCGCTATCCTATGCGTCACAAACCCTATTCCCTCTCGAATTATTAATCCACGCATATATTTATATGATATATATGCCGACTCTTCATTTTTATCCTTCGATAATCACAATACTTTATCTCATTATCCATGTTACATCTACAATTATTAATACCCGCGTATTCATAACTATGTAAATAATATCTTTGTCCACTCTTTCTCTTTTATCCTTCAATAATCACAATGTGTATCTCATTATCCATGTTACATTTACAATTATTATTCCATATTCACTATTATGAATATGCTATTTTCGTTCGTTCTCTGTTTGTATCTTTCGATAGTCACAATATGTTATCTCATTATCACTGTTCCATCTACAGTTATTAAGCCGGGCGTATTCGCGATCCTGTGTATCAAATCTTTATGTCCTCTTAATATTGTTCTTTCTTCTATAGTCGCCATGTTCTGTCTCATTATCCCTATCCCATAACAATTATTACCCGTCCTGAGGCTGTACCCTGTGTCTCGTTATCTGTCTTTCCTCAACAATTATTGATCTCCCGCAGACTCTATAATGTATCTTATCTGTGTTCACTCGAATGTTATTCATCTCCCTCAGACTATCATGTATATCATGTTCTGTGTTCTCCTTACAATTAACCCTTTCAACGTCGCCATCATGCCTGCCCCATCTGCAATTGGTGAATCCACCCTGTCCTTACACATTGGCGATCTTCCACCTCATGATCCCTGTTCCCTCTACAACCGACGTCTCATATGGTATGACCCGTATATGTCAAGTAAGTAAACCATCTCTTTGCATGCCGGAAGCCGCATTGAGCATATGGTACAGTTAGTTAGTTGCATATCCTTTACAGGACGTTGTAGTCAACACCAGCATTATTTACTGTTATGATCCCTTGGCAAGTTTACGATCAGTAATTTGCCATTGCTTTCTGAACGACCCATATTATTTCCTAAAAAAACCAGCGCAACGCGGTCTGCTACCAAATCGAGCGCAGTGGTGTTTCGAAAGCGGGTATGCGGGATTATGAACCGCATTCGTAACACCTTCGCCCCCGAGCGGGCAAGTATGGTAGAGTAGGTAAGTAAATTATCCTTCCACACGCCAGACAGTCCTAGACACCCGCCTTCCGAATCAGCGGACATGGGTTTGGTCCTTATCTGGGCGTATTCGGATTTACGCTCACCTAGTCTCCCAAGTCGACCCAGCCTACAATGGGGACACAGACTGTCTGGGGCAGTAAAGGCTGCATGTGTGATACTGGTCATATCACCCATAGAGTGCCGATGGTCTGTACAAATATGGGTCTGGCACTGTATTCTCTATGCGCCATGAGACGTGTAAAAGAGTCCTCTATGCGTCATGAGACGTGTAAAAGAGTCCTCTATGCGCCATGAGGCGTGTAAAAGATTCCTCTATGCGTCTTGAAACGTGTAAAAGGATCCTCTTTGCGCCTTGAGGCGTGTAACAGAGTCCTCTATGCGCCATGAGACGTGTTAGGGTCCTCTATGCGCTATGAGGCGTGTTAAAAAGTCACATATGTGCCATGTGGAATGTAGAAGTCCTTGTTTTTCGTCTTTAAATTAGCATTTCACTTAAAGTGCTAGACCCAGAGTTTCTAGACCAGACATCACTCGGTAAATGATGTGGTCTGTATGGCCCGCGCTCAATCTACATTTGTTGACCAATCTACAAACACGATCCTACATCTTCATAATCACCATAGTCATGTGCCATGCTAAAAAGCGTAGACGGTCATGTTTCGCCATCTCATGCGATCCCCAGAGTCGTGGATCAGCTCTGTGTTCTTATCTGGAGCATACCACCTGGCCGAGCCATCCAAGTATTTACTTCTCTGCCTATCCCTTGTCTTGCCAGTTGTCACCAAGTTCTCCAATTTATTTCTTCTCATAAAGTGTCCAGAAAAAATGTTAGCTTTCTACGTCTAATTTCTCTAATCAGTTTAAGGTTTTCATTTGTTTCTTGCATGACATGGTCTTACGATATCGTATTCTCTCTTGCAGCCCCCCCCCCCTCACTTGTTTTGACATTAGTATACGCCATTCTTTATCTTACTATATTAAGGCACCTATTAAACGACGAAACATGATTGTATTGGCATCTGTAAAGACGGTAGTTTGCCACTGCTTTCCTTCTTAATAGTGACCATACTGTCTCTAAAAAGAGATCCTCTGACTACCGTTGTGAAATGGAAGACAATAACCTACAACTATTTGTCGGCGGCTCTTCAACTTTATCCACCACCTGTCCTCATGGCTTCACATAACAATGATCGGGGGGATAAACGGGTACTCCACAGTACCCAAGGGTGTCCCGTGGGCTAGCGGAGGAAAGTAGGCACCTTACGTCTCTTTTGATACGGAAAGCCGCTATCCCACCACTCAAACATGCAAAACATACCACGGACAGATAGAAAAACCACTGAGCAGGTCATGCAAGAGGCAAATGAAAACGGAAAACTGATTAGATAAAATAGACCCTGATAGTCAAAATATTTTTAGACGCGTAATAGACTAGATAACTTGGTGACAACTAGCAAGATTGAGGGGGAAAGAGCAAGGGAAAAGATAGAGAAATAAATAACTGAATGGCTTGGCCACATGGCAAGAACACAGAGCTGATCCACGATTCTGGTGATCATGTGATATGGCGAAACATGGCCGTCCAAGCTTATCGGCATGGTACCTGATGATTATACCGCATCTCGTTCTAGCATGTTTTGAGAGAAAAAGCAAACAAAACACACATAAAACCCATACATGCAATAATTACACCACGAAAAACCGTACAAAAGTCAGCTAGAAAAGGTGGGAGATCTATCACGGCTGCTAAGAAGACAATTACAAAGATTAATCAGCTCGTCGTGTGGCATCAGTCAACACCTTGTTGTGATCTGTTTCTCATCAGCGTCCCCATTCTAAACTACGCCAGCCGACTAACATAACAAACAAACACCTCGCCGACAGTCTCAATGACATAATAGACACAGAAATAAGTTGCTCATCACACACACACACACACACACACACACACACACATGCACACACACATGCACACAACACACACACAAGCACACCCTTCCAGTTATATCACAATCAGCGGGATTCCAGATGAGAATGGTGTAAATAAAAGATTATAATAAGAGAGAACGAACGAACTGAATTTATTTTCAAAGTGTTACAAATTGGTCGCGTAAGCCCGTCTTACATTCGACCCTTCCAATCACTCATGTTTCGTACATCAAGTATCTATTGTGCATGTTACATTCACATAGATAAAAAAAACATTGTCAAGTGAACGTTGTGAACACAAAGATGCATATTATCATGTTATGAGACAGGCAGAGGGGAAATGAGATACAGCAAGAGGGGGGGGGGGGGAGAGAGAGAGAGAGAGAGAGAGAGAGAGAGAGAGAGAGAGAGAGAGAGAGAGAGAGAGAGAGAGAGAGAGAGGATATCGGAGTAACGGGAAGGAAGGCGAAAAAGACAAAGGAACAAACCTAAGCGAGAGTTAAAAATAGTATTGAGGAAAGAGAGGCGATAAGTGCCAAGGAGGGAGATAGAGAAAGAACATCGAAGAAAACAGGAGGCACCGGAGAGAGACAGAGGCATGGGTATAACATATGAGAGAGAGAGAGAGAGAGAGAGAGAGAGAGAGAGAGAGAGAGAGAGAGAGAGAGAGAAGGAGGACACAGAGAAAAGTATAATGAGACGGATGGATAAACGGCTTAGAGAAACGTGAGAGGAAATAATGAGAGGACGTAAATTAAATTTTAAAACAAATAGCACAAAGGAATGAAAAACGACATTTGAGAAAGTGTGAGCACATACAGAAAAGAGTGGGGACGCAAGGGAAAGAGGCAGTAAGTAAGGGAAAGAGGGAGGCTGAGCAGGAGAAAGAGCGAGGACTTACTGAAAAGATCGAGACATAGGGTATAGTGGGAGGAATATTAAGTGAAAGAGGGAGGAAGTAAGGGAAGGAGAAGATGTAAGGGAAAAAGAGAGGTCGTACGGGAAATGAGACAACTAAAAGAAAAAGACATGAAGAGAGTGAGACAAGGAAAAGACAGAATGGAAACACATAACATAGGAAAAAGATGGTGGCAAATGACAACGGAAAAAGATAAGACACTTGGATTGGGTGAAACAAGGAGATAATAAAGATATGGATAATAAAGATATGGAGACAGCGAGGCAGGGGAAAGATAGAGACATGGAGAGAAATGGCACAGGGAAAAGATAAAGACATGGAGAGAAATGGCAAAGAGAAAAGATAGAAACATGGAGAGAAATGGTACAGGGAAAAGATAAAGACATGGAGAGAAATGGCAAAGAGAAAAGATAGAAACATGGAGAGAAATGGTACAGGGAAAAGATAGAAACATGGAGAGAAATGGTACAGGGAAAAGATAGAAACATGGAGAGAAATGGTACAGGGAAAAGATAGAAACATGGAGAGAAATGGTACAGGGAAAAGATAGAAACATGGAGAGAAATGGTACAGGGAAAAGATAGAAACATGGAGAGAAATGGTACAGGGAAAAGATAGAAACATGGAGAGAAATGGCAAAGAGAAAAGATAGAAACATGGAGAGAAATGGTACAGGGAAAAGATAGAAACATGGAGAGAAATGGTATAGGGAAAAGATAAAGACATGGAGAGAAATGGTACAGGGAAAAGATAGAGACATGGAGAGAAATGGCACAGGGAAAAGATAAAGACATGGAGAGAAATGGCACAGGGAAAAGATAGAAACATGGAGAGAAATGGTACAGGGAAAAGATAAATACATGGAGAGAAATGGCAAAGAGAAAAGATAGAAACATGGAGAGAAATGGTACAGGGAAAAGATAGAAACTTGGAGAGGAATGGTACAGGGAAAAGATAAAGACATGGAGAGAAATGGTACAGGGAAAAGATAAAGACATGGAGAGAAATGGTACAGGGAAAAGATAAAGACATGGAGAGAAATGGTACAGGGAAAAGATAGAGACATGGAGAGAAATGGTACAGGGAAAAGATAAAGACATGTAGAGAAATGGCACAGGGAAAAGATAGAAACATGGAGAGAAATGGTACAGGGAAAAGATAGAGACATGGAGAGAAATGGTACAGGGAAAAGATAGAAACATGGAGAGAAATGGTAAGGGAAAAGATAGAAACATGGAGAGAAATGGCACAGGGAAAAGATAGAAACATGGATAGAAATGGCACAGGGAAAAGATAGAAACATGGAGAGAAATGATACAGGGAAAAGATAGAAACATGGAGAGAAATGGTACAGGGAAAAGATAGAAACATGGAGAGAAATGGTACAGGGAAAAGATAAAGACATGGAGAGAAATGGTACAGGGAAAAGATAAAGACATGGAGAGAAATGGTACAGGGAAAAGATAAAGACATGGAGAGAAATGGTACAGGGAAAAGATAAAGACATGGAGAGAAATGGTACAGGGAAAAGATAAAGACATGGAGAGAAATGGTACAGGGAAAAGATAGAAACATGGAGAGAAATGGTACAGGGAAAAGATAGAAACATGGAGAGAAATGGCACAGGGAAAAGATAAAGACATGGAGAGAAATGGCAAAGAGAAAAGATAGAAACATGGAGAGAAATGGTACAAGGAAAAGATAGAAACATGGAGAGAAATGGTACAGGGAAAAGATAAAGACATGGAGAGAAATGGTACAGGGAAAAGATAAAGACATGGAGAGAAATGGTACAGGGAAAAGATAGAAACATGGAGAGAAATGGTACAGGGAAAAGATAGAGACATGGAGAGAAATAGTACAGGGAAAAGATAGAGACATGGAGAGAATTGATACATGGTCAAGATAGAGATATGATGATAAATGGTACAAAGAGGAGATACAGACTACAGACTTGGGGAAATGGGATACAAGAAAAAGATAGAGATATTGCAATTGAGAGAAATGACACAAAGAAAAGATGTAGATAAATGAGACACGGAAAAGACAGAGACACGGAGAGACAGACATTACGGTATGTATAATTGTTTCCTCCTGCCCTGGGATTCTTATTTATTTAAATTGTCTTGTACTGTTGTGTGTGAGAGTGATTGTGTGTGTGTGTGTGTGTGTGTGATATTGTTTGTGTGTGTGAGAAATGTTGTATGTGAGAGAGAATGTGTGTGTGTGTGTGAGAGAGAGAGAGAGAGAGAGAGAGAGAGAGAGAGAGAGAGATTGTGTGTGTGTATGTATGTATGTGTGTGTGTGTCTGTGACGGACAGAGATTGTGTGTGTGACAGAGAGAGAGAGATTGTGTGTGTGTATGTATGTATGTGTGTGTGTGTGTCTGTGACGGACAGAGATTGTGTGTGTGACAGAGAGAGAGAGATTGTGTGTGTGTATGTATGTATGTGTGTGTGTGTGTCTGTGACGGACAGAGATTGTGTGTGTGACGGAGAGAGAGAGATTGTGTGTGTGTATGTATGTATGTGTGTGTGTGTGTCTGTGACGGACAGAGATTGTGTGTGTGACGGAGAGAGAGAGATTGTGTGCGTCAGAGAGATTATGTGTGAGAGAGAGAGACTTTTGTGTATGACAAAGATACTGTGCGCGATAGAGAAAGTCTGTGAGCGAGAGAGAGATTGTGTGTGTGTGTGTGTGTGTGTGTGTGTGTGAGAGAGAGAGAGAGAGAGAGTGTGTGTGTGTGTGTGTGTGTGAGTATGTGTGTGAGAGAGATTATGTGTGTGAGAGAGATTGTGTATGTGACGGAGACAGAGATTCTGTGAGAGAGAGAGAGAGAGAGAGAGAGAGAGAGAGAGAGAGAGAGAGAGAGAGAGAGAGAGAGAGAGAGAGGTGACACTATCTCCCATGAAATCAATGAGATCTGATATAAATTATTACCCGCAGTGTCCTTACTGAGCACGGGAGAGGGACCTTAATATTGGATTTAGTAGAATTTCACCTTTCATTTGTCCCTTGCCTAGATTCAATTCTGTTTTTTCTCCTAGCGGTGACTACGCATCTCCTGTCAAATGACTGTGATTTGATTTGGTTATCATTGTCATCGCCGTGTACGTTTCTCCTGGGGAAAGTGAGAATTAAATACATTGGTATTGACTGGCAGTTACATCATACGAGGAAAAGAAGTAGGCACTAGAAGACACTAAACATTGTTGTCTGTCCTTTAATAGGGCGTTGAGTTGAATGAAGAACCGATATCACAGCACTCCGTATATCACCATAAGTGCTCCGTCCTCATCTACAGGACGTTGCGATGAACCCCATAGGTTAATTTTCTAGAGTTTTACGTTCATTAGTTTGCCATTGCTTTCTGAACGATAAGTCAACGTTTCAGTCCAATTGACCAGTGTAGCGGTGAACCCACTGCCCCGCCATCAGCGCACAGGAAGTTTAAGAATGAGCGCTCTTAACCTTTTGGCCACGCTGACCTCTGAGAAGCCATTAGACAATAGAATAATTGACAACCATGGGCACACTGGGATTCGAACATTTCACTCTGCCTCGATGAGAGAACAGTGGACTCGACTAGCTTAATTCAGATGCTATTCATACGAATGAAGCACCTTTAGAGAAATCTGTAAAATTCGTACAAATGGTCTGCACATATGTTTATTGTTTATTATTGTATCGAACATAGGAGTTTGTTGGTACCGAGCTGCTACTAGAATTCTAATAAAAACACAAGATATGACTAAGAAGTCCGACTAATGGATAATTACACACAGATGCCAGCGAGCGTTGCGACCAAAGTCTTTGTCAGCGGGACAACAAAAGTAAGACGATCACTCATGATCACTCAAAGGATTATTTATCTCGTAAGAGGTAGTCCGGAATCACATGAGATTTAGTAGGTTAGTCCCAAACTTATTGTTTGTTTGTTTGTTTACTGCGACGTTTGAGAAGACTGTTGAGAATATCGTAGACAGAGAAGAATATTGAGGATATCGTAGACAGAGAAGAATGTTGAGAATATCGTAGACAGAGAAGAATGTTGAGAATATTGTAGACAGAGAAAAATGTTGAGAATATTGTAGACAGAAAGGAATGTTGAGAATATCGTGGAAAGAGAAGAATGTTGATAATATCGTGGAAAGAGAAGAATATTGAGAATATTGTAGACAGAGAAGAATGTTGAGAATATTGTAGACAGAGAAGAATGTTGAGAATATTGTAGACAGAGAAGAATGTTGAGAATATTGTAGACAGAGAAGAATGTTGAGAATATTGTAGACAGAGAAGAATGTTGAGAATATCGTAGACAGAGAAGAATGTTGAGAATATTGTAGACAGAGAAGAATGTTGAGAATATTGTAGACAGAGAAGAATGTTGAGAATATTGTAGACAGAGAAGAATGTTGAGAATATTGTAGACAGAGAAGAATGTTGAGAATATTGTAGACAGAGAAGAATGTTGATAATATCGTGAAAAGAAAAGAATGTTGATAATATTGTAGAAAGAGAAGAATGTTGAGAATATTGTAGACAGAGAAGAATGTTGAGAATATCGTAGACAGAGAAGAATGTTGAGAATATCGTGGAAAGAGAAGAATGTTGAGAATATCGTGGAAAGAGACGAATGTTGATAATATCGTGAAAAGAAAAGAATGTTGATAATATTGTAGAAAGAGAAGAATGTTGATAATATCGTAGACAGAGAAGAATGTTGAGAATATCGTAGACAGAGAAGAATGTTGAGAATATTGTAGACAGAGAAGAATGTTGAGAATATTGTAGACAGAGAAGAATGTTGAGAATATTGTAGACAGAGAAGAATGTTGAGAATATTGTAGACAGAGAAGAATGTTGAGAATATTGTAGACAGAGAAGAATGTTGATAATATCGTGAAAAGAAAAGAATGTTGATAATATTGTAGAAAGAGAAGAATGTTGAGAATATTGTAGACAGAGAAGAATGTTGAGAATATCGTAGACAGAGAAGAATGTTGAGAATATCGTGGAAAGAGAAGAATGTTGAGAATATCGTGAAAAGAGACGAATGTTGAGAATATTGTAGACAGAGAAGACTTTTGAGAATATTGTAGAAAGAGAAGAATGTTGAGAATATTGTAGACAGAGAAGAATGTTGAGAATATTGTAGACAGAGAAGAATGCTGAGAATATTGTAGACAGAGAAGAATGTTGAGAATATTGTAGAAAGAGAAGAATGTTGAGAATATTGTAGAAAGAGAAGAATGTTGAGAATATCGTTGACAGAGAAGAATGTTGAGAATATTGTAGACAGAGAAGACTTTTGAGAATATTGTAGAAAGAGAAGAATGTTGAGAATATTGTAGACAGAGAAGAATGTTGAGAATATTGTAGACAGAGAAGAATGCTGAGAATATTGTAGACAGAGAAGACTTTTGAGAATATTGTAGAAAGAGAAGAATATTGAGAATATTGTAGACAGAGAAGAATGTTGAGAATATCGTTGACAGAGAAGAATGCTGAGAATATTGTAGACAGAGAAGAATGTTGAGAATATTGTAGACAGAGAAGAATATTGAGAATATTGTAGACAGAGAAGAATGTTGAGAATATTGTAGACAGAGAAGACTGTTGAGAATATTGTAGACAGAGAAGAATGTTGAGAATATTGTAGACAGAGAAGAATGTTGAGAATATTGTAGACAGAGAAGAATGTTGAGAATATTGTAGACAGAAAATATTGAGAATATTATAGACAGAGAAGAATGTTGAGAATATTGCAGACAGAGAAGAATGTTGAGAATATTGTAGACAGAGAGGAATGTTGAGAATATTGTAGACAGAGAAGACTGTTGAGAATATTGTAGACAGAGAAGAATGTTGAGAATATTGTAGACAGAGAAGAATGTTGAGAATATTGTAGACAGAGAAGAATGTTGATAATATCGTGAAAAGAAAAGAATGTTGATAATATTGTAGAAAGAGAAGAATGTTGAGAATATTGTAGACAGAGAAGAATGTTGAGAATATCGTAGACAGAGAAGAATGTTGAGAATATCGTGGAAAGAGAAGAATGTTGAGAATATCGTGGAAAGAGACGAATGTTGAGAATATCGTAGACAGAGAAGAATGTTGAGAAAATCGTGGAAAGAGAAGAATGTTGAGAATATTGTAGACAGAGAAGAATGTTGATAATATTGTAGACAGAGAAGAATGTTGAGAATATCGTAGACAGAGAAGAATGTTGAGAATATCGTAGACAGAGAAGAATGTTGAGAATATTGTAGAAAGAGAAGAATGTTGAGAATATTGTAGAAAGAGAAGAATATTGAGAATATTGTAGACAGAGAAGAATGTTGAGAATATTGTAGACAGAGAAGACTTTTGAGAATATTGTAGAAAGAGAAGAATGTTGAGAATATTGTAGACAGAGAAGAATGTTGAGAATATCGTTGACAGAGAAGAATGCTGAGAATATTGTAGACAGAGAAGAATGTTGAGAATATTGTAGACAGAGAAGAATGTTGAGAATATTGTAGAAAGAGAAGAATATTGAGAATATTGTAGACAGAGAAGAATGTTGAGAATATTGTAGACAGAGAAGACTTTTGAGAATATTGTAGAAAGAGAAGAATGTTGAGAATATTGTAGACAGAGAAGAATGTTGAGAATATCGTTGACAGAGAAGAATGCTGAGAATATTGTAGACAGAGAAGAATGTTGAGAATATTGTAGACAGAGAAGAATATTGAGAATATTGTAGACAGAGAAGAATGTTGAGAATATTGTAGACAGAGAAGACTGTTGAGAATATTGTAGACAGAGAAGAATGTTGAGAATATTGTAGACAGAGAAGAATGTTGAGAATATTGTAGACAGAGAAGAATGTTGAGAATATTGTAGACAGAAAATATTGAGAATATTATAGACAGAGAAGAATGTTGAGAATATTGCAGACAGAGAAGAATGTTGAGAATATTGTAGACAGAGAGGAATGTTGAGAATATTGTAGACAGAGAAGACTGTTGAGAATATTGTAGACAGAGAAGAATGTTGAGAATATTGTAGAAAGAGAAAAATGTTGAGAATATTGTAGACAGAAAGGAATGTTGAGAATATCGTGGAAAGAGAAGAATGTTGATAATATCGTGGAAAGAGAAGAATATTGAGAATATTGTAGACAGAGAAGAATGTTGATAATATCGTAGACAGAGAAGAATGTTGAGAATATTGTAGACAGAGAAGAATGTTGAGAATATTGTAGACAGAGAAGAATGTTGAGAATATTGTAGAAAGAGAAGAATGTTGAGAATATTGTAGACAGAGAAGAATGTTGAGAATATTGTAGACAGAGAAGAATGTTGAGAATATTGTAGACAGAAAGGAATGTTGAGAATATCGTGGAAAGAGAAGAATGTTGATAATATCGTGGAAAGAGAAGAATGTTGAGAATATTGTAGACAGAGAAGAATGTTGATAATATCGTGGAAAGAGAAGAATATTGAAAATATTGTAGACAGAGAAGATGTTGATAATATCGTAGACAGAGAAGAATGTTGAGAATATCGTGGAAAGAGAAGAATATTGAGAATATTGTAGAAAGAGAAGAATGTTGAGAATATAGTGGAAAGAGAAGAATGTTGATAATATCGTGGGGGGGAATTTTAGGGTTTCCATGGGGGGGTGGGGGGGGGGGGGGGGGAGAGGGGGGAATTAAGGTTATTTCAAAATCGCATTAATACAAGAACCAGTTACTTGATATTGTTTTTCCCTCTAAATTTTACGGTTCTGTACTTCTCGCCCTATTGAAATTCGTTTTATAACGTAAGTAGACCCGCAAATCACGTTTTATGTAGATGTCTGAACTTGTTCTAGTATGTGTTATTAAATTTAGCTTCCATTTTTATGTATATAGTGTAAGGTTGTGGGGGGATTTATAGGGAGGAAATTCGAAAGGAGGGGGGGGGGTGACATTCTGATTAAAAGGGGGGGGGCATGGGCCAAAAAAGGTTGAGAACCACTGGTATAGAGTATACCAACAGATGACGTGGAATAGGGTAATAAACCTCATGTGTGGGAAAAGACTAAACATAAGAAGCAGAGAAAAACAGAGAAAGATTAATGTGAAAAGCTGAAACTATTGAGCAAAGATAATATAAGCAAAACCAAATTGACAGAGAGGATAGGAGAGTCTTCATCGCCAATGCCTGCACCAGACCGGACACCTGAAGAAGAAGAAGAAGAAGAAGAAGAAGAAGAAGAAGAAGACGAAGAAGAAGAAGAAGAAATTTACTGGAAACAACGTTTTTAAAGAAGCGCTTTATCGGTAAAGTTATGGTGAAAGTGACATAGCCTAGAGCACAGATTTTAATATTTTAATATTCCAACTGTCGCAGCTTTCGTTAATCTTAGTTGTTTTGGCGCCAGTAATAACTATGAAGTATTAGAGAGGATGAAAACTGCACTAAGTCACTCTGTCCCAGAAGGTTTTGTAGGTTCAGTCAAGGAAGGTTTTGTAGGTTCAGTCACATAAGGTTTTGTAGGTTCAGTCGCAGAAGGTTTTGTAGGTTCAGTCACAGAAAGTGTGGCAGGTTCAGTCACAGAAGGTTTTGTAGGTTCAGTCACATAAGGTTTTGTAGGTTCAGTCGCAGAAGGTTTTGTAGGTTCATTCACAGAAAGCGTGGCAGGTTCAATCACAGAAGGTGATGTAGGTTTAGTCACAGAAAGTGTGTCATGTTCAATCACAGAAGGTTTTGTAGGTTCAGTCACAAAAAAGTTTTATAGGTTCAGTCGCAGAAGGTTTTGTAGGTTCATTCACAGAAAGTGTGGCAGGTTCAGTCACAGAAGATTTGGTAGGTTCAGTCACAGAAGGTTGTGTAGGTTCAGTGCCAAGATCGTCGCACAAAGTACGGATCTCTCTAGTTCAAGAGACGACGCCCACGAGTCTCCAAGACAACTGCACTCGTGAACAGAACGACCAGGTCCGGAATCGAACCTTCGGAGCCCGAGAAAAGCGGCTTAACCACTTCGCCACGGAGTTCACAGCTGAAACTCGTGTTCTCAATGCAATAGGCAACTGTTTATTGGTGAGGATGTTTTCTCGGTGCAATAGTCAACTGTTTATTGGTGAGGATGTTTTCTCGATGCAATAGTCAACTGTTTATTGGTGAGAATGTTTTCTCGGTGCAATAGTCAACTGTTTATTGGTGAGGATGTTTTCTTGATGCAATAGTCAACTGTTTATTGGTGAGAATGTTTTCTTGATGCAATAGGCAGCTGTTTATTGGTGAGGATGTTTTCTCGGTGCAATAGGCAGCTGTTTATTGGTGAGAATGTTTTCTCGATGCATTAGGCAACTGTTTATTGGTGAGGATGTTTTCCATCTTGCAACAGGCTGCTTTTGCCATGACTTTTCTGGTTCTCATCTCAACAAGGCATCTTCTGTCACGTACAGTCACGTGACACACCATGTACAGTGTTAGGACTGATTTCATATCTGATTCACTGCCAAAGGATAATATATCGCCGAATCCGACGACTCATTTAGACAGAAGGACGATATATCGACATACAAGGGTTATCGTGTTATTTATTTTGTTTCGTGGTATATTCCGCAGTTTCAATACTCAGTTTTTTTGGGGGGAAATTCCCATTATAGTACATGTTCATTTGATTGTGTGCCATGTGTGGTCTAATCCTACCTTTTTTTGGGCACTGGATTAGTTATATAGCAAGATGAGTTTACCAGTCCCCCTTCCTCATCGTCTCTGTTTTCCAGAAAATGCAGCCAAATTCTGACATTTATCCATTTCCTAGGGTCAGGTCGATCACAGAAATGTTATATTCAAATTGTGTCAGAACGATTTCACAGCCAGGCACGTGGCAACGGTCTATTTGAGTCACAGGACCACGGAAATCCAACAACTTAACCACACAGAGCTAATCGCGTGTCCTAATTATGCTGATGAGTGTCTTGTGTTTTCATTTTCCACGCCAACAAAGGCAGCCATCAATCACATAATGAAAGAAAAGATCGATACGGGTGTAACACGAGAGTCGCCCTCGAACTATTGGATCATAATTCAATGATTCAGCGCCAAAGAAAAAAGTCGTCTTGGATCAAAATTGGTACACAATCAAATGTATTATAACGATTACGACCACGTAAACGACGGACGCAGGGAATAAAGGAGTCCATGGGAATATCGATACATGAAGCCCATAAGCGGGAACTCTCCTGCTGTTTAAACTTCACCTCGACACGGCAAAGTATATAGAAACCTAATGAGATGAGAGATGATGAGAATGAAATATAGAAACCTAATGAGATGAGAGATGATGAGAATGCAAATTTCTGTTCACTGAGCATTGAAATTGTAGAAGATACAGCGAAACGAAACAAATAACACGTTGTCCCTAGTACGGCTATATATCGTCCTTCTGTCTAAATGGCGATATATTATCCTTCGGCACTAAATAAATTAAGGGCTTTTAAGTATGTCTTTTTGGACAGTAGTCGCCATCCTAGATCGCTACCCAAATCAGAATTACATGAGTATGGAGTTAACTATATGTCCTCTACAGGACACCGCCATCAACCTAAGTATTTGTGGCTGTGTGGGATTTATTAAGCAAGTTTACTTTCAGCAGTTCGCCATTGTTTTCTGTACAACCGTCGCTCATACCATTGTTAAACATCAACAGAAGGCGGCCTGCTTCCAAATCGCCTGCAACTGATTTCCAAACCGGGATTGGGAATCGCGTTCCCTACCTCTTCGCCATAGACGCCGACGAATATCTTGTAGGGGAGATGTCGGGGTAGGCGATGAGTAACTCGTATTTGTTTTTAAACCAACATTGGTTGGTTGGAGGGTTGGTAGGTTGGTTAATCGTCCGGAAGATTGAGTTTCAACTCATACGGTGATGTATGGCCGTTCAGGGGTTATTCGAACCCTGAAGCATATATTCATCTATCGAAATGGGGTGGGGTGGGGTGTAGAATTGTGTCCCCGACCCGGAACTGAGATAAAATCTGCGGGGTTTGTGTTGCAGGGCTCTCCTTCCCCTCTTCAAAGTCATACAATTTCGGGGTATGCCAGACAGACACCGGAACTTCACACTTGGGGAGAGGCATATTTGAGTGTAGACAGGTCACGACTCCACCCAGCACATACTGACAGCCCGGGATCAGACCTAGGTTGGTCATATTTCCTCAACTATTAGAAGGTTTTATGGAGAATCATGATCGGCAACGCCAGCCGGCAAGGCACTGGTTGATGATTAGATGGTTTATTCCTAAGACTCCAACTCAATGCCCACAAGGATTTGGCTTAATAGTTAATAGTTAGTTGCATATCCTTAACACGACGTCGCAGTATCGTCTGTTTGTGATTAATTATAGTCTGACGACTTATTAAAGATAATGACAGAATTGACTGCGAAAACACAGGCACTGTTCTAGTCTAACTAGTGGAAACAAATAAGGCGTACTTTCTGTTGGATAAACTCGAACAGTGAAATATTAGCATCATGTATTGTGTTTGTGTGTGTGTGTGTGTGTGTGTGTGTTTGTGTGTGTGTGTGTGTGTGTGTGTGTGTGTGCGCGCGCGCGCCTGTGTCTGTGCCTGAAGAAGAGATTATGATTTTCTTGGAGACACTGCTAACATTTAGCTTATTTTGTTATCACTGAATAGTCTATATAGAAGGATTAGAAACCAGATTGACTACATTCTCATTAGCAGAAGATTTAGAAACGCGCTAACAGTAGCAAAAACAGTTCCCAGTGCTGATTGTTATAGTGACCACAGACTACTCACAGGAACATTGAGGATAAAGTTGAAGAAAGTCAAGTATACAACAGGGAACACTAAATATGATTTGTGTACATTGAGTAATGACAAGGAAATACAAAACAAATTCAACATAGAAGTACAGAACAGATTTGAAATATTGTCTGATCTAGAGATCCTATTCCAGGATGTGGATGATCAATGGGAAATGTTAAAGAATTCAATCAATGTGGCTGCAGAAAAAAACTATTCCAAAATTAAAGAAGGTGGGTCGTAAGAAATGGATGATAGAGGAAATGTTACACTTAATGGAAACAAGAAGACTCAACAAAAATAATCCTGCCAAATATGAAGAAATTCACAGACAAGTCAGAATATTATGTAGGAAGGCAAAAGAATCATGGCTTGAGGAAAAGTGCTTAGAAATTGAAAAACAACACAACAGTCAAAATACCAAATTAGTGCACAAAAGAATTCAGGAACTTACTAATAAAAGAACAAGTACATCAACAGGCTGTCTAAAAACTAAATATGGCAAAGTCATAATAGAAAAAGATCAGATTCTACATGTATGGACAGATTATGTGAAAGACCTGTATAATGATAACAGAGAGGAACAGTATGCTATTAGATTTAATAATGAAGGACCAGCAATTTTAAAGATGGAGGTTCAAAATGTTCTTAAGCATATGAAAGCTTGCAAGGCCCCCGGTGCAGATAACATCACAACAGAAATGATTAGAGCTCTAGAAGAATTTGGACTAGAGCAAGTCACTAGACTGCTGAACACATTATATGATACTGGAGATATACCTTCTGAATTATGTAATTCTGTATTTATTGCAATCCCAAAGAAATCAGGAGCCTTAGAATGTGATCAACATAGAACAATTAGTATAATGAGTCACATCACAAAGATTTTGTTACGAATTATCATGCAAAGAGTGAGGAAGAAAATACAACCTGAAATAGGGGAAGAACAATGTGGTTTTGTAGAAGGAAAGGGTACAGTAAATGCTGTGTATATGCTGCGAACAGTTATTGAACGTGCTTTAGAAGTAAACAAGGATATACATCTTTGCTTTATTGACTACACAAAGGCTTTTGATAGAGTTAGACATGTCAACATTGTGGATATGCTTGAAGATCTACAAATTGATGGGAAAGACATTAGACTTATAAAAAACATATATTGGAAACAACAAGCTGCCATAAGGATTGATAATGAAGTAGGACAATACCAACCTATTAAGAGAGGTGTTAGGCAGGGATGTGTAATGTCTCCAGATCTTTTTTCTTTATACAGTGAAAATATTTTCAGAAATGTAGAAGACCTAAATGGAATCAGCATTGGAGGACGAAACATAAATAACATTAGATATGCAGATGATACAGTATTGATTGCAGACAATGCACAGGATCTACAACAATTAGTAGACGCTGTGGTTGTCCACAGTGAGCAGCTGGGGTTGGAATTAAATTGTAGGAAGACACAGGTTATGGTCGTCACTAGGAAGAACGAAGTACCACAATGTAATATACAAGTAAATGGGAATATTCTTCAACAAGTGAATCGGTTCAATTATCTCGGAACAGTCATAACATCTGATGGCAGATGCCTTGAAGAGATTAGAACAAGAATCGCCATTGCGAAAGTAGCCTTTAGCAAGATGAAAAACATTCTGACCAATAAAATGATGTCAATTGAAACGAGAAAAAGAGTGTTGAGGGGATACATAGAGCCTGTTCTTTTGTATGGATGTGAAACTTGGACAATGTGCAGTCAAGCAGAAAAACATCTGATGGCTGCAGAAATGTGGTTTCTGAGGAAAATGCAAAGAATACCATGGACAGATAGAAAAACCAATGACCAAGTACTACAAGAGACAAATGAAAATCGTAGATTGATTAGAGAAATTAGACGTAGACAGTCAAAATTTTTTGGACATGTTATGAGAAGAAATGGATTGGAGAACTTAGTGACAGCTGGCAAGATCGAAGGGAACAGACCAAGAGGAAGACCGAGAGGAAAATACCTGGATGGCTTGGCCACATGGCATGGACGAGACAGGAACACTGAGCTGATCCACGACTCTGGTGATCGAGTGAAATGGCGAATCATGACCGCCCACGCTTTCCGGCATGGCACATGATTGATTGATTGAATAGTCTAGCATTTCACACATATATATCTACCGAAAGAGTAATGTAGTAGTTAAGTCGTTTTCATGTGTCATGGGTTTCATTATATAGACAGTCTGTTTCTTTACATAGACAGACTGTTTCATTACGTAGACAAGAAGATAGAAGGGCATACAGCACGAGGTTAAATACAGAAAGAAACAAAGGAGACAGAAGACACACACAAACAAGTATGTACACAAACTAATTGAAAATCGATGACATACAGGCAAACAGACAGACATTGAGTGGGATAGATAGACAGACAGAAATACATCGCAATAGATAAATAGATAGATAGATAGATAGATAGATAGATAGATAGATAGATAGATAGATAGATAGATAGATAGATAAACAGAGAAAAAGATAGGTAGGTAGGTAGGTAGGTAGGCAGGCAGACAGGCAGGCAGGAATGTAAGTAGGTCAGCAGGTAGGTAGTTAGACTGGCAGATAGATAGATAAATAGGCATACATACAGATATATAAATAGATATACAGAAAGAAAGACAGACATGTAGGTAGGTAGGCAAACCGGCAGGTGGGTAGTTTGGCAGGCAGAGAGATAGACAGACAAACAATCAGATATATAGATAGACAGACAGACAAACAGACAGAGATGGATAGATGAGTCGGTATTTGCGTGGATATGTAGAGTAGGTGAATGAGTGAGCGAGCGAGCACGTGAGTGAGTGCAGTTCAAGCAGGAAGTGCTAGCAATGTCCTAGAAACGTGCCCTGGTGATAAATAAATAAATCAGACACTTGGCGCAACCTGCACGAGAATACAGCCAGCAGAGAAGGCTACACCGAGCGAAGATAAATACAGGAAGAAACAATTTATACATCCCATTTAACACAAGACCTGCGGGAGGGGTCGGGAGATTCTGCTATTCTCGGAATAAATTGAGGCATTATTTTCCCAGTGCCTTGTTTGTTCCCTTTAGCTGCGTTTATTCATGTATAATAAAAGAACGAAGTCACAATATAGCGGTATGCATAGAATTCAGCTGTTAGAAATAACAAAACACCAGAAATAATTCGCATTGTTTATTGTTAAATAAATGCACATGTTTATACTTTGATCACATTCAAGCGTGCTAATTTTTTTTTTAGATATGTACAGGTTTTCAGTGGCAGTAGTTAGCCTTCATTTATACAAGACCACGTCATAATTAAATGTGTGTGTGTACACACACACACACACACACACACACACACACACACACAAAATATATGATAGTGAGTGTTTGTGTGTGTATAAAACACGTCCGCCTATTCTTATTTTATGTGTTATTATGTGCCATGCCTAATGGCGTAAGCGATCACGTCCCTCCAGAAACATACAATCTGTTTAATTCCTATCTTCAAACGCTGATCTGCCACTTTGCATTATCCCCCCCCCCCCCTCTACCCCTGACTTTCGTCTCCGTCTCTACCACAACCGATCTGGCCAGTTGTCAAAACGTGTTGCCGACCTCCCACGTCATGTTGACCACTGCCACGGAGCTGATTCTTGGCTCGTTTTCTCAGCCTCAATGACAGACTTTAGCAGGAACATTCATAGGATATAAACACTGAACAACTTGATGTCCTTGACATTCTTCAATATTTAATGTTGACCATTATCACAGCAAATATCTTCATACGTTCCCGAATGGTGCGGCATGGCATGTGATCAATATACAAAGTACATATTCAAAGCAGCTGAGTAATGTTATAACTTTGATGAGAGACAATCGTCTCCTTTGCACAGTACTTTCTAACACAATGTCTGACTACGCTATGGTCACACTTACGGCCGTTCGCCCTTTATGTCTGGCGTGGAGCATTGTTGATCCGTCATCGTTTCGGCACACTGCAAACAGGCTTTGAATGGCTATTCAATCAGCCGCACAACTGTACGAATTACTTTCGCCTCTTGCTGAAGAATCATTACACTAATGGAGTGAATAATCTAAGCTTCAACACAGTTTCACGTCTTGCTTCAATCGAGACCCTGGCCTGACTGAGTCCAGCTGTCTCGTTTTCACGTGAACTACCCAACTGCCGTCACGTGATACACAACTTCTTTGAATAGTCTCCCTTCGCTATTCATCATCATCATGAGTTCCACACTGACTTTCCTTGATTTATTCGTGCGTGTTAGTTCATAGTGATAGCGTGAATTGCTCTCACTACGGCAATTCCTCTTCTACGGTAAACCTAGTCTTAATACACCAGTTTACCGCTGTCTGCCTCATATCGGCACATGGCAGTATGCCCCCCCCTGTTTCTATATTCGGTTTTTTACTCTTCTGACATGTGGCGATATTCAGTTATTTTTAGTCATTTCATAAATATATTCTATATTCATGTACTTCCACATACCTATTCTCTGTGATAATATGATGGTATGGTATTCCATTAACCACTGCACAAAATCAATGAAAAAAATATTATTAATGTCGGACACGCCCTTCTATCTGCTACCCTCGCAGACGTGTAGCCCAGCCTATGGGAGGGCTGGTGCTAACTATACTATGAGCTTCATAAGGTCCCGTGGCCTCCCCATAGTAGTTCCTCATTTGCCCTATAGACGAGCATCCCCAAACTTACCAAGGCCATTACGCCCATATGAGGGAACGTGCGTGATTAACAGGTACCATTATCCACTGTATTATTATTTGTGTTTGGTATTGTGGAATATGACCAATATACCTATGACCTCTATACCGCTGTGGTTGTCAATTATCGTTTGGGGTTACCGTTTGACTTAGTTTACCTCATATGTTCACAAGTGGGGTTGTTGCATAAGCAGTTCTTATTTGCGGTTTACTTGTACTATTTCTTCTGTCTAGGGTGATTACTTCTTCTTCGTAAAAGGTGTTGTATTTTCATCTTCTAACCACATATTCATTATATTGCTCACATGGATGTATGATGTAGACTCATTTTTGAACACATTCGTGTATGTCAAAGTTTATAATACTTTGTAGTCTATCATCATTGTAGGTTGATGTTACTGGACCTTCTGTTGCTCATTCTACATTGTCCTTCATTGCCTTGACCACGCTTATTGTTTCTTGTGAAATGTTTCTCTCTGTTTCGGCGTTCATTCATTTCCCTGAAATACAATCTCCTGGCCTTCTGTTGATGTTCTAAATAAGTTCAGTGTTGATCCATAGCAATACCATATATTAAAAAATGTAAGTACATTTCTATGTATAAACACTTCTACCATGGAATATTTCAATGGGAGAATAAAATTATCAGTACTAAATCTCATTTACCTATTTGAGATGTTCATGTAACACTATAAATTGAAAGGAGAAAATAAAAAAAAAAAATTTCCATTGAATTAAATTATCTATGTGCTGTATCCGCTTGCATGTTATAGTATCAACATCATAATTAGATACCACCATACACTCCTATCATTCGTTGCAATCTGTTTCTTCACCATTGTTGCTTCATCTTCTTCTTGTTGACACCATTGTTATCACATCTGACTTGTATCTCTTGCATTAGTCTTCAGTGCCTTTACTGTTGCCTTTCACTATTACTGCAAAAGATCAACTATTGTCTTCTGTTAGCGACACATAATCTACATGTAGAAAAAATTACATGTAAACGTTCATGTGTATAAAAACTTATCCTATACAATGATACAAAGGAGGATATTATTATGATCATTATACAATTATTATAATATGTGTGATGATATCTTTGCCAATAAATATAGAATATTATATCTACAAGTGAAATTTAAAATAATATATTGAGAAGTGAAATTAAAAGGAAAAAAATCGAAATAGATTGCCCCCGCATCAATGTGATATATATGATGCTATGTTTTCATCCGTATTATGACATAAATTTCCTGGTTGTACTTGTGGTTGATATTGTCGTATGTTGTAATCTAATCAACCTTTAGACTTGTGGTATTTTTTTTTTCCATACCACAGGTTTCTCTCAATCGCTAGATGGATACTTATTATTCTACCTGTATATTTTCTTACCACTCATTCTATGATGTATCGATGTTAAATGGGTTATGTGTTCCTGTTTCATGATATGATTATTGATGGAATATGAAACCTATATGATGTATGAAGTAACTTTAATAATGAATAATGATAATAATACTCAATTAATTTTCAGTAGGTGTGGTTGGTCCTACTTGTTTACAATGGACTGTTAGTTATTCGTTGGCTTTTTGGTAGCTCAACTATGCTTCTTCGGTGCCCTCGGGTTGTAGACACAGAATTCCACCTTTTCCAGATTCCTCTTTGGATCTATTGTGGTGCTTACATGGTCCAGCCACTCTCGCATTCGTCTTCTGTACATTCTGGTAATTTATAAATTGGAAAAAAATATGTACATATCTTAATCAATTTAAGTTAATTAACCTAAAATGTCAAATTGACTGATGAGATCTGTAATCATTCTATACGGCAGTTCAGAGCTTAACTTATACTCGGATAACTATATCTCCATTTTACCATTTATGTATTCTGAATACAACCGTTTTAGATTGTTTAACTACCGTATAGTACAGTTTACTTATAAAAAAGTTTAAAAGTTATTATCCTTACTGAGTATGTGACAGATAGCAATGTCTGTAACTGTATAAGAATTTGTATTAGTCTGTAAAGAGACATAGTTTGAGATGTTAGGTAGATTGAAGGTTGGATGACTACTAACGAATTGTTTACTCCGTTGCCTTGAGTCATGTTATATCCTTCAGTTGTGAGTATACTGTATATCATGTATGTCATAGTGCAGTTAGCTTAATGTATCTCTGACAGAACCAAGTAAAACAACAAGGTATTTATAGACGAGTGTAAATTGTATTCTGTACTGCTCTTTCTATTCACGTAAGTAGTTTGTACCATATTTCTTAATTTGTGAACAGATGTTTGTACTGGCGCTATGACTATAAGTCAGAATTACTTTAATTAATATCACAGTTTTAAAGTAAAAATAAATAAATATGTTTATTATGTTGGACTGCTATTGACCTATATAGATGATAGGTTGTTTGTTAGCAGTTCAGTCCACCTTTGGTCGTTACTAAAAAAATTTAAAAGGTTCTTTGACTCCCCGTTCCTTTATTTGCTGCCTTTTGTCTTTTGTTGGAAAACTAATGGTGCACAGTTTGCATGTTCTAAATTAATGAATTGTTTTTCCTATTTCTCAATGTCTTGGCTGGTGCACTCTTTTACATTAGGGATGTTACCTACTATCACCTACAGTTGTTGGGTGTGGTAACACTGCAGCTGTTACCAGTCCCTGGCAATGCTGCCAGATGATGTCAGTCCAACCATCACTTTGCATGCCTCAATTATCCACAAAGAAATTTACACAGTGAAGAGTATGAACTAAATCCTTAGAAATTATGTTCCACCATAGCCAAACCAGTGTCGCGTATCATAATCCCGAGACTCGACACCGATTAGGTGCTGATGCAACCCAACTTCACATGATGTTATCAATTATAAGCTATTTTTTATTTTTTAAATCACACTTTATCCCAACGTCACCCTGTTGTGTATCATACCCCGACACACAAAAGTAGTTAGTTGATCCTACCGTCAAATATGCCCAACACCCTGCATAGCAAGTCCTCCGCCACATCACAATTACCCATGCCATATGCCGGAAGGCTGCTCTACCCGATGCGAAACACATTCCTGAGAAATGCTCTTGTCGCCACAAAAAGATTACCCACAAACTATGCCGGCAATGCATTTCTCCAGCTGTAAACAAACTCATTCATGCGAAATCAGATTAGACACTGACACGCCATACTTCTCTCCCATAGCTATAAAGTCTTGTAGTGAACACATGTTTACTCATGATGTTCTACCTAACCTCATCCGAACGCATATGTCAGCAACACAAGGTGGTAATAATATACACAATATGTTGTTTCTGTGTATGTAATGAATGTTGGTGTGACTCTACAGAAGTTGTCCTTGTGCTATTCTCAAGTGATGTTCAGGACACGAGGTAATGTTTGTCTAAAGATATTATTCAAGTGGAGATGTACTGCTGTCACAATGTCCACAGTATTACACAAGACAGGACAGATATAACCTAACTTTGACGCATACCACATGTATGTATACATAGAAAAGGGACACGGAAAACATATGGTCACGACAAATAGATACTGTTCCAAAACAAAGATATGTACTAATCAGCTGTCAGACTGCTACAATAATTTATCACAACTAATCTGGCCGCTGACAGCCCAGAAACTACAATGAAGACAAAGACAAACAATCTATGGAGAAAGTATCCGAATATCAACTCTAAACAACCGCACAAAATGAAACAAACAGTCAGACAATTTAACTCGCCTGTTTCTCTGTTTCGGTGTCGTGTTGAGGTCCTTCAATGGTCTGTTGTCTTTCCCCAGGCTGTACAAGTAGTTGGGAGTTGATTGTAGACCAAAACTTGATATTATGACAACTTTCTAGAAAAAAATTCTGATACTCAAACTTGAGTGGAGAACAACTTGGTACACTACTGATGTGACAATAATACTGTTTTTAACAATCAACTTGGGGACATCGTCGCCGTTTTGATATATATTGTTCATATTTCGGGTGCTCCCTAAAATCGTCCGAATATCCTCATTCCATACTACTGATGTGCCAATAATGATGAATTGACAATCAACGTTGGGACATCGTCGCCGTTTTGATATATAATGTTCATATGTTGACTCCTGAATGGTGACGGGGTTACGCCTCTGTATTTCGGCTGCTTAATGATGTGCCGTCTTCGTATTTGTGGATACTACTTTCTGGCTGCTATTTCTTGCAGCTATTGAATGTCTTTGGGCAGTTAGCGATTTATATGCACAGGACAGTCCACCCTGTATTAATATGGCCGATGACTGCCTCTTAAATAGTACAACTTGATAACTGACGTATGACAAGACGTTCACAAACAAAACGTGGTCACGGCCAGGGTAGACGTTGTCGATATTGTTGAAGTTTAATTAACATTGCTGGATTCAATGCCATGGCGAAAATGTTCATCATGCAACTGATTGTTGCTGTATCTGATTCGAAAATTAGCAATGGCGCCCAAGGTGACCTTGCATTGGTGTGATCCTGCCTTTTATAACTAGAGCCGCCCACATCTGCCACGGAGCTGATTCTTGGCTCGTTTTCTCAGCCTCAATGACAGACTTTAGCAGGAACATTCATAGGATATAAACACTGAACAACCTGATGTCCTTGACATTCTTCAATATTTAATGTTGACGATTATCACAGCAAATATCTTCATACGTTCCCGAATGGTGCGGCATGGCATGTGATCAATATACAAAGTACATATTCAAAGCAGCTGAGTAATGTTATAACTTTGATGAGAGACAATCGTCTCCTTTGCACAGTACTTTCTAACACAATGTCTGACTACACTATGGTCACACTTACGGCCGTTCGCGCTTGACGTCTGGCGTGGAGCATTGTTGAGCCGTCATCGTTTCGGCACACTGCAAACAGACTTTGAATGGCTATTCAATCAGCGGCACAACTGTACGAATTACTTTCGCATCTTGCTGAAGAATCATTACACGAATGGAGTGAATAATCTAAGCTTCAACACAGTTTCACGTCTTGCTTCAATCGAGACCCTGGCCTGACTGAGTCCAGCTGTCTCGTTTTCACGTGAACTACCCAACTGCCGTCACGTGATACACAACTTCTTTGAATAGTCTCCCTTCGCTATTCATCATCATCATGAGTTCTCCACTGACTTTCCTTGATTTATTCGTGTGTGTTAGTTCATAGTGATAGCGTGAATTGCTCTCACTACGGCAATTCCTCTTCTACGGTAAACCTAGTCTTAATACACCAGTTTACCGCTGTCTGCCTCCTATCGGCACATGGCAATCACAACATAGCGACTGTCTTGTCCTGGTGTTGGCAGTTATATGTCTTCATGGTCTGACCTCTTGCAATACTTGAACGTTGGTCATGGTCGTCGGTGGAATCCTTAGCATTCTGTGAAGGTTTCTTATGATTCACTCAACGACATCAGAAAACAGCAACTGAAATGGTTCGGCCATATAACTAGGCTACCAGCTAACAGTATACTACAACAAGCAATAATGTACAGACCAATTGGAACCAGAAGAAGAGGCCAACCATGTAAACTACTGACAGAGGGAATCTCAATACATGTAGCCCATAAACAAGCACTCTTTCGCTGTTTATACTTCACCTCGACACAGCTAGGTACAAGAGAAACAAGATGATATGAGATGAGATAAGTTGATGAGACAACGACAAGCAGTAAATGGTTCATCCTAAGGACTAGTCCTTTTCAGGACCATCACAAGAAAAGAGAAAGAAACATCCGAAAGAAAGAAATACCAGCAACAGAAATAAGTGGAAACCAGCCAACAGCTAACTTAACCCTCAATTATAACATTATTAAAAATTGAACAGGATAATTTGATATTTCAAAAAATGATACACACAGCGAAATAATGTTTCTATAAAGATCGTCTTACATTGGTACGTGTATCTTGTTTCATGTTTTGCTTTAAACCCTTTTCTTTAAATAGCCAACATTCAACAGGTATATAAAAAGTCCACGCCTTGAGGTGTATTTCATATATGGTGTTGGTCCCGTATGTTTATAGAGAATGCTGGCATTCAATTATTGATGCAGGGAATATCTGGCCGTCCGTCTTTTCTTCTCACAGATTTCCTGGTACCAGATTTAGACTAGGTCTACTTTGGAGCACCCGGTCAGTTTTAAAAATTCCAACCCTCCCCGATTTGAATGGAACCCTGGACCCGCGGGCTGGCAGGCGAGCGTCTAGCCACTACCCTTCCGCGGCTCTGGTGTATGGTTCCAGTCCTATATTTTAGATCGACAATTCCGGCATTCGTTTGGTCTTGTAGTCAGAATCACATCGGGCGCCTTTACGTCCCAGGACATGACCTGGCACCCACTTGAGTCTGGGTTGACCTGAGAACCTAGGTCAACGTAAATATTAAACGCTTGGATGGAGATTTGAGCACATGTCCACCGGACTGGCATGCAAGCATACTAGCCACTTCACCAAGGCGGATCCCTCAGGAGGCAAACAGCGGTAAGGAAAGTCTGCTGCAACTTCCGGGAAATATCCTTCCAGGAAGTCTATGTTTGACCTTCATACCGGAAGTATACCCAGCATTCTCATTGTTGAAACAGGGGAGAAAAGATGGCTGGCGTACTGTTTTTATTGTAACGCCAACGCTTTATCTTGTTCTATGCTTAACAACTCATGATACGTTGAATGACGGCCAACTGTGGGTTTATGTAGAAGAGATATTCACAGTTAGTGTCTTTGTAGCCATCCAGCGATCCATTTCTTGCTGTTGTTGCAGTGGATTGACTACCAATTCGTACTGTGTAAACAAAGAGAAATTGCTCCGTGGTCATGTGTTCTATTCTCCCTCGAGATGAGGATGTATTCTTCAGTGACCTGTGCTCCCAGTTCGACCCATACTGAAATGCATACTTGGCGCATTGGGCATGTGGCGCTAAATCCGTCTTATCCTTTCTCTTGCGTTTGTATCTTTGGTTTTCGGAAGTAAAGATATATTTATTCTTTTACTTGGAGAATGATAGAAAAATTATGATGCTGTCGAGGCTTCTCGTCATACATGGGGCATTGGACATGGCGCTCAGTGCGTATTTTATAAACCAATTAGCATTTGGCGATTTTGTCGAAATTCCTAATTATGACCAGAACTTCATAAAGTTGGGTGATGCTACTATGGAATGCCCCCTACAGGAACTACCAGCTACCACTGTCAGTCTCCCCATATCAGTGTGAAACATGCCGGGTTTGCCTTGTAAATAAGCTCATTCAAAACAATGCTTTCGCGTTGTGAATTGGAATAAAGAAGACACAAGATGCTGCACAATTTATTTCTGGCATATTTCGCCGCATCTCGCCTGGTGAATATTGCAGAACTGAATAGCTAGCCCCTCAGCTTGTAAACAAACAAAACAAAAAAGATGACAGTCAGTTAAAAATTACCGCGGTAATCAGTTTACAATCACTGCGGTAACATATGTGTTGTGTATTTCTGCTTCAAAGATTTATTGTTTGTTTTGTTTTATGTTGAGTGACTTCTGCGCTATGTGCCTGACGAGATGCCACAAACTATTCCAGACAAAAATAGTGCAGGCTATAGTTTATGCCTTCATTATTTAAACAAGATTATTGTCTGTGGATTTCAATGCATAAATGAACATATCAAATAAATAATACGCAATAAAACAATTATAATCTTTAAAATATGACTGTCCTATTGTATGAACATAGGAATTTCTTGCTAATTAAACTAAAACATTATGAACAAGTATAAGAAATGGATCAACAGCTTTCTTTGGTCATGCGATGAGAAGCCAGGCATTGGAGAAAATCGTGATAACTGGAAAGCTCAATGGGAACAGAGACAAAGGCAGACCAACTGAAAGGAAACTGAATGGATTGAGACGGTGGCCTGGAGCAATATTATTAGCAGAGTTGATCCAGAATACCAAGGACGGAGATCTGTGGAACGACGCATACGGCAGCTGGCAGAGCACATAATGATGACGAATTTCTTTTTAAAATTAAAAAAAAAGGCTAATAACAGGACGTCGCAGTCAACCCCAACATTTATGGCTGCTTGTGATTTTCTAGGCAAGTTTACGTTCAGTAGTCTGTCTTTGTTTTCTGAACGACAGCTCATACCACTCTTGAATAACAGCTTCCTTAAACCTTGAATAACTTACTACCCTTCCCGCTACATCTACTAACAACATCTCGCGGCACCGTTGTGGCGGAGTGCACTGTTGTGAAACCTCTTGCCAAAATGATCGCATAATTTCTTGCCCGTTCAACCTACTCATTTCTCATGTACGGTTTCAGGTGGAAATCTTCTGTGAATATGATCCACAAAAATGTTCTTGATTTGGGATTTCTCCTATTTTCTTGTTTATGTCCCAATTTGTATAACCCACATCATCGTATTCATGAAATAAACCCCCCCCCCCCCCCCTTTGACAAATCAAAACCCTGGCCCAGTGACCGACCAGGTTTTAATTTGCCGCTCGATTGTTGTGATCTGTAATGATTCTCGTCTGTCCATAGACCTATAGTTTTTGTTTTTTTCCACTCATGTCTTCAAAAACATCGCTTCAAGTGAATGCTGCTGTGAACTCTCCCAAAGCTAATGGTTTCCCCTGGCACAAATGGCACAAATATCCAGGGCTCTCTTTTCCCGTTGGATTTATTTTTTATACACACAAGTGGCTAAACATGATTCTGAACTCGTGAAAACATTACCATCCGATCTGGTTCGTTAAGACTGTCAATTTATTTTAACCAAGCAAATGCCGCTATTTTTTCTTCAAGTAAATATAAATGAAAGATGCCGCTATGTGATTTGTACAGAGTAAATATAAATGAAAGATACCGCTTTTTTTTTTTTTTTGTTCAAAGTAAATATAACTGAAAGATACCGTTGGTTTTTGTTCAAAATAAATATAAATAAATGATGCCGCTATTTTTCAAGTAAATATAAATGAAAGATGCTGTTCTTTGTTGTTATTGTTGTTGTTCAAATAAATATAAATAAAAGATGCTGCTATTGTTTTTCTTCAAGTAAATATACATTCTAGCAGGGTAGACTATGAATATTTGAAGAACAGATACGGGTAACCGATTTCCTACTGATAAAGTTTTACACAGCATTAAGAATATATTGAAGTGTTTAGGAATTATTTAGGAAAACTCTATACGCCGTTTAAATTAATTATTTCCTTTGACTGTACAGGCTAACTGAGTCTGTTTATAGGCTGAGTCTTTGTATAAGCTAACTGGGTCTGCCTATAGGCTAACTTGGTCTGTGTATAGACTAACTGGGTCTGTGTATAGGCTGAATGGGTCTGTGTATAGGATAACTGGGTCTGTGTATAGGCTAACTGGGTCTGTGTATAGACTAACTGAGTCTGTGTATAAGCTAACTGGGTCTGTGTATAGGCTAACTGGGTCTGTGTATAGGATAACTGGGTCTGTGTATAGGATAACTGGGTCTGTGTATAGGATAACTGGGTCTGTGTATAGGCTGAGTCTGTGTATAGGCTAACTGGGTCTGTGTATAGGCTAACTGGGTCTGTGTATAGGCTAACTGGGTCTGTGTATAGGCTGAGTCTGTGTATAGGCTAACTGGGTCTGTGTATGTGTGTTAGGGAGCCGAGGTAGAGCTAGTAGGCGTGTCTACCGCTCATGTGTTCTAACTCCTTTTGAGGAGGGACTATTTTTTCCCCAATTTAACTGACTTCCCGTGTACAACCAGACTAAAATAGGCACCATGATATTTCCCGGAAAGTAGAGGTGGCCGGCGATAGATTCTTCTTCTTCTGCCGCGTTCATCCGGAGAGTTTTTTTGTTCGGACGTGCTTGCGCTGTGCCTGTTTACTGCAGAGCTATGGCACTTGCGCCTTTAGGCCGACACATCCGACTTCTGCGGGCATTTGTTGACCGGGTTAACCTTCCCGGGCGGCGATAGATTGACTACTTGACCTTTGGACTGGCGATGGGTCTAACTACGAGCTTAAAAGATACTTTTATTTATGTACTATTTCACATCATTTTGAAATAGGTCAGTCTGTTTTCATTGAATGTTAGAATTATCATTATCAAGTGCCATGACTCAAGGCGTTCGCGGTCATGTTTCGCCATCTCACACGGTTACCAAAGTCTCGAATCAGGTCTGTGTTCCCTCTGTTAGCATACGGACAGCTAATCCAAGAAGCACGCAGACTTTAGCTCACACAGGAATGGAATATACTTCAAAGGGTGTATGTACACGGCAAGGTATTTCAGCACCACACGGGAGAATATGAAAGAAAGAAAGTAGAAGAAGTGGATGAGGGATATCAGAAGAAATAATTAGGAAGACCGGGTAAAGAAGATAAGAAGAAGAAGAAGAAGAAGAAGAAGAAGAAGAAGAAGAAGAAGAAGAAGAAGAAGAAGAAGAAGATAAGAAGCAGAAGAAGGTGAGAAATATAAAAATAAGACGACGAGGAAGATAAGCAGAAGATGAGGAGGAAGATAAGAAGAGGAAGTTAAGAAACATAAGACGATGACGAAGATAAGAAGAAGATTAAAAAGATAAAAGGAAGAGGAGGAGGATCAGAAGTAATCGATGAGGAAGATAGGAAGACGACTATGAGGAAGATAAGAAGAAGGGATGAGGAAGACAAGAAGAAGAAGAAGAAGAAGAAGAAGAAGAAGAAGAAGAAGAAGAAGAAGAAGAAGAAGAAGAAGAAGAAGAAGAAGAAGAAGAAGAAGAAAGAAGAAGAAGAAGAAGAAGAAGATGAGGAGTGAAGAAGACGATGAGGGAGATAAGAAAGCGATGAGGAAGATTAAAAGAAGTAAAAGAGGAAGATAAGAAGAAGATAGTGAAGAAGATCAGATGACAGTGAGGAAGATAAGAAGAGAAAAGAAATAGAGGACGCAGAAAGAGTAGAAGAAGAAGAAGAGGAAGATGCTAACTACGAAAAACAAAACAAAAACAAACAAACAAACAAACAAAACAAACAAACAAACAAAAACAAACAAACAAACAACGAGAAGAAGAAGTAAAGGGAAGAGAAGAAGGACAAAACGAAGAAGACGAAAAAGATGAAAAAGAAGAAGAGGAAGATATGGAGTTTTGTTTCATTGACATCTGGCCGCTCTGCTTTGGGTCCACTGTTTGTTTACAGTGATCGTTTTGCCAGCTTGAAAGCTGCGGCTTTGATAATCATTGAAAGATTTCTGAAGCGTTCCAAAGAGCAATGATAATGCTTAGATAAGATCCGATAGTGCGGTATGTTGGAGATACACCCATGCCCGTTTAATGTCATCTTAAGTTAGAGCGTGTTTTACTTCGCTTTCAGTTTTCGTAGTTTACCAGTGCTGGTGATTGCGCTATCTCCTGGATGCCTCTATCCGGTGTGTAATGGCACTGAACCACTACTGGATCTCAACCTGGGTGTAGCCGGGGCGAGTATGAGGCGAGTGTTTAGTTCTACACAAGCGAGATAAGCCTATCTGGTATCTTAAGTCTTTATCGGCTTATGGTCGCGTGCGTTTTCTGATTTATGTTCAATAAATAGATGGAAAAATAAATGCACGCGTATGATCGGCACTCATGGAAGTATAGGAAGTATATAAAGTAAAAGTAATGTACTACGACTTACTATAGTTGTGGCTACAGTCTATGTACCATTTATATCAAAGTGATGTGATAACATTCACGGATGGGTCTGTGGTAAGAGGTAAACAGAGTAGGTGGGGCTTCACTACAAAAGCTAAGGGACGATGTGTAAAAATGGGAATCTGGCTAATGATATCACGAGCTCCAGCATGAGAGATGGAGGCTGCAACAGCGGCGTTCTAATATCTGGAGATTGAACGAACGAACGAACGAACGAACGAACTTTATTTTAAAAGTGTAACAAAGATTGATTGATTGATTGATTGATTGATTGATTTAGGAATCGACATCACAGCATTCGGGGCATTCCCATAAGCGCTCCGTCCCCATCCTCAGCAGCCAGCGAAGAGTTCCAACACTAATAGTACCAGTAGCAATCTGATTATATGTCCATCTCGCCTTTCCTCTGACCGTTGAGCGTCGGCCAGATCCCCTCGTCACTCCTCGATGTCTCATTCTTGCCAGACCATGGTAATCCATTTGCTCCTCCGAGGTGTGCACGTGCTCCCACAAGGCTGCAACCACGTCTGCCTTGTCATGTATAAATACTCCACCAAGTTCTGCAGAGACAGCCAATCTGTCCGCCTGTTCATTTCCCAGCACACCGGCATTACCCGGAGAAAAGATCCAGGTGATGCTTGTCACCCGTGACCTCCGAAGCGAAGCAAGCCACTCCGCACGAAGCCTGCCCGTCCTCACCCTCGTCAGCATGCTTTTTGAGTCAGTTACAATCACGATGTGTGTGTGTCGTATTCTCCATCCAGCGGAGAGCCGCAGTGACTGCCTCCACCTCCATTCTTAAGCTGGATGTTGTGGTATCATATGCCAGGCTCTCCTGCCCCAAATGTCGACCATTAGCTTTGGCTATGAACCCCCAGCCACTTCTCTCACCTCTTGACACCGAACCACCTGTGTAGATAATCACATCACCCGAGTGAGCATTGTCCTGAATTAGTTGCTGGATTTCCACTTCCGTGGCCCCTGCTGACCACTCCCTGCACTCCCGGCTCAATGTGATTATAACTCTGCACAAGTCTGACTGCTCTGCTGGCACTCTGACCCACTCCTCTCCTCGCCTAATGTTCTCCAAGGGACACACCTGTCTGATCGTATCCTCTGCCTGAGCCATCTATGATTTCCCTCTTATCAGTCGCTGACCCTTAACTGCGTCCAGCGCCGCATGCAGTGGGTGGTCTGTGTCTGCAGCTACTCTGAGGTATGCCTTCGCCTGCATCACCTTGAGCCTACCAGCAACAGTCGGCAGACCAAGGATGTAACGCATACACACTACTGGGGTGTCTCTGGTGCATCCCAGAATGACCCGCATAGCTTCGTTCTGTATGCGCTCTAACTTCACAAAAAGATCAGAAGAAGAAGCCTTACCAGTTTAAAGCATTATTGAAAACACTATGTGTATTGTTAGAGAAAATATTGACAAAGGACCTGTCAGGATCTTATAATTGGCTCGTTAGCTAACACTTGTGAGACAGTACAAGTATAACGTGATTCGACGTAAGACACAGCAACACAAGTTCTATGGATTTATTGCCACATTAAATACAGAACGATAATTACAACAATCTACAATATATAACTCACGACGCTCACAACCACAATACAGCTCATAGGTCTGACGCTCAAGATATCAGTCGTTCGGCTTTCAATCACGGAGATTCACACAAACGCCTTGCTCTCATCGCACATGTCCGTCTAGTCTCCGGTCCCAGCTCGGTCTGAGGTTAGCACGCCAACTGCCCACTGCCTCTAGTGGTGTCACGTGTCCTGCGTGCGTCTGTCGTCAGCCTGACCGCTGGTCGCGTGTCAGGTAACAATCTTGTCAGCCGACAATTCTTGTCCGCCGGGTGTCGCAACGATGTTGCTGCACAGCTATACCATGTTAGGCTCTGACATTCTCCCCGGGTACCTCAATGAAAGATGTCATCTTTCATTCATGACGTATGTATATACTGGGGTAGTGTTAACTTCATGTCAGAGACTACTCTTTCCCAGTGTTATGCATGAAAATACATATATGGCATGGAAATATATACAAAAAATGTAAGTTGCATTGAAATGACAAATGAAGTACAACTTTTAACACAACTCAGGTCTCATCCCCCTGATGGCTGGTTACCTCCATTGCAATAATACCCAGTCAGATCAGTAGTACCAGCTTCACGCATCTACTTCGCAGCAATTTGAAAAAAACGTAATAATATGGTTGTTTTGCAACAGCCATCTAGCCAGACTGAAATACGACTTTACATAAGTCGCATTAAACACTCAAACTCTGACCTCATTTGGCCAGGAGCTCTTATGTTGGTTTGCAATGTTGGCAGCTCTCTGCCATGCTTGGTGGACGCCTACCCGGTGTGTTAACCATTTGAGCAACAAAATGTTTATTTATACAATACACATTAATGAATATGTTTCAAATTATGGCCCTTGGTGTAATTCGTAAATGCAAGGGAAGTAATTTTGACAATCAAGAAATTCAATAAATTACAATAATTATTTAATTTCTTAGCGTCATTGCTTGACGTTTCTTCATATTAACGAGAAAAAGTCGGTAATATGAATACATTAATCAAGGTATGATTCTAAGATTACACTAATGAAAATAAATAAGTACCCAATTGGTGTATTATATTTTATAGATTCAAAAGGATTTTACAATCGTCATAAGTTTTTGAATATTTGTATATCGTCTGCTAATTTTGCTATACTTTTTAAATTACACAGGAAGTACACACGAAACGCAAAATTTAGTTGCTGTTACACGGTTTGAACACAAATGCTCCCGTTTTATTTTGTAACGGATAGTTAAATGTTCTCAAAGTTCGTGTTTGATGTTCTAGTATCACAACTATCGGATTATGATGGAATGTTCTTATTTCCGTTGTGTTCACAACTTCTGGATAAAGATTGAATGTTCTTATTTCCGATGTTCAACTGTCGAACATTTTGGATTAAATTCGATGCAGAGGTGGTGTAGAAGTCACTGTTCAGTCCACATTTGCACACGTCGTTAAAATACCACGGTGAAGAAAATCACTCACAGCTGTCACTGTTAACTGGTAAAGTTCGCTTCTGGTAAGTGGTTAAGCGTCTGTGACACTGTTCTTGGTGTATATTTACAATTAATAATGTTCTCTTTCTAACACACACTACACAATTATACTACACTCATTACATGGCTTGATTAAAATAAGTATATTATACATGTCGGTTTTTAACCGTATCACAATTACAATTATAGACCTTACACAGTAGGTGAATAGAAACAACATTCACTCATTGGTGGCTGTGTTGTTCTGAGTGTATTAGTACACTCTGCACTCAGACATTGCTTACTGGGTCGGTTGGACAACGGGACAAAAGGTCGGCAATTGTATTGATTCTGCCTGAAATATGACGAACCTCGAAACTGTAATTTTGAAGCTTCAAGGACCAGCGAGCAATCATATTGTTGGATGGTACTCCGGCATTTATATACCGTAATGGACTGTTGTCAGTTTCGATGATAAAGTGACGTCCTAGAAGGTATCTGGATAGTTTCGTCACACTTTCTACTAAGGCAAGTGCCTCTAATTGCGGAATGGACCATGTCCGCTCTCGAGGCCTTAGTTTTCTTGATATAAAATAAATAGGATGCAGGATGTTGTTGTATTCCTGCAACAGGACTGCCCCAATCGCAACGGAGCTAGCATCTGTTCTCAATCTGAAAGGTAAATGGATGTTGGGCAATTTAAGGATGAGGTTATTCGAATTCTTATCAGAAAAGTATGTCAAAACTTTATGAAATGCATTTCGTAGGCATTCATCGTGTACAACTTTTTCAGGCTTATCCTTGGTTAGTAAGTTAGAAAAAAACTCGGTCAGTTCTGAAAAATTAGGAATGAATTGCCTGTAATAATTGATCAGTCCCAACAAACTCCGGACTTGTTTCTTATTAGTCGGGAGTGACAGTTTTAGAATTTTGGAGACAATTTTGTTGTCTGTCATGACAAAGCCATTGGATATTCTGTACCCCAAAAATGATATCTCTTGGTAAGCCATGCTCACCTTCGAAGGCTTCACTGTCAGTCCGTGCTGTCTGATACGTTCTAGTGTCTGTTCTAGTGTCTTTATATGTTCCGTCATTGTTTCTGTATGGACACAGATGTCGTCAATATAGCAAATGATATTAGGAATGTCAGATAGGAGGAGTCGTGTCATGCGTACGAATGTGGCTGGGGCATTGACTAGCCCAAATGGAAGTTTGCACCATTCGTACAGTCCCCAAGGTGTGGCAAAAGCTGTTAGATGTCTGCTGTCTTCATGTACAGCTATCTGCCAGTAACCTTTAGACATGTCAAGCGTCGTAAAGAACTTAGCGTCAGTCAGTTCTGTCAGAAGATCGTCAGTGTTTGCCATTGGTTCAAGATCTAAAACAGTTATTTTGTTCAGTTTTCTGTAGTCGATGCAAAGTCGTATTGTCTTGTCCTTTTTGCGTACAATGACCATGGGTGAAGAGAAGTCTGATAAGGATCGTCTGATGATGTTGTTTTTTTCTAAGTTGGTGATCTCTTGATGTAACTGTTCTTTGTAATGTAATGGTATTGTGTATGGTCTGCATCTTATTGGTGTGTTTGATGTGAGTGTGATGTGATGCTGTACTAATTCTGTTTGTCCTGGGTTGTCTGAAAAGATGGTGTTGTACTGTTGTATCAACTGTTTGCAACTGTTTGTCTCTGCTTGACTTAAGTTTGGATTGATCTTGATCTCCTTCAAGCAGTTTGTCGTGTCTAATGTAGGTGTTGGAATCTCGTCGCTAGAATCGTCATCTTCGTGATCTATTATCACGGTGCAAGCTGTCGTATCGTCTTGTTCGTTGTCTCTGTTGTGGTATGGTCTTAGCATATTTATGTGAAATATTTTGTGTTTGTCTTTTATTAGGATTTCATAGTCTACAGGTGAGATTTGTCTTGTCACTTTAAAAGGTCCCTGCCAAGAATCAGTCAGTAGCTGTCTGTCACTAGGTAGTAGTAGTAGAACGTCCTGTCCAGGTGTCAATGTTATAGTCCTGTTACCTTTGTCTGCGTACTGTCTGTAAGTAGCACCAGATAGTTTAAGTGCATTTTTAGCAATTTCACATGATTTAATAATCCTTTCACGCAATGATGTTACATACACAAATGATGATATGGGTTTCAGTATTGGAGTAGAATCAGTTAACATTTGGTGATAAATTGTTAATGGGCCTCGTGGTTTGGCACCATAGATTAGTTCAAAAGGAGAGAAACCGGTACTAGAATGTGGTACCTCGCGATAAGCAAAAAGGACAGCTGGTAAGTATACATCCCAGTTGTTGGGGTGATCTTGAGTTACTTTGGCAAGCATGTGCTTCAGGTCCCCATTAAGCTTTTCTATAATCCCGCTAGAGTGAGGATGATAGGGGCTATTGAAAACTTGCTTCACTCCTAACATTTTAGTGAAAGCTTGGGTGGATGCGGCAATAAACTGAGTGCCTCTATCAGACTGGATAGTATCTGGAAATCCAATTCGGGAGAAAATATGGAAGAACACTTCCATGATGTCGTTGGCAGTAATGTTCTTTAGCGGAATCGCTTCTGGCCAGCGACTACATTGATCAATAAAAGTTAGAATATATTTATTTCCTCTAGTAGTTGTATGACTAAGAGGGCCCACAATGTCAACTGATAATTTTTCAAAAGGTCGACTGGCTAAGTCAGTGACTTGTAACTTTGCCTGTGGGTGTTTACCTTTTTTTACTAGTTTCTGGCATGTATCACAACTTCTGCAATATGTTCTTATGTCATTGCAAAATTTTGGCCAATGAAACTGTGTCAAAAGTCTTGACCTGGTTTTAACATATGCCATATGACCTGCAAAAGGTATATCGTGAGCAAGATGTAAAGCTTGCTTGCGATAAGTAGTTGGCAAAACAGTTTGCTTTGTTGTAATGTCACCTCTGGTGTAGTACCTGGTGAGTATATCATTGTGTAAAGCAAAATGCCATTTCGCATTTTTGGTTACTCTTGCCTTTTTGCCGATCAGGTCAAAGTACTTTGACAGTGAAGGATCAGCTTTTTGAGCTGTTATGAATGTTTCCTTCATAGAGTCACTAGGTGGTAATTCTGGGCTAAGCATTTGTATAGCCTCAGTTTGGTTACTTTCATCTTGCACTCTAGCAGTAGCTCTTGTTACTGCGTTCACACACTCAATGACATCAGATGATGATGGAATGATATCGTCAATGATGTGATGAGAACTTAGTGCTGCATTAGCTAACATACATTCAATAGGTGATATGACATTTTCTGTGGTGACATTTGGTGGTGATGTGTTATCATCAATACATAGCGATGTTATGTCATGATTATGAGGTTTGTCATTCACCTCAGGTAAATTTCCTATGATTATATCGCACACTGGGTTTGTAAGTGCCGCGACCTTTACTTTCCCGGTGAGGAATGGTGTTTCAATGTATGCCCATGCTAATGGATATTTTTCAATATTGCCTGAAAATGTTCTACATGTGATGTGTCTGCCTGTATAGTCTGTAGGCGTTATGAATGTTGTTTTCAGGCCAATAAGTGTACTTCCGGTGTCGCGAAGTACTGTAGCAAACTTGCCATTAACATACCCGTGATGGATGTCTAATCTGCCTTTTGAGTCTATTACCAAGTTAGCTTCCTCATTGGCAATAGGGATGGCGTGCCCGCATGTTAAGATACCATCTTCATAGAAGGTGTTACAGACAGTGCATTTATTAGCACTAAATACATCACAAGCCTGTGCTGCATTTACAGGATGTTTCTCTGGATTTTCGTCTTCTGACGCTGAGCTATCGAACAAGGCGGCATTGGCTTTGTTGGTCATATGCCTGCCTCTACAATCCATGCGATGGTGCCCGAAAGCCTTGCAGAGAAAACATTTACGTAAACTTTTGAACGATTTACGCTCTCTGTCTTGTCTGTTTACCATATTTTGCAAGTATGTTTGGTACCCTGGGTTTTTATCGCACATCTCGTTCAAATGGTGAGAAAATTTACAATGAATGCAATGTCTAAATTTCTCAGAGGTAGGCCTGTTTGGTTTTTGCCTACTATAGTTTTTCTCATAGTTGGCTGCTGCTACCCAGTTACTGTCAGTAGCTTCAGTGGCAAAGCATTGTTTGTTGGCCGTGTAATAGGCCGACCCACGTCTTTCAATTTCTTCCACACTTGTGCATTCATTCTCCTGTAAGAACTTAGAAAACGATGATGGGATAGAAGAAATGATTTTATCTCGAATGATGAGATCTTCTAATCTATCATAACTTTTATTAATTTTTGCTGCTGAAGTCCATTTGCTGAAAACATCTCGGACTAAACAGAGGTAGTCAGAGAACGTTTGAGTTGATTTTGGACTCAATTTACTGAATTGTTCTCTGTAACCTGCCTCGTCTAACATGAAATGTGCCATTATCTTAGATTTAATATAATGGTACTCTTTCCTTAGGTCTTTGGGGATGGTTTCAATGACTTTAAGAGGTTCCCCAGATAGACTCCTCATATAAAGAATATTCCATTCAGAAAGTGGAACTTGGTAATGTTCCATTAAAGTCTCAGAATTTTGGGTAAAGGCTGCTATGCAGTCACCCGAGGTATAGTTACGTACGATACCTTGATACTTCTTATACTGGTTTTCTTTTTCCAGTCTTTCAGATTTCTTTGATTCTTTATTCATCGCAGTCTCAGTGTCAAGTTGTTTCATTTTCAACTGTAACTCTAGTTCTTCTTTCTTACTCTGAGCTGCTATTTCTGCTTTCTTAAGTTCACTGTCTATCTCAGCTTGTTTTAGAGCTGTTTCTGCCCCTATTTGCTTGGCAGCTTTTTCAATCTCTGCCTGTTTTAAGGCTGTTTCTGCCTCTGCTTGCTTGGCAGCCATTTCTGCTTGTTTTAGAGCTCTCTCCGCTGCTCTTTCTTCGCGTTCATTATTTTTCTCCTGTACCAGCAGGTATTCAGAGTATTTGTTCTCGCTCCATTTTGTTAATTCATCACCTGTTAGATGTAATTTAATACCCATATCGATGAAATCAAATAATGACGACATGATGGGGAAAATACGTCAATGAAAATCAACCACACAAAATATGTTATAAATGGTTAGTAATAAACAATTTACAATTTATTTTACTATACGATGCGTGCCTACTATTGCATACGTAAAGTTAAAGTATAGAAAAATATACTCAAGTGCCCTGGATACGGTGAAGAATGGTTGGACACTCGGGCTAGAAAACTGTAGGGTCGTTACTTCGGAACCACTAATGACCTCTACGGCAAGGTTATGGATGGTACGAAAAAACCTGCTTTGTTTTTGGAAGAAAATAAGTTAGCGTCTATTTGTTGGTGTGTGCCTGCAAGTCACTAAGTGTTGACTAGGTTTGGATGGCGTCGAGTGTAATTGTTTGTCGTAAATTTGTCGTCAACAGTGTTTTTCTCAACAGAAGTTACACTCTTTCCAAAACTCTTTGCGTTCCACAAACTCAATGCACAAAGACAATCTATCTGTATTTGAACACTCAATAACATTGATGACACATCACTTACATCAAGATGACATTCAGTAAGGACATAGACATCAAGTTTACAAGATGGCGACAAGGTCAAAATGGCGACAAAATAACAATGTCGACAAGGTCAAACGGTGACAAGTTTCACAAATCACAAATGTTTTACACGTTTACAGGATAAAACAATATGTACTGCACATTTACTAACGGTTTTACACCTATTTAAACAATGTAATAATGGATCATACTGAGACTTTCACGATCACATTTACATAGCTATAACCTTGACAAATTTCACAAGTTCAAGAATTATAGTTTTAAATACCAAAGACGAGCAACACACGTCTACATATATTAGGTTCTTAAACAAGGACGAGCAACCCACGTCCACACATGTCAGGATCTTATAATTGGCTCGTTAGCTAACACGTGTGAGACAGTACAAGTATAACGTGATTCGACGTAAGACACAGCAACACAAGTTCTATGGATTTATTGCCACATTAAATACAGAACGATAATTACAACAATCTACAATATATAACTCACGACGCTCACAACCACAATACAGCTCATAGGTCTGACGCTCAAGATATCAGTCGTTCGGCTTTCAATCACGGAGATTCACACAAACGCCTTGCTCTCATCGCACATGTCCGTCTAGTCTCCGGTCCCAGCTCGGTCTGAGGTTAGCACGCCAACTGCCCACTGCCTCTAGTGGTGTCACGTGTCCTGCGTGCGTCTGTCGTCAGCCTGACCGCTGGTCGCGTGTCAGGTAACAATCTTGTCAGCCGACAATTCTTGTCCGCCGGGTGTCGCAACGATGTTGCTGCACAGCTATACCATGTTAGGCTCTGACAGACCAACATCTTGAGTGGTTGATTCATCGGGGAAATGAAAACAACACGATCCCTTCGTAATCGGAGGATTTGACATATATGAACTTAGATATGATGACGAGACGGGATTACTATCAACAGCACACATGGGAATTGAGAAACTAATCAAGTCAGTACAAACTGAAAACAAATAAAATGTTTATCTCAAATACAACAATAACAACTAATCAGTCATCATCTCATCTTGTACCTCTTGTACTTTGCGATGTCGAGGTGAAGTATAAACAGCGGTACAGTGCCTTCATAAGAGATTCCCATGGACTCTGTTATTCCCTCTGTCCATTGATTATATGGTCGGCCTATGCTTCTGGTTCCATTTGGTCTGTACATCATTGCTTGTTATGGTATATAGCCTAGTTACGTGGCCGAACCATTTCACGTGCTGTTTTCTAACGAAATCTAACAAACAATGACAAGCAATGAAACAAATATGTCAACAGTTATATATGTCAGTGGATAGCAATTACAGACTGTGTGTAGTATTTAATATCTAGGGTCGCTGAAGGGCGGGGAAGTGTTATGACGGAAATTAATAGAAGAATTAAATCGGTCTGCAAACTGCCTGTTTCTCGCCTTGACTATACATTCTGCCTGACTGCTGTTCGTACATTTCTTGGTGTTATCTTCCTGATTGTATTGTTGACTACCTATTGCTCGCGTACCCTCCAGCATAGTTTTTTTTTTTTTTTTTTAAAATAAGAGTGGTATGTCTTTTAACGTGGTCTAAATTCTGTACTTGTCTCTTTTTCATTTCTTTCATCAACTTTCTTTTCATTCCCAGTTTTTCTTAAACCTCTGTATCCACATCTCCAGGGCCTCTTTTCGACTTTCTAATTGCTTGTTCAATGTCCAGGCTTCCGCACCATATAGTAGATCTGAATATACATAACATTTGACAATTCTAATTTTTAATGCGCTGTTAATCTCTCTGGATGTCAATCTTTCTAGATCTTAATCTCTCTAGATATTAATCTCTGTAGATGTTAATACTGCTGCAAAAACTAAAGCAACTGAAATCGTTATGGATTGAAACAGAATACGGCACGGGGTCCATATTTGTATAGACCAATCTGCATTCAGTGCGTGATCAGTAGCACGCCTGTCATGTCTACTTAGCAAGACATTTCCTAGTACCCATTTTAAGCTGGGGCAACCCGGGAGTCCAGGTCCATTTTTAAAATTCGAATCTGCCTAGGATTGAACCCATGAACACCGGACCGGCCGGCGAGCATCTAGCCTGTGTGCCGCAGCGACCCCCACTCAGCGCACAGGCAGGCGATATATCGATGAATTTCTCGTGACAGACAAATGTAGGCGCGCCGATAGCTTTACCGCCAATAGCTGACATAGAATTACTAATGTCAATGTCCCAAAGCTCGGAGGGATCTGGACCGTGGGGTGTTGTTGTGCTCACATGCACAAGCGTGATCGTCTGCTTCTGATTAATACATACTCAGGATTTTTTGTAAAAGTATGCTGAGATCGGGCGCAGAAACAATAAATAAATACTCACATAGTATTGGTAGTTGTTCGGCGAGATCTCAACATACTTTTTTGTTCAATACAATGTTTTCCCGTTGTGAATATAGATAATAAAGACACGTACAATATACTGTACAATATACAATCAAACCTCCGTTTTCGTTGCCTTCGGTTTTCTTTGGTTTCGGTTTTCGTCGATTTATTCCGCGAAAACATTGTCTCGGTTTTCGTCGATTGTCTCGGATTTCGTCAACGTGCCCACGTGACCTTGCTGCTAATTTTGCGAAAACAAAGAGACTCACGTGTTCTTCTGCTCAGTTTGGCATTGTTGCTCGTTGTGTGAGCATCATTTGCTAATAAGTTAACCCTTTCCCGTTAGCTCCATCATGGGACCAAAGAAAGTTTCCAGAGCCAGCAGCCCTTCGAAGAAAAAGGCCAGGAACACGATCAAGTTGCTGAAGGAAATCATCGAACAATACTAGAGCGGCATTAAGATTGCTGAAATCGGCCGCATGTACGGGAAGTCGCCATCCACGATAAGTTCCATTTTGGCGAAAAAGGGAGAAATAAAGAAGGCTAACGTAGCGAAAGGCGTGAATGAGCTAACGAAACAGAGATCGCAAACAATTGAAGACCTCGAACTGTTATTATTAATTTGGATAAATCAAAAACAGTTAGATTACGATTCTGTTTCGGGGGCAATCATATGTGAAAATGTCGGACTGTTGTACGCCGATCTCATTAAGAAAATGGCTGGGACGAATGCTAATATACTTAGTGATTTAAAGGCCGGCAGATTATGGTTAGAAAAGTTCAAGAGGCGCACTGGCATACATTCTTTTACTAGGCACGGCGAAGGTACTAGTTCGGACATGTCTGGGGCTGAAAAATAGTAATAAACACTATATTTATTCTCTATAAAATGTGTCTTTGGTATGTATTTTGGAGTGTCTAGAACTAATTAATTGGATTGACATTGATTCATATGGAAATAATTGCCTCGAGTTTAGTCGGTTTCGGATTTCGCCGATTATTTTCAGATGGATTATCGACGAAAACCGAGGTTTGACTGTACGGCGCTGGATCCATATTTTTATAGACCAATCTTGCATATCTCGCTGGTGACAGAAGAGCGTTGCAACACAGTTCCCTGAAGTCGATACTTGGGTACGGGGTGGATAGAGGAGTTTCTACACCAACATTGCTCCGGTAGATGGCAGTCATGTTCAGAGATCAAACCATGTCAATGCTGATGCATTGGCCTAAGGAGGTGACACTCACAGTCTGGCAGGGGGTTCACGACAAATCAACAAACTACTGATCATCTTCATTATGTGCCATGCCGATAAGTGTGGAGGTCATGTTTCGTAGTCTCAGCGATGACTAGATCTGTCTTACTGTCTCAGTTATGCCATGTGACCAAGCCATTTAGATATTTACCTTTTTGTGACTTTTCCCTGAATCTTGCCAGCTGTCACCATATTCTCCAGTTTCATTTATTCTTCTTATAACGTGCATAAAAATCAACGCCTAATTTATCTAAGCAATTTATGGTGTTCATGTGTTTCTTGTATGACTTGATGATTGGTTTATCTCTCTTTCCGTGGTATTCTTTGCATATTTTGCAGAAATCACATTTCCACTGTCATTATTTGTTTTTCATCTTGTCTGCATATTGTCCACGTTTCACATGCATACAAAGTACAGCTTCTATGTAGCACTTCAACGCTGTTTTTCTTGTTGCAGGTGACATGTAAAATATTTTTTTTTATCGAAGATTCATCTCTATACGACATAAACAAAGATAGGTAGTTATACATACTTTATGTTCTCTTTTTCTGTCAGTGTGGAGTCTGAATACGCGAAACTGAAACTCAGTGATCTGTCCATGATTGCTACTCTTGGCCTTGGTGGATTTGGAAGAGTTGAACTGGTAAGGCAGACGACATATTTCTTGCATTATTTTTAGAATCTAGTGATATGAAATTGTAATTCTTTTCACATTCCTTGATTTCCATAACAAACCGGGTTCTATAATTCTATTAGTTTATTTATTGTAATAGTAAATTGGCTTGCAATGCATTTCTCCAACATTACAGTTTACAAATATAATTTTCATTTGTTTTTCCTATCCAGATACTGTTTCTACAAAGTGTTCTTTCTTGTTATGGCAAGACTGCAGACTCGTGGTTGTTTTATACTAAGGAACTCACCACATATTCAACATTGACAACGGCCACATGTACATTACACACAAAACGTAAACATCCCTTTCACACTCCTAAATGCGTATTGTGTCTATATTGCTTGACCTATTATTATAGACCAGCAGTACTGGTGGCTGATACGGTCAGTATCAAGCTGGTCGGCTGTACTTCCCAAGACATTTTCTGGCACCTATTTTAGGCTGGGTCGACCTGGGAGCCCATGCCAATTGTTTAAACATTATAATTCACCACAAGACGGATCGAACCCCTGACCACCGGTACGACAGGCGTGTAATCTAGCCACAACGTCACCGCCCCCCCCCCCCCATGCACTACATGGAGACAGTGTATTCTATGCAAACTACCAATATTCTATGCAAACTACCAATATTCTATGCAGACAACCAATATTCTATGCAAACTACCAACATTCTATGCAAACCACCAATATTATTTTCAAACTATCAATACTTTACTCCTGACTCGTCAGGAGAAACCTAAACAAGTTTAGGTCGTGTCTAGAGCATGGTGACCATCATTGTCACATAGCAGGTCGAGTGCAGAACGTCGCGCTCATCACGACCTGCCGACATGTTTCTCGGTCTCTTGACAATCATCTTGCTTCATGCACCCTCGGGCCCAAGGTGTCTACAACGTCCTGTATGGTCTACCCCTGCTCATGAGCAATGTTTTCCATCGCTGTTCTTTCCAAACGGCAGTGACGTTTAATGTCGCTAAAGTACTGTAGTTTCCGAGACATAAATCATTTTAGAGCCAAATTTCTTCCATGGTCTAATCTTGAAGGAGGTCGGTGTTTTTCTACTTCGTGGCCCACGATATTCCACACATTTTTCTGTAACATTTGAGATCAAACGGCTTCAATGTATGACCAAGGCAATCGTAGTGATTTAGTAATCATAATGATTCAATAGGTGATCATTGTGATTCGATGGGTATTTATACTGATTAGATTTGTATTTGTATTGATTCGTTAGATGATTGTCACAGTCTATATTTTATAATTTAAATAATAGTTATGAATGTCGACTAGCAGACAGGACTGAAACAATGACAACCCATGCATTCGTAACGCTGACGTATTGAATGACAACGGAGACAGAACAAACTGACAGTGCATGATAATAATGTTATTTAATTCGCCAGTGGAATGACTCAGTTCTACTACTGTCTTTTAGTGTTGTATTTAGCCCAGACAAATCTATACGATCGGATGTCCGGCATTAGATTGCCAGGGCAGGTCTATGAGAACCGAGATCGGGTACTGTTGTGTCATATTGGCCTGTGCTGTTGAGCTTTTTTATGTGAATATACAGGACCCAAATCACGAACTATCCTTGACAACATAAGAATATAGTACAGTTGTCACATATCAGCTCCATCAGTAATGTAGGATGACTAAATTGAAACAAAGACATAATCGTTGGACACGCAATATTTGAGAGAAAAGAAATAGAATCCTTGCAAGATGTAATGTGGGAGGAAGTATTGAGAAGACAAGTAGGTCTGTAGCAAATCGAGTTGCAGAGGCCTATGGAATCTACGGAGACTTTTACATCCAAAAGGTGGACTGTGACGAGTAATTGTTAGGGTTAAGTTTGATGATAGGGTGACTGATAGAAAACACGTTGATACTGTTCTAGATCGCAGAAGTGAGTATTCCAAACACGACACACCAGTGCCGTGTAGTTCGTATAGCATATTGATGACATCCTTGCAGTTCCGATAGCTCAGAACACTTCTGTGTACCCAAAGACACACAGTCTATGTGGTCAGAATAATGGTAATTAAACTCTAAATAATTGAGAGTAAGAACCAATTCAAGTAGGCGTGGCAATGATTCCGTGACTATAGAGTAGCTACTTCTTCTGTCCAAAAATAACTTCAAATTCTTGTAAGACAGATCCATTCCGCTTTCCGTGTTTGTTGATTGATTCATCATATTTTTACAGATTTTCCGTACAAATTACGACCAGTCAAGAACACCCTAATCTCATATTAATACAATCAACGTCTTTCCTAAATTGTCCACATTCATCACCGATTTCAACTACATGCTCTGAACAGGAGTAGAAAGCGCACAACAATACCATGTACTAGAGACAGCTGCACCACATGTCATATTTTAGCCAGATGGCCAATTTAAAAACAAAACGATGCTTGAGATTACAATCCAAACTGTTGTTGTTGTTGTTATTATTATTATTATTATTATTATTATTATTATTATTATTATTATTATTATTATTATTGGTTGTTGTTGGTAACAAGAGCATTCAATTTCATGCGTAATGAATATCAAGTGTCATCATTCTGTTGCTCGTGCATATCCTGGGAAAACAGTTAGGCTCTCACAATGTGTGTGTCCTCAGGTACAGATTAACAACGACAACAGTCGGGCGTACGCTTTGAAGATCTTGAAGAAACACCACATCGTGGAGACCCGGCAGCAGGAGCACATCATGAACGAGAAGAGGATCATGATAGAAGCACGCTCGGATTTTATTGTCAGGTAAGAAAGAACACCTGTGTATTGTCAGGTAAGAAACAACAACACTTGTGAATTGTCAGGTAAGAGAGAGAGAGAGAGAGAGAGAGAGAGAGAGAGAGAGAGAGAGAGAGAGAGAGAGAGAGAGAGAGAGAGAGAGATGTATTTCCATCTGATCCTATGGAAGACTTTCTATGATAGTACGTAGTGTGAATGTGTGTAAGCAGGACAGAGAATGTTAGATCTTTTATCTCTTCCTGATGTTTTGAATGTATTGAAGCCTTTATATTGCAATGCATTGTGTGTGATTGTGTGTGTGTGTGTGTAAGAGAGAGAGAGAGAGAGAGAGAGAGAGAGAGAGAGAGAGAGAGAGAGAGAGAGAGAGAGAGAGAGAGAGAGAGAGAGAGAGAAAGAGAGAGAGAGAGAGAGATTTCTCTCTCATCCGATGGAAGACTTTCTATCAGGATACACGGTATGAATAAGATCAGTTAAACGTACTTGAAGTGTTTAATAGTTTTCTTCTATGAGGACACGCGTCTCTACTCTTTCCCTTGTCATGATTATAGCTTCTTTTTTATGAGGATTGCCTGTGAACATTGTTCCTTTGCTTCGACTTTAGTTATATCAGTGTCATTCATCTTCTCTATTTGCCAGTCTTTATTAATGCGTACTGCTTTAGTGATTATATCTGTGTTAAGGTTAGATATGTGAGCTTTTACAGGACGGAGCAGTCAACCCTGGTATTTATTGGCTGTTTGTGATTTACTAACGTTCGGTAGTTTGCTATTGCTTTTTGAACAACAGACTTTGAAATAATCGAAATCAACGCAAAGCAAGCTGCTCTCAAATAGTTGATTTCCGACTCTCGACCAGGTATGTCGGCGAATTGTGAAACTGCCTTCACTAACCCCTTAGGAACAGCTATGTAGGTGACGAATGGCGAGCCTGGGGAGGATGATATAGTTCATCTCTGTCGAACTACAGATTGTACGTGTAACTTGTCAGTATCTCCAGCGTGTGTGTTCACCTAACACTAAATGATACTACATTTAAAAAAAAAATGTTTTGATATCCTTTACAGGACATCGCTGTCAACATCAGCATCTTTCAGCTGTATGTTGATTTCTTGGCAAGATTACACTCAGTAGTTTGCCATTGCTTTCTGAGCGGCCGGCTCACATACCCCGTAAGTTACCGATGCGATTCGAACCACTGCTGATTCTCACCGTCGTCACGTTACTTACGAGAGTATGCGAGATTACGGAGAAAGGTCGCTAACCTCTAAGCCAGGAAGCCGGCCGATACTACATAAGCATTCTCAAATATTCATCAGATTCTCGATGGCTCTATAGTTACATAATGGTATCTACAGACTTCCCAGATATGATCTCCCCCTGGGCGTTGGGCTGGAGTGTTTACAAGGAGATACCTGAAACTCGTGCTCAAACAACGTGAATCTCAATACATTGTACACAAGAGTTAAACACCTTCTTGCAGATTCACTCAATCAAAGCGTTGCACCTTGTCTACGTGACATCATATACTGGCCACCAACAGAGGCGGTCAGGGATTTAATGGGGCTGCTCTTCCTCCTGGGGATCCTTGAACTCTAAAAAACTATTATTTACAACCAAAAAAGTCACGGTGAAATGCGTTGCAGTTTCACCCAGTCTGCAGCGGCCCAATACAACTGACTTGGACTAGAAATTGTTGGGGTTTGCTTCTCCTAGCCGTAGACTATCCCAATTCTACCCACCAGGCAGCAAGCCCTTGAATGATTTCGTTTGGTCCCTACTCTTTGACCTGTCCGACATGGGAGACCTTACCAGTAGCTGTGCTTACGGTTGGCATAGCTATTGGAGTCATTGGAACATACAAGCCGCTCCGTCGTGACAAAGTGGATACAGCAAAGGAGTTGTCAACTTAATGCTATGCATAATAAGATGCCACCATCTTCTATAATTTACTCTGAAATGTGGCGCGATGTACAAATGTCTTCGGTACAAGTATTCATGTGTTCTTAACCCATTTGCGGTCGCTTTCGTGACAGCTTCCTTAATAATCCTAGTCGTGTCTTTATTGTTTTTATGGTTAGTTTAGTCGTGCGGGTTTATTCATACATATTAGCTTTGTTCTCTCTCTCTCTCTCTCTCTCTCTCTCTCTCTCTCTCTCTCTCTCTCTCTCTCTCTCTCTCTCTCTCTCTCTCTCTCTCTCTCTCACTCTTACAACGTATACACTGGAGTTCTTAGAAGATATATGAGTGCGTATGTATGTACAATTGACTGTGCTTTTCCCTCGCCCATTACAGTCTAATTTGCTAAATTGCTTCGTCTGGTTTGTCTCCTCGTCCTAAAACAGTCTAGTTTGTTAAATGAATCTGTCTGGTTTGTTCCCTCGCCCACAAAGTCTACTTTGCAAAGCTGTTTCTGTCTTGTATGTCACCTCATCCTAAAACAATCTAGTTTGCTAAATCCTTATGACTTCTGTGTCCCCTTGTTCTAAATAATCTAATCTGTTAAATTATCCATTAGATTTTTCCCTCGCCCTAAACAGTCTACTTTGTTAATTCCGTCTGTATGGTTTATTACTTCTTTCGAAACAGTCTGAATTTTGTCTTGTGTATTCCTTTGTTCTAAATAGTTTATTTGTTAAGTCTTATGTTTATTTCTTCTGCTTCGCTTGTCCTCTTGTTCTAAACAGAATACTTTGGTCAATTATTATGTCTTGTGTGTCCCCTTGTTCTTAACAATTTACTTTGCTAAGTTGATCTCTCTGGTCGTCAAACTGTATCTAGTAACTGTACTTGTTGTTTATCTGCGTTATATCAACATATCTTGTTGTTTTATTGTATAATGCCACATCCTAAAGTAGTCATCATTCGTTCCGCAAGTAGGTCTACTCCAATGTACGGTCTATAGTTAACTACGGGCCAGTATGTAGTCTCGTTTACCTAGTTAGACTGCCTGCATTTACTGACCCAGTATGTAGCCCTGCCTACCTGGTTGGATGGAGGAAAGGGGGTACTTTTTTAGGGTTTCCAGGGGGGGGGGGATTAAGATTATTTTAAGATCGCGTTAATACAAGAACCGATTACTTGATATTGTTTTTCCCGCCATACTTTATAGTTCTGTACTTTTGAAATTCGTTTTATAACGTAATTAGACCTGCAAATCACGTTTTATGAAGACGTCTAGACTTGTTCTAGTATGTGTTATTTAATTTATCTTCCATTTTTACATAATATACTGAACATATGGTGAAGAGGTGCATGGGTAAAAAAAAAAAAAGGTTGAGAACCACTGGTCTACCTGTTTGACCTGCCCGTTGTTGCACTAACACATTAGCTCCGTATGTTTGCTTTGACTGCCTACAGTCAGTGTCCAATATGTAGTCTCTCTCGTCTGTCTGTCTGGACTGCCTACTACCGGCCCTGTATGTGGATTCTTCAGCCTGGCTGGGCTGATTGCAGGTAGCACAGATAAAGTATGTAGTACCGTCAATCTAAGTGACCTACCTAAGGTTGTATTGTCACAGTACGAAGTCATGTCGGTTTGACTAAACTGTCTACAGGTAGTACCGCTAACGTACGTAGCCCCGTCTTCCTGGTTGGACTGCTTACATTTAGTACCAGCCCTGTATATATCCCGGTCTGCCTGGTTGGACTGCCTACAGTTAGTACCAGCCCTGTATATATCCCCGTATGCCTGGTTGGACTGCCTACAGTTAGTACAAGCCCTGTATATATCCCCGTCTGCCTGGTTGGACTGCCTACATTTAGTACCAGCCCTGTATATATCCCGGTCTGCCTGGTTGGCCAACATACAACTAGCACTAATCTCAATATGCACTTCCGGCCTAACTGAAAATGTCCAGATTTAAATCTGTGTTGGGTAGAGTAGTAGACCACAGTACTACTCCATCGACCACAAGCAAACTATGTCATAGTGACACCCGCGCCTTTAACTGACGTTACCATCATTTGAATCCCGCCATGCGTTACTCCCAATTTCAGCTCAGTTGTCACTCGATATAGAATCAGTCTGTTGAAGTGCTCAGTCATTTCTCTTCTCCTCTCCCCTCCATCAGATAACTACCATGTTTGCCATATATATTTGCGATAGACAGGACGAAGTTGGATGAAGCAAACACATCAAATATAGATCTCCTTCTTCGTTCTCGTGATCAATTATTTTGTTGGTTGGTTGTCTAATTTCGAAATATTGGCAGCTTAGCAATCTATACGGCTAACTTGTTAACTTTCACAACTGCAGTATTTGTTTTAACGTTTTAACACGTATTCGGGACCGATCGCTTAATTTGTCGTCCCTATCTGACGAGAGATCTTGACTCCACAGAACCACAAAAGGAAGACCTAAAAACACATGGATAATAGAAGTAGAGACACAAATGAATGATATAGGGATGATATGAACGGAGCTGCATGGGATCGCCAAGGTCAGAACGACTTGTGGTGAGATAGTTGAGGGTGTATGCCCAAGCGGGGATAAGGGCGAAATAATAATAATAAGAAGAAGACACACATAATGACGTCAAACTTGTGGGTGTACAAAACTGCTGTGTCAAGTGAGATATACATATAATACATGTCTGTTGTCTAATGCAGCGATCGCCGTGAGATCAACTTCAAAAACGGTAACAGCCAAGACAGTCTTGAATGTCACGAGAACTTTGTCTGCAGACGCTTTCGTCATGCATCATTGATTTTAAGATACTTTAAACAAAACAATGTTCGAACGTTTGAAAACGCTGCTGTGGCCTTTTGTGAAAGTGTAATCATTAAGTCTGCTACGTGACGGGGAGATGAAAGGCTATCTGGCGTCGGGTGTACGGGGATGTTGCAGACGTAGGCACGAGCATGCAGAGATAGTGGGAAAATGTCAAAGACTGGCTGTACGAATTATAATTCTAAACTTGGCAGCATGAAATAGACACTTAGAGCAGAAAATGGTGTGTGTAGTCTAGCAGAGAGTTGGGTGGGAGCAACTAGAAATAAGTAGCGATTAAGCGGGTGCTTTATTTTGAGAGCCTTGGAGTGGGTATTTACCTTGTGTAATGAAACATGGGCCGGTCTCTCTGGCTGTGGGGTTACAACACTTTCTCTCTGTAATCCCGTTTATCACGCAGAGTCTCGTAGCGGAGCGAGAGCTGAGGCGGTTCGACCCCCGCTGGTGACTTGCGGGATACTGAGCCGGCCGCTCAGAAAGCAATGGCAAACTACTGAGCGTAATCTTGCCAAGAGATCAACATACAGCTGAAAGACGCTGGTGTTGACAGCTAAGTCCTGTAAAGGATATGCTAAAAAAAAAAAAAAAAAAAAAAATGAAACATGGAAGCCGCGCTAGGGTAGTGCCTAGACGCTCGCCTACAGGACTGTGGTTCGATCCGCATCGGGGCGGATTCAAATTTTAAAAATTGACCTGGGCACACAAGTCGGCCCAGCATAACATCTGGGGAGGTAAGGACAGCGGGGTGATACTGACCCCATACCCGCCGAATGCCGACTGGCCTACACAATAGTGGGCCGAGCACCATACACCTAATGCGTCTTAAAGGCGTGGAAATGGAAGTTTTAATTACTTTTATTGTGAAATATCTTCCCGGTTGTTACAATAGGCTAGAGTTTTTCTATTCTCATAATATGGCCTGTATATGTTGTCATTAGTGAAAGGTAGTCAGCGTCTTCAGCCCCATTTTGAGAAAAGAAAACAAAAATAGAGCACATGCTAGAAAGAGTAGCAGACAGTGAGATAGAGGAAGGCAGCAGGAAAGATTCCCGACAGTCCTCTATCTTTGTATTAGAAATAGTCAGAATATGAATCGACACATTCTGTTAGCGATTGCAAGATGTGGAGACGCATGCTTGCCCACGCCAGTTGGTAAATCACTTGATGAAGAGCATGGTGGTTGTGATGATAATTGTGGCAGAGGTAATATGGACGGTGATGTTGGTAGTGGTGATGGTGGTGGGGGTTGTGATGGTTGTCGTCGGAGTGGTAATGTTGATAATGATGGCCGCAGTCCTAGTCGTGGTGACGATCGAGTGATGATGAACATAAAGAGGGTGGTTGTAATGTGTTTGTGGTGTGTTGATGGTGATCGTGTGATAATAGTGATTGTGATGTGTTGGTGGTGGTAGAGTGATGCTAAACATAAAGATGGTGGCTGTGATGTGATGGTCGAGTAATGATGAGCATAATGATGTTGGTTGTAATGTGTTGATGGTGTGATTGTCGAGTGATGATGTTGGTTGTTATGGTGATATTCGTGTGATAATGAACATAATGATGATAGTTGTGACGTGATGGTGTTAATCGTGTGAAGATAAACATTATGGTGGTGGTTGTGATGTGCTAGTGGTGAGGTAGTCGAGTGATGATGAACATAATGACGGTGGTTGTGATGGTGGTAGTCGAGTGATGATGAACATAATGATGGTGGTTGTGATGGCCGAGCCGAGTGATGGTGAACATAATGACGGTGGTTGTGATGGTGGTAGTCGAGTGATGATGAACATAATGATGGTGGTTGTGATGGTGATGGCTGAGCCGAGTGATGATGAACATAATGATGGTGGTTGTGATGGTGATGGCCGAGCCGAGTGATGATGAACATAATGATGGTGGTTGTGATGGTGATGGCCGAGCCGAGTGATGAACATAATGATGGTGGTTGTTATGGTGGCAGTCGAGTGATGATGAACATAATGATGGTGGTTGTGATGGTGGCAGTCGAGTGATGATGAACATAATGATGGTGGTTGTTATGGTGGCAGTCGAGTGATGATGAACATAATGATGGTGGTTGTGATGGTGGCAGTCGAGTGATGATGAACATAATGATGGTGGTTGTGATGGTGGCAGTCGAGTGATGATGGTGGTTGTGATGGTGGCAGTCGAGTGATGATGAACATAATTATGGTGGTTGTGATGGTTGTAGTCGAGTGATGATGAACATAATGACGGTGAATGTGATAGTGATGGCCGAGCCGAGCGATATTGAACATAATGATGGTGGATGTGATGGTGGTTGTCGAGTGATGATGAACATAATGATGGTGAATGTGATGGTTGTAGTTGAGTGATGATGAACATAATGATGGTGAATGTGATAGTGATGGCCGAGCCGAGCGATATTGAACATAATGATGGTGGTTGTTGAGTGATGATGAACATAATGATGGTGAATGTGATGATGGCAGTCGAGTGATGATGAACATAATGATGGTGGTAGTCGAGTGATGATGAACATTATGATGGTGGTTGTGAGGGTGATGGCCGAGCCGAGTGATGATGAACATAATGATGGTGGTTGTGAGGATGATGGAAGCACGAACAAGCAGAGAGAAGTCGTGTGCGATTTGCGTGCATTAACGCACTTTAACTCCTCGCACACACTCAAGTCTCATATCTCTACAACCTGATGTAAGGGAGAAAATGTGTAGAGTGGCTAACTCCTAATTCCTTTTGTCTCGTGCAATTATTTGAAATTAAGAAATCTCCCTGTCACAAATGTGTTGCATAACTTTCCTGTGGTTAAAATAACACATAGAAAACGTCAAAGCAATAAAGGCAGCTTGCGTAAATTAATAACACATGTAGAGTAATAACTCCAAGAATAAATTAACGAAAGGTTTTGGTCATTTACGGAAATGACATTCTATCCGGGCACTGAGTTTGTGTCTGTAGACAATGAAATTACATGAAACGGGTCGCCGATCTAAGCCTAATCCCAGCCAGTTAGTGTGTGCTGTATGTATTATAACTTGCTAACATCCTAATAAAACACAGCTGCGGACGATTTGGCAGCAGACAGCCTTCACCATGGTGTTTTACGAAATGGTATGGGTACAGGACATTGCAGTCAACACCAGCATTTTCAGCTGCTGTCGATGTCTTGGCAAGTTTTATGTTCAGAAGTTTTGCCATTGCTTTCTGAACGACCAGCTCACATACCCCCGTAAGTAACCAGCGCGACGCGATCAGCTGCCAAATCTCGCGTAGCTGTGTTTCGTACGTGTGTATACAGGATTAAGAACAACGTCCTTAGCTCTTACTGAAAAATCTGGCTCCAAGGGTATAGGGTTAAATGGGGCTCACATGTCGGGTAGGTCTGCTCCAAGGGTATAGAGCTGAATGGAGTTTACTGGTAGAGTAGGTCTGACTCTAAGGGTATAGAGTTTTATGAGGCGACGTAGTTTTCTGGTAGTCTCTACTTCTAAAAGTCCCAAACACTACCTGTAAATTTTTGTCTCATCAAGTGCGCGCTTTGCTCAAATCTCTTCAGTTTGAAATTGTAAAGATAAGCAGAACATATCGCAGTGCAGACTGTTTACTTACATTAGAGCATTTAAAGACCGCTGAATATCTATAATATACATGTCTGTAGCGCTGTACTGGAACCTTTGCCTGCGGTCATGTGTTCAAATCCGAATAAAGACGGGTGTGAGTGTTTTGTACATTGACCTGGTTGCCAGATCGACCGGGCCTAGAATGGGTATCAGGAAATATTCTGGGAAGTAAAGATGGCCCGTTTGATTGATATTGATTCCATCTTCCAACGAGTGCTGATTGATATTGATTCCATCATCCAACGAGTGCTGATTGATATTGATTCCATCATCCAACGAGTGCTGATTGATATTGATTCCATCATCCAACGAGTCCTGATTGATATTGATTCCATCATCCAACGAGTGCTGATTGATATTGATTCCATCATCCAACGAGTCTTGATTGATATTGATTCCATCATCCAACGAGTGCTGATTGATCAATAAAACATATATAGCTAGCACCATATACCCATTAAGCGTCAAGGCGTGGAAAAGAGTCCTTTAGTCTACCATTTTGTGTTCGGAGAGGGGATATGCACCGCCTGCTTGATCTCTGGCCCCGTGAGATACTGTGGTACTGTGGGTAGTGTAAACTGTGTGTTGGTGCTTCTAGCATGCCAGCCCTAGTCGTCACGATTTGGTTATAGGTTGATTAGTTTTATTTTTAATATTTTAATGTGAGGCACCTCAACTGTTCTGTGGCGGTGTGTTTTCGTAGCTGGTGTGTACTGTTTGTGGACTGAGTGGCATAGAGAAACCGTGTCCACCTCTAACTCAGCGCAAGTTATACAAGGCTCCATAATCTTGGAGTAGTTAATCCGACTGCCAGCTTGTTCAGATGAGGACAGACAACAAGGAGCGTCCATTGCGTGTGTTAAAAGAAATTGAAAATAGACAAAGTAGACTGAGTGGACTCTTGCACAGGCGGGCTACATTTGAAAATTAGACAAGCTATCCAAAAAGATGGGGGGGGGGGGAGAATACGTATAGTGTGATTCCGGATACATGTGCATGTCGTTCCTTGCAGAGTTGGTGGTTCTGGTACACTTACATGTTAATCTTTGACAGTGTCATGGAGTTTGTGGTTCTGGAAAATGCACATGTCTATCTTTGCCAGAATCCGGGAGTTGCTGATTCTGATATACCCACGTGTTTATCTTTGCCAGCGTCAGGGAGTTTGTGTGAGAAGACATATAGAAATCTCCGTGTGTGCAGTAAAATATATCCTTTACACGCAGACCAACTAATGTAAACCTGTAAGTGCTCGTTAACATGGACTCTTGTTTCTGTCAGGTTGTACAAGACGTTCAAGGACAGGAAGTTCCTCTACATGCTCCTGGAGTCGTGTTTAGGAGGCGAGCTCTGGACTGTACTCAGAGACAAGTAAGTGTCTGCCTGGTTCGTTTACAGCTTGACTTCTTAGATCAGTAGTTCCCAGACGTGTTTATCCTCAAGACCCCTTTATGTCTTTTAAATTTATGCAGGACGCTTATAAGCTTTCGTTTATAAGGGCTAAGCTGTGTCTTTGTGTGACGTGTAGTCTTTCACTGCATCATCTTAGGACAAGACCCAATAAATCTATCATTATATATACAACAACTAATAATATCATCTATGTCACACGTTGAACAGATTCACTGCCAAAGACAAAGTAGGTTTGAACCAAACAATAATGGATGGCGGGAAATGGGAACTTGAGATTGTGACAGTTAGGACTTAAAAGTTGTTAATATGGTAGCAGACATGGTGTATTATAACACAATGACAACATTTCACCGATATATAATAAGCCCATGGAAGACACGGCAAGTCGCTTGACACGATTAATTATCCAATGGCGCTTAATCAGTGAAGATAACTTCGTCAGATCTGGGTGTACTCGCGCGCGTCTAGCAATGGCGCCATGGCGCCATGACGACATCCAGCCTACAGTTCTGCCCAACTTACAACGACGGAGCTAGCAATGGTTCCATGACGACATCCAGCCTACAGTTCTGCCCAACTTACAACGACGGAGCTAGCAATGGTTCCATGACGACACCCAGCCTACAGTTCTGCCCAAATTACAACGACGGAGCTAGCAATGGTTCCATGACGACATCCAGCCTGCAGTTCTGCCCAACTTACAACGACGGAGCTAGCAATGGTTCCATGACGACACCCAGCCTACAGTTCTGCCCAACTTACAACGACGGAGCTAGCAATGGTTCCATGACGACACCCAGCCTACAGTTCTGCCCAACTTACAACGACGGAGCTAGCAATGGTTCCATGACGACACCCAGCCTACAGTTCTGCCCAACTTACAACGACGGAGCTAGCAATGGTTCCATGACGACATCCAGCCTACAGTTCTGCCCAACTTACAACGACGGAGCTAGCAATGGTTCCATGACGACACCCAGCCTACAGTTCTGCCCAACTTACAACGACGGAGCTAGCAATGGTTCCATGACGACACCCAGCCTACAGTTCTGCCCAACTTACAACGACGGAGCTAGCAATGGTTCCATGACGACATCCAGCCTACAGTTCTGCCCAACTTACAACGACGGAGCTAGCAATGGTTCCATGACGACACCCAGCCTACAGTTCTGCCCAACTTACAACGACGGAGCTAGCAATGGCGCCATGACGACATCCAGCCTACAGTTCTGCCCAACTTACAACGACGGAGCTAGCAATGGTTCCATGACGACATCCAGCCTACAGTTCTGCCCAACTTACAACGACGGAGCTAGCAATGGTTCCATGACGACATCCAGCCTACAGTTCTGCCCAACTTACAACGACGGAGCTAGCAATGGTTCCATGACGACACCCAGCCTACAGTTCTGCCCAACTTACAACGATGGAGCTAGCAATGGTTCCATGACGACATCCAGCCTACAGTTCTGCCCAACTTACAACGACGGAGCTAGCAATGGTTCCATTACGACATCCAGCCTACAGTTCTGCCCAACTTACAACGACGGAGCTAGCAATGGTTCCATGACGACACCCAGCCTACAGTTCTGCCCAACTTACAACGACGGAGCTAGCAATGGTTCCATGACGACATCCAGCCTACAGTTCTGCCCAACTTACAACGACGGAGCTAGCAATGGTTCCATGACGACATCCAGCCTACAGTTCTGCCCAACTTACAACGACGGAGCTAGCAATGGTTCCATGACGACACCCAGCCTACAGTTCTGCCCAACTTACAGTTCTGCCCAACTTACAACGACGGAGCTAGCAATGGTTCCATGACGACACCCAGCCTACAGTTCTGCCCAACTTACAACGACGGAGCTAGCAATGGTTCCATGACGACATCCAGCCTACAGTTCTGCCCAACTTACAACGACGGAGCTAGCAATGGTTCCATGACGACACCCAGCCTACAGTTCTGCCCAACTTACAACGACGGAGCTAGCAATGGTTCCATGACGACATCCAGCCTACAGTTCTGCCCAACTTACAACGACGGAGCTAGCAATGGTTCCATGACGACACCCAGCCTACAGTTCTGCCCAACTTACAACGACGGAGCTAGCAATGGCGCCATGACGACATCCAGCCTACAGTTCTGCCCAACTTACAACGACGGAGCTAGCAATGGTTCCATGACGACATCCAGCCTACAGTTCTGCCCACCTTACAACGACGGGGTTAGCAATGGTTCCATGACGACACCCAGCCTACAGTTCTGCCCAACTTACAACGACGGAGCTAGCAATGGTTCCATGACGACATCCAGCCTACAGTTCTGCCCAACTTACAACGACGGAGCTAGCAATGGTTCCATGACGACATCCAGCCTACAGTTCTGCCCAACTTACAACGACGGAGCTAGCAATGGTTCCATGACGACACCCAGCCTACAGTTCTGCCCAACTTACAACGACGGAGCTAGCAATGGTTCCATGACGACACCCAGCCTACAGTTCTGCCCAACTTACAACGACGGAGCTAGCAATGGTTCCATGACGACATCCAGCCTACAGTTCTGCCCAACTTACAACGACGGAGCTAGCAATGGTTCCATGACGACATCCAGCCTACAGTTCTGCCCAACTTACAACGACGGAGCTAGCAATGGTTCCATGACGACACCCAGCCTACAGTTCTGCCCAACTTACAACGACGGAGCTAGCAATGGTTCCATGACGACACCCAGCCTACAGTTCTGCCCAACTTACAACGACGGAGCTAGCAATGGTTCCATGACGACATCCAGCCTACAGTTCTGCCCAACTTACAACGACGGAGCTAGCAATGGTTCCATGACGACATCCAGCCTACAGTTCTGCCCAACTTACAACGACGGAGCTAGCAATGGTTCCATGACGACACCCAGCCTACAGTTCTGCCCAACTTACAACGACGGAGCTAGCAATGGTTCCATGACGACACCCAGCCTACAGTTCTGCCCAACTTACAACGACGGAGCTAGCAATGGTTCCATGACGACATCCAGCCTACAGTTCTGCCCAACTTACAACGACGGAGCTAGCAATGGTTCCATGACGACATCCAGCCTACAGTTCTGCCCAACTTACAACGACGGAGCTAGCAATGGTTCCATGACGACATCCAGCCTACAGTTCTGCCCAACTTACAACGACGGAGCTAGCAATGGTTCCATGACGACACCCAGCCTACAGTTCTGCCCAACTTACAACGACGGAGCTAGCAATGGCGCCATGACGACATCCAGCCTACAGTTCTGCCCAACTTACAACGACGGAGCTAGCAATGGTTCCATGACGACATCCAGCCTACAGTTCTGCCCAACTTACAACGACGGAGCTAGCAATGGTTCCATGACGACATCCAGCCTACAGTTCTGCCCAACTTACAACGGCGGAGCTAGCAATGGTTCCATGACGACACCCAGCCTACAGTTCTGCCCAACTTACAACGGCGGAGCTAGCAATGGTTCCATGACGACATCCAGCCTACAGTTCTGCCCAACTTACAACGACGGAGCTAGCAATGGTTCCATGACGACATCCAGCCTACAGTTCTGCCCAACTTACAACGACGGAGCTAGCAATGGTTCCATGACGACACCCAGCCTACATTTCTGCCCAACTTACAACGACGGAGCTAGCAATGGTTCCATGACGACACCCAGCCTACAGTTCTGCCCAACTTACAACGACGGAGCTAGCAATGGTTCCATGACGACATCCAGCCTACAGTTCTGCCCAACTTACAACGACGGAGCTAGCAATGGTTCCATGACGACATCCAGCCTACAGTTCTGCCCAACTTACAACGACGGAGCTAGCAATGGTTCCATGACGACACCCAGCCTACAGTTCTGCCCAACTTACAACGACGGAGCTAGCAATGGTTCCATGACGACACCCAGCCTACAGTTCTGCCCAACTTACAACGACGGAGCTAGCAATGGTTCCATGACGACATCCAGCCTACAGTTCTGCCCAACTTACAACGACGGAGCTAGCAATGGTTCCATGACGACACCCAGCCTACAGTTCTGCCCAACTTACAACGACGGAGCTAGCAATGGTTCCATGACGACATCCAGCCTACAGTTCTGCCCAACTTACAACGACGGAGCTAGCAATGGTTCCATGACGACACCCAGCCTACAGTTCTGCCCAACTTACAACGACGCAGCTAGCAATGGCGCCATGACGACATCCAGCCTACAGTTCTGCCCAACTTACAACGACGGAGCTAGCAATGGTTTCATGACGACACCCAGCCTACAGTTCTGCCCAACTTACAACGACGGAGCTAGCAATGGTTCCATGACGACACCCAGCCTACAGTTCTGCCCAACTTACAACGACGGAGCTAGCAATGGTTCCATGACGACATCCAGCCTACAGTTCTGCCCAACTTACAACGACGGAGCTAGCAATGGTTCCATGACGACATCCAGCCTACAGTTCTGCCCAACTTACAACGACGGAGCTAGCAATGGTTCCATGACGACACCCAGCCTACAGTTCTGCCCAACTTACAACGACGGAGCTAGCAATGGTTCCATGACGACACCCAGCCTACAGTTCTGCCCAACTTACAACGACGGAGCTAGCAATGGTTCCATGACGACATCCAGCCTACAGTTCTGCCCAACTTACAACGACGGAGCTAGCAATGGTTCCATGACGACATCCAGCCTACAGTTCTGCCCAACTTACAACGACGGAGCTAGCAATGGTTCCATGACGACACCCAGCCTACAGTTCTGCCCAACTTACAACGACGGAGCTAGCAATGGTTCCATGACGACACCCAGCCTACAGTTCTGCCCAACTTACAACGACGGAGCTAGCAATGGTTCCATGACGACATCCAGCCTACAGTTCTGCCCAACTTACAACGACGGAGCTAGCAATGGTTCCATGACGACATCCAGCCTACAGTTCTGCCCAACTTACAACGACGGAGCTAGCAATGGTTCCATGACGACATCCAGCCTACAGTTCTGCCCAACTTACAACGACGGAGCTAGCAATGGTTCCATGACGACATCCAGCCTACAGTTCTGCCCAACTTACAACGACGGAGCTAGCAATGGTTCCATGACGACATCCAGCCTACAGTTCTGCCCAACTTACAACGACGGAGCTAGCAATGGCGCCATGACGACATCCAGCCTACAGTTCTGCCCAACTTACAACGACGGAGCTAGCAATGGTTCCATGACGACATCCAGCCTACAGTTCTGCCCAACTTACAACGACGGAGCTAGCAATGGCGCCATGACGACATCCAGCCTACAGTTCTGCCCAACTTACAACGACGGAGCTAGCAATGGTTCCATGACGACATCCAGCCTACAGTTCTGCCCAACTTACAACGACGGAGCTAGCAATGGTTCCATGACGACATCCAGCCTACAGTTCTGCCCAACTTACAACGACGGAGCTAGCAATGGTTCCATGACGACATCCAGCCTACAGTTCTGCCCAACTTACAACGACGGAGCTAGCAATGGTTCCATGACGACACCCAGCCTACAGTTCTGCCCAACTTACAACGACGGAGCTAGCAATGGTTCCATGACGACATCCAGCCTACAGTTCTGCCCAACTTACAACGACGGAGCTAGCAATGGTTCCATGACGACATCCAGCCTACAGTTCTGCCCAACTTACTTACAACGACGGAGCTAGCAATGGTTCCATGACGACATCCAGCCTACAGTTCTGCCCAACTTACAACGACGGAGCTAGCAATGGTTCCATGACGACATCCAGCCTACAGTTCTGCCCAACTTACAACGACGGAGCTAGCAATGGTTCCATGACGACATCCAGCCTACAGTTCTGCCCAACTTACAACGACGGAGCTAGCAAAATATGACATCAGCCGACTTCATTTTACCAAACACTGCCCGGGCATGTGATGTTATAACGCTTTCATTTGCGACATTAACGTGGAGATCAATGTGAGAACGGTGAAGAAGAATAATACCAAGTTTAGACATAAACTAAGGGCTACACGAATGTGATTCTGTGGCCGGATGTTCACAATTCTATGAATGGATACCGATAAGCACACCTATATCAATGAACTACAGGATTTATACTGATAAAGACATTTAAAGCAATTAAGGAAATACAATCACCAGTTTCGTCACTTTTTCGGAAGAGAAGGTCTGAAGACAATCTGAAAGATTGCCTTTGAGACAAAAAAGTTCTTCTGTGATCAACGTTTGCTATGCGTGGTGCTAGCATCCATTTAAAAGAGACAAAGAATGATAACAGTGATTAACAGAACTGTATTGTGGATGAGCTGTAAAATGACTTGGTGGACAATCCTCAGTTTATTGTCTAGCCTCAGGTGGATGATGTGTTTTATCATAAATCACACTTACCGCCAAGAGCTGTTTCGGGAGGTATTTTGCATTGGTTGCGTGATATTCACGTTTATTTAGAGAACCATTGATGCTGTCTATCCATTGTCTTTTTTGTCTACCCATCGTCTTCTTTCTATCCATCACCTTCATTCTATCAATCGTCTTCTTTTATCTATCCATTCTATCTATTCCATTTCCAATTCTCTCAACTGGTCCCGTAGAAGTGATCTCGAGACAGTAGAGATAGAATGTGTTTGGTTAGAGGTGAAGCCAGCCAGCCAACAACCGTTTCTCATTGGATACCTATATAGGAATCCTTGTGCCGGGTACAGTTGGTATGACTGCTTCACTACAATGATGGATAGAGTGTTTACAGCAGGTAGAGAAGTTATGATACTAGGTGACTTCAACATAGATATTAGTAAATCCAACCAGACATGGGACGATATCATTCTTTCTTACAATTTCAAACAACTAATAAACCGTCCCACAAGGGTTACTGACACATCCTCAACTACAATTGATCATATATATGTTACTTGTCCAGATAATATTATTGAAAGTTCTGTTCCTGTTTGTACAGTTAGTAACCACTACCCGGTATGTTGTACATGGTCAAGAATTGGGTTCAAACCTCTTAAACATAAACATGTAAGTATCAAATTTAGGAATTATAAAGCATTCAACCAAGATTTATTTTTGCAAGACTTAAGAAAAGCAGCCCTTGATCACGTTTACCAACTTCCTGACCCGGACGATGCATTAGCTTTCTGGACGAAGACAGTCTACAATGTGTTCGATAAACACGTGCCAATCAAAGAAGTTCGAGTCAAAAATCAACATAAATCCCCATGGGTCACTAGAGAAGTGCTGCAAATCATGAGAGAGCGAGATACAGCACACAAAAATAAAGACTTCATCAATTACCGCAGACTAAGGAATAAAGTTAAATATGAAATTCGTAGGATAAAAAAAGATCATTTTAAAAATTTGATTGTAGATAATTCAAACAGTACAAATATATGGAAGGCTATTAACTTGCTAACCAATAAGAAACGTCCTACAGAATCAGCAATACCAAATTCTATAACATGCGATGAATTCAGTTGTTTCTTTCAATCGGAAATAGAGAATCTAAAGTCTTCAATACCAGACTCATCGTGTAATTTAAGTTCACTGACATCATTCTGTGAGGAGAAGTGCAAAAGAAATATTCCCGCTGAGATTCCTTTAATGTCTGTTGCAGACGTTTATAAATATCTCTTGAACCTCAAATCAACAAACTCACACGGCCTAGATGGTATCAGTAATAGAATTCTTCGTTGTGCTGCACCAGTCATTAGCGAGTCCTTAACGTTCATATATAACCAGTGCCTGGCCAAAAACTACTTTCCATCTGCATTTAAAATTGCTAAAGTGTTTCCGCTAATTAAAAATGGCTCAATCGATAATAGTGTTTTGGGTAATTATAGACCTATTTCCTTACTATCGTCGCTATCAAAACCACTAGAAAAACACATTCATAAAATAACGTTACACCATTTAATTAACAATGATCTAATAATTAACAGTCAATCTGGGTTTCGACCTAAATATTCTTGCCATAGTGCTCTAACAAAAATGACCGATAACTGGCACTTAAACATCAACAACGGTAGAATTTGTGGAGCGGTGTTTGTAGACTTTAAAAAAGCTTTTGATATGGTAGATCACGATATTTTAATTAGAAAACTAAAGCAAATGAAGACAAGCACCAACATGGTGAACATAATTACGTCATTTCTATCCGACAGGCAACAAGTCGTGTCCTTCAACAACTGTCTATCAAGACCCACACAGCTTAATATTGGTGTGCCTCAGGGCTCAATACTAGGTCCGCTGCTTTTTGCAGTTTATATTAATGATCTTCCTTTATATATCAATACAACTTGTGATCTATTTGCAGACGACTGTACTATATATACTAGTCAAGAAAACCGTAGTGAATTAGAGAATTCTTTACAAAAGGAACTTGATAATCTTACTAGATGGAGCAATGAAAACCGCATGCAAATTAACATCGACAAAACCAAATCCATGCTAATAACGACCAGACAAAAACTACAGACACTAGCCATAACTGGATCACTGCTCGAACTCCGCATGGGCATGTTACCTATAGTTAATGTGACTGAACATAAAACACTAGGGCTTTTAATAGACAGCCATTTGAACTGGAGCTCTCATGTTCACGCTCTTACCAAGAAAATAGCACAAAAAGTTTACCAACTTGCTAAAATTCAGCACTTCCTGGACGAAAGCACACGAAAAATATTCTATACATGCTATATCCAATCACATCTCGATTACTGTTCCACAGTTTGGGATGGTTGCCCTAAATCTAATTTAAAACGACTATGTTCTCTACAAAACCGAGCTATTCGTCTGGTTTCTGGCATAAAGCACGTTGAAAGTAGTAATTTGTACAATCATCTAAGACTTCTACCACTACAAAAGCGCTTCCTTTTCAACAAAGCCAAATTAGTGAATAAAATTATATCTCAAAATACCCCAGAGTACCTTCTGCCGCTGATTCAATCTAATGCAATGAACAGCAAGCGCCTAAATTTGTTACATGTCTCAAAGCCTAGATTGGACCTATACAAAACATGTTTCGCCTATTCTGGTGCTCACTTATGGAATGATCTGCCTCCAGATCTGAAAACTCCAATGAGTCCCTACACATTTAACCGAAAACTCTTTCAATACTTAATCCATACCGACTATATGCCACCATAATTCATTTACTGGTATAATTGTTCAGTATAATTGTTCATTATAATTGTTTAACTATAATTGTTCACTATATATGTGTGTGCGTGTGGGAGCGAGAGAGAGAGAGAGAGAGAGAGAGAGAGAGAGAGAGAGAGAGAGAGAGAGAGAGAGAGAGAGATAGAGAGAGAGAGAAAGTGGGTGTCAGAGAAAGGGAGAGAGTGAATGTGTGTGTGTGCATGTGCATGCGTGTGTGTGGAGAGAGTGATTGAGCGAGAAATGGTGGGGGAATGTGTCAGTGCATGCATTCGTACGTGTATGTGTGAGAGTGAGTGAGGGAATGTAGGCGTGCGTGCGTTCATGTGCATGCGTTCATGTGTATGTGTATGTGTGAGAGAGTGTGATTGAGAGAGTGAGTGTGTGTGTGTGAAGGATTGTGTGTTAGAGAGTTAGACAGTGGGAGAGTTGATGTGTTAGTGTATGTGTGTGAGCGCGTGCATGCGTGTGAGTGTGTGTATATGAAAGAACACAGAGAGAGAGAGAGAGAGAGAGAGAGAGAGAGAGAGAGAGAGAGAGAGAGAGAGAGCTGAGCAGATGCATGTCATGTAACACGCATGTTATGTAACACGCGAATCCATATGTTTGTGTATTCTCATCTGTCATATTATCAGTTAAATACCATTTGATTTTATCATGCATAATATAAACTAATGTTCATTACTGTAGTTTGAGTGAGAGAGTCAGTGAGTGTGAATGAGAGACAGAACGAGTGAGCGTGAGAGTGAATGAGTGAGCGGGAGAGTGAATGGGTGAGCGGGAGAGTGAATGAGTGAACGGGAAAGTGAATGAGTGAGCGGGAAAGTGAATGAGTGAGCGGGAGAGTGAATGAGCGGGAGAGTGAATGAATGAGCGGAAGAGTGAATGTGTGAGCGTGAGAGTGAGTGAGTGTGTGTGTGTGTGTGTGTGTGTGTGTGTGTGTGTGTGTGAGAGAGAGAGAGAGAGAGAGAGAGAGAGAGAGAGAGAGAGAGAGAGAGAGAGCATCACTATTTTTACGTCACATACATTTTATGTACACATTTTTCTCCATGTTTAACATTTTTATGAGACTGCTCATGACAAGTGTCAGTGTATATGTGTGAGTAAAGTGTGGGAGTTTCTTCATACTAGTTTCAATACTAACGTGAGACATTTTGTATGTGTCTAGATGTGAGGAAGTGTGAGTGTATGTGGAGGATGTGTGTGAGTGTGGGGATATGTGTGGGTAGTGGGTGTGTGGGTGGGGGGTGGGTGGGGGTATGCGTTTGGATGGGTTGGGGTGTGTGGGTTTTGGTGGGTAGTGGTATTTGTGGGTGTTGGTGGGATGTGTGGATGGATGTGTGGGGGTGAAAGTAGGGGTGTTGGAATGGGTGTGGGGGATGTGTGTATGGGTGGAGGATATGTGTATGGGACGGATGCAGGGGATGTGTGTTTATGTGGGTGGAGATGTGTGGACGGTTTGAGGAAGTATGTGTAGGAGGCGGGGTTGTGTGGGTAGGGGATTGTGTTGGGTGGATTGGGGATGCAAGGGCGGGTGGGGAGAAGTGTATGGTGTGTGGGTTTGAGATATGTGTGCGGTGTGTTGGTGGGGGATATGTGAATGATGTGTGGGTGGAGGGTATGTTTGTGGTGGTATGGGTGGAGGATAGTGTGTGGTGTGTGTGATGGGTGCGGGGAATGTGCGTATGGGTGGGGTATATGTATGGGTGAGTAGGGGATTGTGGTGGTTTGGGGAAGTATGTGGGGGAGTGTTGGTGGGAGATGTGTGTGTTTGGATGGGGAATGTGTGGGTGGGGGTGTGTGAGTGGCTTAGGGATGTGTAAGTGGGTGAGGGAGTTGTATGTGTCGGGGTGGTATGTGTGAGTGGGTGGAGGATGTGTGTGGGGTAGGGGTATTGTGATCGAGAGATGTTTGGTTGGGGGGGGGGTGTGGGTGCGTAGTGGAGGATGTATGCGTGAGTGAGTGTGTGTTGGTGGACGGGTAGGGAATGCGTGTGTGGGTGGGGAGAGGTGTGTGGTGTGTTGGTTGGGGATATTGTGTGGGTGAGGTATGTGTGTGTGGGTGGGGGATTGTTGTGGTGTGTGAGTGGGGGTATGTGGGGTGGATGGGTAAGGGTATCTGTGTGGGTGTGGGTGTGGGTGGGAATATTGTGTGGTATCTGGGTGGGGGATATGTGTGTGGTGTGTAAGTGGGGATGTGTTGGTGAGGGATATGTGTGTGTGTGGTGCGTGGGTTGGGAATAGTGCATGGTAGGAGGTGTATGTGATGTGCGGGTGGGGGATTGTGTGGTGGGGGATTAGGTTAAGGCATGTGTGGGTGGGTGGAAGTTGTATGTGTGGGTGGTGGGGTGTGTGTTAGTGGATTGGGGATGTATGGGTGGTTAGAGAGATGTGTGTGTGTGTGTGGGGTGGGGGTAGGGACATGTCAGTTGGTGGGGATGTGTGTGTATGGTTTGGGAATGTGTGAGTGGATGTGCGATGTGTGGGTTGGTGGGGGATTGTGTGCATGGGTGGGGAATATGTTGTCGATGGAGATGTGGCTGGGGGATGGGTGGTTTGAGGTGTGGGTGGGGAGAGGATGTGTGGGGTAATATGTGTATGTGGATGGGCGTAGGATGTGTGGGTTGGTGGGGGAATGTTTGTGGGTGGCGAGTGTGTTTTGGTTGGGGGATCAGGTGAGGGCAGTGTGTGTGGGTGGGGGATGTGCGGGAGGGGGATGGATCGGTTGGTGGGGTATGTATGTGTCCCCTGGTGTGCGTGTGTGTCGGTAGGTGGGGGTGTGTATGTGTCCCTTGGTGCGCGTGTGTGTGGGTAGGTGGGGGTGTTGTGTGGGTGGGGTGATGTATGGATAGGTGGGAGATGGGCTTCATAACATGGTAATTAGCCTTGTTTATGTTTACAACATTCATTTCACAATGTTTATTTTATCTTCCTATGTAAATGTATAATGCTCTTGATGAACGAAAGACGAGTGATTGGAAGGGCCGAATGTAAGACGGGCCTGCGCGCCCAATTTGTGACCCTAATAAAGTTGATTTGATTTGATTTGATTTGATTTATCGTCTTCTTTCTATCAATCGTCTTCTTTCTATCTATCGTCTTCTTTCTATCCATCGTCTTCTTTCTATCCATCGTCTTCATTCTATCAATCGTCTTCTTTCTATCCATCGTCTTCTTTCTATCCATCGTCTTCTTTCTATCCATCGTCTTCTTTCTATCCATCGTCTTCTTTCTATCCATCGTCTTCTTTCTATCCATCGTCTTCATTCTATCCATCGTCTTGATTCAACCATCGTCTTCTTTCTATCCGTAGTGGTTGCGTAGTGGAGGATGTATGCGTGAGTGAGTGTCTGTTGGTGGACGGGTAGGGAATGCGTGTGTGGGTGGGGAGAGGTGTGTGGTGTGTTGGTTGGGGATATTGTGTGGGTGAGGTATGTGTGTGTGGGTGGGGGATTTTTGTGGTGTGTGAGTGGGGGTATGTGGGGTGGATGGGTAAGGGTATCTGTGTGGGTGTGGGTGGGAATATTGTGGGGATATGTGTGTGGTGTGTAAGTGGGGATGTGTTTGTGAGGGATGTGTGTGTGGTGCGTGGGTTGGGAATAGTGCGTGGTAGGGGGTGTATGTTATTATCGGGTGGGGGATTGTGTGGTGGGGGATTAGGTTATGGCATGTGTGGGTGGGTGGAAGTTGTATGTGTGGGTGGTGGGGTGTGTGTGAGTGAATTGGGGATGTATGGGTGGTTAGGGAGATGTGTGTGTGTGTGTGTGTGGGGGGGGGGGGGGGGGGGTAGGGACATGTTAGTTGGTGGGGATGTGTGTGTATGGTTTGGGGATGTGTGGGTGGATGTGCGATGTGTGGGTTGGTGGGGGATTGTGTGCATGGGTGGGGAATATGTTGTCGATGGAGATGTGGCTGGGGGATGTGTGGTTTGAGGTGTGGGTGGGGAGAGGATGTGTGGGTTAGGATGTGTATGTGGATGGGCGTGGGATGTGTGGGTTGGTGGGGGAATGTTTGCGGGTGGCGAGTGTGTTTTGGTTTGGGGATCAGGTGAGGGCAGTGTGTGTGGGTGGGGGATGTGCGGGAGGGGGATGGGTCGGTTGGTGGGGTATGTATGTGTCCCTTGGTGGGCGTGTTTGTGGGTAGGTGGGGGTGTGTATGTGTCCCGTGGTGCGCGTGTGTGTGGGTAGGTGGGGGTGTTGTGTGGGTGGGGTGATGTATGGATAGGTGGGAGATGGGCCCTCATAACATGGTAATTAGCCTTGTTTATGTTTACAACATTCATTTCACAATGTTTATTTTTCTTCCTATGTAAATGTATAATGCTCTTGATGAACGAAAGACGAGTGATTGGAAGGGCCGAATGTAAGACGGGCTTGCGAGCCCAATTTGTGACCCTAATAAAGTTGAGTTGAGTTGAGTATCCATCGTCTTCTTTCTATCCATCGTCTTCTTTCTATCCATCGTCTTCTTTCTATCCATCGTCTTCTCTCTATCCATCGTCTTCATTCTATCAATCGTCTTCATTCAACCATCGTCTTCTTTCTATCCATCGTCTTCGATTCTATCCATCGTCTTCTTTCTATCCATCGTCTTCTTTCTATCTATTGTCTTCTTGGTCTTCCTCTGACTCTATACCCAAATATGTTGTTGTTGCATGCTCTTGTCGGTAGGGGATCAGGTTTCATTCTCTTAAGATATTCAACCCTTTTTAGTAGTAGTCTCGTGAGCAGTTTGATGCATGATGGCATTCCTGTCACATTGCTCATGTAGTTGACACTGTTCCATTTGGAAACCCAAAAGACCTTTCTCAAGTCTTCCATCCAGCATAGGACGAGTTTTCTCTGGAGGTCTAAGTTTGCCATTGGTGATGAAGTTTTGCAATGAATAATACCTTCCATTATTGTCCTCACATGTTTAAAAGATTCAGTGGCAAACAAAAAGTAGATTTGGACCAAACGTGGTACGCAACCAAATGAACAAGTATTATAATGTAAGTTTCCGTTCACTGAGCATTGAAACTGTGGACAATGCCGTGAAACAAATCACATAACATAATGACCCTATCATGAGATATATCATCCTTCTGTCAAAATGGGAGGTCCCATTTGTCGACATATTATCCTTCGCCAATGAATCAGTTAAGTAAATGTGCTAGTTGAACCTATCAAAATCAGAAAACATCATGACAACAAAAACCTCGAAACATTGTTTTAAACTATTAAACTTTGAGGCAACATTGAATATGAAATATATCATTAAATTGCTGTTAAAATGTAATCGATGATTATCAGGTTTTTAAAAATTATTTTATTACCTTCTTGGCACATATATTCATAATGTATTACCGTCTTGGAACATAAATTCATAATAGTCTAACTGGAGATCTTCCATGTTTGTGTTTTCCTCAGGGGATCATTCGATGACAACACCACACGTTTCTATACTGCTTGTGTGGTGGAGGCGTTTGTCTACCTGCACAGTCGAGGGATAGTCTATCGTGATCTCAAACCAGAGAATTTGTTGCTGGATACTGCAGGATACATTAAACTGGTGTGGATTTTGTCTGCATCCATTTGTTTATTACAGCGTCTTTCTTTTCAGATGCTATAGAATTAATTATCTGAAAATTTTAGCTGTTTTGTTTTATTCATACCCTTTTTGCCTCAATCGTGCAGCGTTAACTGTAAATCCTGCAGGTTTATTAATCTTCTTTGGCTACCTGCGTAATGTTCTTCTTTGGCCACACTTCATTTAACTTACTGTTCTTGCAGTCTGACCATGGCTGTAGATTCACAGTCATCACTTGGTTCTCGCAAAAGACTTAATTCTCGTAGAGCATTCAGAATGTCGGCTTGGTCCATGGCTCGCCAACCTTTCACAGTAGCCTTACCTGCAAGCCTGTCAGCCTACTCATTTCCGTTTCACCGATGCTACGGAGTTCATGCATCTGAGATAATCAATCAAAGTTTGAGAAAGTGTAGTCTTAGCGCAATATCCTAAATATACCAAAATGTAATGGAAACCAAAGTCCTGACTTTCCACAGATCTCGGTCTTTTGTTTTCTGGATCAACTCTGCCGATGATAATCCTCCATGCCAACGTCCCAATCCATCCAGCATCATTTCTCTTGGTCTGCCTCTGACTCTCTTCCCCTCGATCTTTCCGGTTGCCACGATGGCCTCCAATGCCTCTCTTCTCATCACATGATCAAAGAAAGCTGTTTGTCTCTTTTTATGGTCTTTCAGGCAGTCGTTATTAGTTACTTTGGCAGTCCAAGGAATTTGCAACATTCGTCTCAGGAACCACATCTCTGTTGCTTCCAAGCTCTTCCTAATTTGTTCATGTACATTCCAAGATTCACAGCCAAACAGCAAAACATGTTCTATATAGCACTTCAGCACTTTCTTTCTTACATTCAATGATAGTGACATATTAAATAACATATTCTTCATTTTATGAAATGCGGCTTTTGCCTGCCCTTTTCTGCTCTTAATCTTTGTTGTACATCTTCCATTGATGTTATAAAAGCTCTTAGGTATTTAAAACTATCCACTTGGTTAAGAATTTTTCCTTCTATTTCTATTTCACATTTTGGTGTCACGTTTTTCTTTGAAATCACCATTGTTACTGTTTTCTTGATATTCAAGGAGAGTCCTTTATTTGTACTATCTGTTACTACAATGTCCAACAATTGTTGTAGATGGTTTGTATTATCTGCCACTAATGCTGTGTCATCTGCACAGCGTATATTGTTTATATTATAACCTCTGAATAGTAACCCTGGCTTCTCTTTGCTATAGAGAGAGAAGAGATCCGATAATAAAACACATCCCTGTCGTACTCCCAGCTTTATTTGTTCATAATTGCCCTCTTTATTTCCCAATTTAATTGCTGCTACTTGGTTCCAGTAAATAGTCTTTATTATTCTGAGATCTTTCCCATCAATGTTAATATCTTCCAACATTTTAATCAGTTCATCATGTTTTAATATACCCATAATTTAATTTGTAACAATACATACTCATTCACTGGCTTGTACTATTCATAACTTTCTCTTAATAGCAGTCTTTCTCTATAAATTACGAGTATTTAGCTGTTATAGCTGTCTAGGTGTCTGTAAAAAAAATGTAGTCTACCGTTGGTTGATCACTATTATATAAATATACTAGCTGACCCTGCCCGGCTTCGCCCAGACCCTGGTGGGAAGCATCTCATTTAATTCATATAAGTAGTCATATAAGTTCCCGTTCCCGTTACCGACTATCTGTCTATCTGTCTGTCTGTCTGTCTGTCTGTCTGTCTGTCTGTCTGTCTGTCTGTCTGTCTGACCCGGCCCGGCATTGCCCAGCTCCTGGTGTGAAGCATCTCATTTAATTTATATAAGTAGTCATATAAGTTCCTGTTCCCGACTGTCTATCTGTCTGTCTGTCTGTCTGCCTGACCCTGTCCGGCTTCGTTAAATTCATACAACAAAAAAAGTAACTTAAAAGAACGTTCTTCCACACACCATCCATTATTTTTAATGAAAACTTTTTCTAATCACCTGCATGACTACAGTAACTTCTTAAGCAAAAAAAGATGAGTTACAATGTTATGCATTGTGCATCATTTTTATGAAAACTTTGAAAATGCCTTACAGATTGTATCATTATTTATTATAACTCATATGCCGGTACATAACTATGGACGAAGAGTTTATAAATCTTTGAAAACGATGCCACAATATGACTATAAGTTATACAGAAAAGTTATGCCCCTTGAAATAACTTTTACGTGTTAGATCCCCTGAAATATATGAAATTATGATGAAAAATGAAAAATGAAATAATACTGAGTAAGCAGGCGATTTCACACTAACAAAATATCACAGTTGGCTGCTCTGGACTGAAAGGAAGGCGTGTAGAAAATTTCATCTCAATCGGATGGGCCGTTCGCGAACAAATAAAGGACATACGGAGATACATAAATACATACAGAGATACGCACATCCTAATTTATATATAAGATATGTATGAAACATTTTAAATCCCTACTGTCGTTCTGTAACATTTCACTGTAAATTTATCGCAGGTGGATTTTGGTTTCGCTAAACGAATTGGACATGGCAGGAAAACATGGACTTTCTGTGGAACACCTGAATATGTGGCTCCAGAAATTATCCTCAACAAAGGGCATGATGTGTCTGCAGACTACTGGTCTCTTGGCATCCTCATGTTTGAATTGCTCACTGGAAGGTAAGTTAGTGAGTTGGCGTGTGTTTGCTGAAAATAGTCGCCGGGCACATCTTTGTGTTGAATACTTATATAATTGCTGAGATAATTTCTTGTATGGTTAGTAAACATAATATGTGCATTAGGGGCTACAAATGTGTGTACATTCTAATTCTGCCCACTATAGAGGGGAACTTGATTCGAAGCATTTATAGAGGCTCAGTTTCTTAGTTATCAACTAATATTCGGGGTCAGCATTACCAATGGATAAGAGTGCTCGTTCCTAAACATCCGGTGTGCTGATGCTGAGGTAGGGGGTTCAACTCCTACACCAGTCAAATTGACTAAAATGTTGACTTCTCGTCCTTGACTTGGGGACGTAAATTACAAGTATCTCTGAAGTTGTAGTGGGTTCGCCTGATAGCGAGGGACAATGGTAATAGGGAAAGCTAATTCACACACAAAATTCAGTCAATGCTACTAGAATTAGCATGTATGGACTATGCTTGAGTTCACAGCTAGTGAGCGCAAAAACAAAACAAACTAATATTTATTATCATTGTCACTACAGGAACAACAGATAAGATGTGGGAACAACAGATCAGATGTGGGAACAACAGATAAGATGTGGGAACAACAGATAAGATGTGGGAACAACAGATCAGATGTGGGAACAACAGATCAGATGTGGGAACAACAGATCAGATGTGGGAACAACAGATAAGATGTGGGAACAACAGATAAGATGTGGGAACAACAGATAAGATGTGCTCATTTTACACAAAAACCAGCAATTTAAAGATTCACTAACTTTGTCACCCAGAAACCAACAGATAAGATTGACTAATTGTGTCGCTCACGAACTAACCTTATGACTCACACACTAACAGATCCGATTTACTAATTTTGACACTCAAAAACCTACATGTAAAAGGTTCACTAACCTTGTTACTCATAAACCAACACATACAATTCACTAATTGTGTCACTTATGAACTATTCTTATTCACTAACTATGTCACTCATAAACCAACAAATAAGATTCACTGTGTCACTCATGAAGCTACAGATAAGATTCACTGTATCATTGATAAACCAAAAGACAACACTCACTAACATAGCCATAGAGCATTTACTTTCATGCATATGTTTTATGTCACAGCCCGCCTTTTGCTGGTCCTGACCCCATGAAAACATACAATTTGATCCTCAAGGGTATCGATGCCGTGGACATTCCAAGAAAGCTAACCAGAAATGCTGTCAATCTCGTAAAGAAGTTATGCCGGTTAGTGAAAAAATTTAGTCATTTGTACAGTAAAGAGACAAATCACTTATAATTTACAGTTTATTCTGTTAGTTGTATTCTTTTTCTGGTCTCTTTTGTGTGTGGTCACGTGCCTCTCTATTTCTAGAGTCTAATTTAGTTGTGCTATTTTTTCCTTGCTCAATTCCACTTCGAAACAGATTTGTAAAAAATTGAAACGGGATCCCAGGTCAACCCTAGCAAAAATAGGTGTATGGAAATGTCCAGGGAGGTAAAGGCAGCCGGCATGATTTAAAACACGTCATCCATTAAGTGTCATTTGGTCTATACAAATCTGGGGCTTGCACCTATGCCTAATACGCCACTATATATATATATATATATATATATATATATATATATATATATATATATATATATATATATATATATATATATATATATATATATATATAAGAGGTCGTGCAGCTTGGTTTACTTACTGGCACTGATGTCTTCTACATGCCTTAAGGCATGTTTAGATATATGGTGCTGGCTTCATCTGTTTGTAGCTCAATCAGGTCTTTGAAGTATGCCTGGATTATCCTGACCATGGTGAAACTGAAATCAAATAGTTTCATCATCATCAAGTGCCCTGCCAGCTGGCGTAGGTGTTCATGGCTCTCCACAGATCTCGATCTTTGGTTTTCTGGATCAACTCTGCTGCTGATATTCCTCCGTGCCACCGTCTCAATCCGTCCAGCATCATTTCTCTTGGTCTGCCTCTGCCTCTCTTCCCCTTGATCTTTCCAGTTGTCACAATGTCCTCCAATGCCTCTCGTCTCATCACATGACTGAAGAAAGATGTTTGTCTCTTTCTTATTGTCGCATATAATGTTCTAGTTTCATTAGCCTGTTTCAGGCAGTCGAAATTAGTTACTCTGGCAGTCCAAGGAATTCCCAACATTCGTCTCAGGAACCACATCTCTGTTGCTTCTAATTTCTTCTTACTTTGTTCATTTACATTCCAAGATTCACTGCCATACAACAAAACTGGTTCTACATAGCATTTCAGCACTCTCTTTCTTACATTCAGTGATAGTGACTTATTGCATAAGATACTCTTCATTTTCTGAAATGCGGCTTTTCTTTTGACTTCCCTATTCTGCTCTTAATCTCTGTTGTACATCTTCCATCTGATGCTATAAGTGCCCCCCCCCCTTTTTTTTTTAAATTCGCATATACTTTTACAGGACATCGCTGTCATCAGCAGCATCTTTCAGCTGTCTGTTGATTTCTTGGCAAGATTACGCTCAGTAGTTTGCCATTGCTTTCTGAGCGGCCGGCTCAGTTATCCCGCAAGTCACCAGCGGGGGACGAACCGCTCCCAGTTCTCGCCCGCTACAAGACTCTGCGTGATAAACGGGATTACGGAGAAAGTGGTGTAACCCCTCGGCCTGAGAGACCGGCTATAAATGCCCCTAGATATCTAAAATTATTCACATGGTTGAGAATTTATCCTTCTATTTCTATGTCACATTTTGGTGTTACCATTTTCTTTGATATCACCATTGTTACTGTTTTCTTGATATTCAAAGAGAGTCCTTTCCTTGAATAGTTTCATATGAAATAAATATCACCTCTTTATCCAAATGAAGTCGCAAGCAACACCATTCTCTCTGCTCTAATTAGCATCAGAGCTGTAAAGTACATCAATAGGTGACGGAATTTAATTGGCAAAATAAAGCAATTCTGAGTCATTTACTGCCAATATAGTACCTTGCGGTGTATGGCAGAGGGGTCTTTGAGCCTGAGGAATAAAGGCCGCCTGGCTAGTGCAGTCGCCGCGTACTGTGCAGGTTAGGATTTTCTTTTTGCCCCCGACAGAAAAAAATCTGACACCTTACCGAGGGATCGAACCCGGGCCTCCCGAATGAGAGTCCGGCGTTCTAGCCTTTCGGCCAGCCGCTCCTCTCTCGGCCAGCCGCTCCTCCATAGAGTCTGAGTGGCTGAACTAAATTATCTCATCTTATTTAATTTTCTGTCCAGGAATAAAGCCACAAAATTATTACATTCTCACTTATTAAATAATTTATATTTGTCAGTGTTTAAATTCATGGTAGAACCGTGCCATGTACTGTTACAGATTTGTAAAATGTTGAGTCTTCATTTTACTATGACCAGCTTACTGTGCTGTCTTCACTGACCATTCTGAAAATACGTGTGTACCCATTTATTGGCTGGGTCAGCCCTAGATCCATTCTTCTTCTTTTGCCCTTTATCTCGTATTAAATTTTTACACCTAATTTTTTTTTTTTTTTACCGACTAGTAAAGTCACTGCCCAGAAGGAAAAGAATGGCAAATTACCTTCTGCAAAACTTGCCAAGAAACCATAATAAAGAATGCTCTATCTAGACCAACAAGCTGCGGTTATAATAGATGGCGAGACATCAGATTGGTTTTACATCAAGCAAGATGTCCGTCAGGACTGCGTGCTGTCCCCCTATTTGTTTAACCTGTACCCCGAAAATATAATGAGAAATGTAAGAGATGATATAAACAGGGAGCTATATGATGCCCTAAATATCGGTGGTCATGACATACCAGAGATTCGGTATGCTGATGATACAGTATTGCTTTCCACAACACAGAATGGTATAGAAAACCTAATAGCCTCAACAGAATTGAATAGTCAAAATAACAACTTATATCTTAACATAGCAAAAACAAAGATAATGCATACAGATAAAACTACTATGGAGAAAGAAATATATGTTAATAAGAAAAAATTGGAGGTGGGTGAAATTTTAGATATATCTTGAGTCATTGATTACCAACAACGGGGACACAATGAAAGAAATTAAACGACGATTATCAATTGCTCTTCAAAGACTAAAACAGCTGAATAAATTATGGTGTGGGACAGACAGAACTACAAAAATTAGATTTTTAAGAGCATGCATCTTTCCCATTGCAACATACGCCTGTGAGACATGGACACTTACTAAACAAGCTGAACAGCGAATAAACGCCTTTGAATATAAATGTTATAGACGAGTTCTAAGAATATCTTGGGTAAAGAAAGGAACAAATGCATCCATACTTCAAGAGCTAAATATTGATGACGGTTGGCTATTAAAGACGATAAAACACAGAAAATTTAAATATTTTGGTCACTTGAAACGTCACGAAAGTTTGGAGAGAACAATAATGGAGGGGTATATGCCTGGGAAGAGAGGAAGAGGAAGGCCAAAGAGAAGATGGGTGCAGGATGTGACGGGTGATCTCCAGATGGGTGTATCGGAAGCGGGACATCTTGCTTATGATCAAGAGGTTTTCCGGAAGGTTGTTATGGGAGCGAGGTTCTGCAAAGTACATGCTACTGAATGAATGAATGAATTGTGATTTTCCATCCAGTGTTGTTGGTTTATCTTGCATCTGATTTTATGTGTGAGACAGAAGGAGAATGCTGTCAGCGAGGTCCAGATCATCGACCCTGGAGCCATACTGGCAAACACCCAGTCCTACCACAACTGGGGATTGAACTCTCAAACCACCATGTTGGTACTTGAACATAGAAACCACAACACTTCCGCATCTAATTCTGTCAATATGTAGCAGATCCTTTGAAGAACGTCGCCGCGCCAAACGTTTCTCAATCTCTTGCCATTTCTTCTACCTCATTAACTGATTCTGTGCTAAAGGATAATAAATCACCAAATGTGACCTCCCAGTTGAACAGAAATACAATATATCGTCATACTCGAGTCATCGTGTTATGTGTTTTGTTTTCTGGTATCTTCCACAATTTCATTCTCATTGAATGGATATTTACATTATAATACCTGTTCATTTGATCATGTACCATGTTTGGTTCAGACCTAAGTTTTGTTTGACACAGTATTAGGTAACATCTTATGCCCAAGGTATCTGCAACATTCTGACTGTAGTGAACTTAAATGAACCTATCTGTAAGCCTTTAAACCACTGTGACATTGGGGTTAGTTCCCTCATCTGTCTGCCCTGTAGTTCTGAGATCACATACTCTTTAATGTGTGATTTTGTTTTAATGATCACATGGTTCATATCTCAACCCTGTCTGAAAATTTAGCAAGAAAAAAGCATCTGAGAAGTAAGACAAAGTAGTGACAATGATCACAGGGTTCACATCTCAATCCAATCTGAAAATTTAGCAACAAAACAGCATTTGAGAAGTAAGACACGGGTGTGACAATGATGACATCATCCACATAGTATTGTTACTTAATGAAAAGATCGGCCAACCACCATACAGCTAATGTCAAGTTGTCATTAAGACATGTTGCTTTACCAATTTAGCTTAAATCTCACAATAGTTATGTGCTCTCGTGTTTATAACTCTTACATGCTCTTTTCTGGCAGGGATAATCCTACAGAAAGACTGGGATATGGCAGAGGTGGCATTAGAGAAATACAGAAGCACATATGGTTTGACAGCTTCAACTGGGATGGCCTCAGAAACCATACTTTAAAACCTCCCATTGTTCCAGCTGTAAGTTAATTATTTCTTATATTTAAATGTTTTTTTCCATCTGTAACTGTTTATTACTGACAGCTGTTTATTTAAATGTTAATGGAGATTCTTGATGGAATCTGGCTTTGTTTTCTATGACAAGATCCATTCAGTTAAGAATTGTTTTACATGTTTGTGTGTTCTCTTTTTCTTGTCTGCTGTTTAGCATCGGCTTATAAAGAAAGTTGTTGAATAATGTTATGATGTGTATTCCTCATGTGTTCATGTTAACAGCTTTTCCTATGCCATTTATTATTCTGTAAGAGGGAAGAGTTAGACCAAGGAAACATTTATGAAACAGGCATGCATAGATCTGCTAAGGCTCATGTTCATAGATTTAAAGAGTGGAGAAATGAGTGATTTATCATCTATAACTGAGATTTGAATTATAATTAGCAGTAATCTGGTGTTGCATCACTGGCACCTTGCCGTCTTGACAGACGTTAGTTTGTAAAATGATTTTATACCTCTCCATAACTCAAAGCCTGGGCTGAATTTAGAGCCCATGTGTTGCTCATGCAGCATGATCCCCTCTCGGCCTGTCTAGTTTACTCCAGAAGAAACATAACACCAATATGCCTGGAATTTGACAAGCTGCAGAAGCTGCTGGACAGCACAGCAATTATCTAACTGTCCGCCTGTCAAAGGTTTGATCCTAGGCCAGTTGCAGACCAAGGCTTAGGGCCATGACATTTAATCTTTAGGTTGCACTTCCTCATACCAGGATAAGGCTTGTACCCTCCCAATTGTGCTCCTCTGCCCAAAGCCTTGGGGGGGGGGGGGGGGATGTTGGATTTGGTGAGCGCCGCCCAACATTTGGTGCTAATAGAAAGCAGGTAGTACTGTCTATTCTCCATTATTGTGTGGTAACATAGACAAGAAAAAAACAAAGATATATATAAAAACTGGAAATCAAGAAAACATTTATTGAAAACAATGTTTGACAATTAAGGCACTTTGCCATATATAGAGACATTAAGGGATGTACTGGAGGGAAATGTGTAGAGGAAGCGTACAAGAGGAAGACAACGTTACATGCGAGTTTGCAACATCCAGATGACCATAGTAGACATGAAAACCTATTACAGCTGACCATCAATACAGAGATGACACTGGATAATGTGAATGAATAGGTTAGAATTCAAACTGTAAATGAATTGAAAAGTCACAAAGCTGCCATAGTCAACAAATATGTTGTGTATTAAGAAGCCAGTAAATATATTGTGCTTTTTTATATGTTATGCAGAGCAAATTTTAAAAAAAACACGAAACGTTTGTCTGCTGCAGGGTATGGCAATACAAAATGAAACATCATTTATTTTATTTAATTACTTTTCTCCAATAATTCATCATTTGACAGGTGAAATCTCCAATAGACACGTCTAACTTTGATGACTACCCTGAAGATGAAGACGAACCACCCCCTGATGACCTTACAGGCTGGGACAAGGACTTTTGATGACTGCCCCTTGGATATTCTTGTCTGAGTGGGCAAACTGCTGTTAGCATGTGATACATAAAGTTTTTTTAGACATGTTCATTTTCGATTGTGCCAGCCTTGTCAGATTTCCCGCCAGTTTCTAGCTGTTATGGTGATATCAATGTAAATGACTGTGAAATGAATGAGTTATTTATAATCTATAAAGCATGTATACATATTTGGTCTATATGAGTGTGTGCCATAGTCATTAGTACATTCATCTACCAGAACAGTAGTCCCAGATTCAACAACCAGATGTGGTAGCATTACATTATGTATGTTCAAAAGAATAGATGAGTTGACCCAGTATCATAAAATGGGTATGAGACATATCCATGAGAATGTGAAGAAAACCAATATATTTTTGTTCACCAATCGGTCACTGAAAACATGAGCCTAAGACTAATGAGTATTCATTAACAGGTTACTTTACTTCATTGTGTGATTGCATGTATATATATATACACATGTACGCACGCACACGTGCGTGCACACACACACACACACATGTATGTTCTGTACGTAGTGGATTGAGTCGCTGCAGAAGTCTGTTGTATGTAGATTGACCTTCATCTTCATTCAGGGACATGCGTGAGTTGAGGGAAATGAACAAGCTAATAAATTTTCTGACTCTGTATCCCCTACAGATGGTTGGCCCATGGATTGTACCAATGTTATTAACACCTTTAGAGAGATGTCGAGAGCGGAGGACTTTAACACTAGTGAATCCACTTCGTTTTTCCAGAATGAGAAGTTAGAATTGGCACGGCTAGACACGAGAGGCACATCGGGAGCGTGAGGGGCCTCTTCAACCAGCTGGCACTATTAGCCGCCGGACGCTGATGCATCTTTTGGAGGGAGGATCTAAACACCTAAGGACTTATCCGGAGTGCAAGGATGATACCCCAACAGATAACTAACTAACACAAGTACGCACACATGAGTGCAAGGATGATACCCCAACAAATAACTAACTAACACAAGTACGCACACATGAGTGCAAGGATGATACCCCAACAGATAACTAACTAACACAAGTACGCACACATGAGTGCAAGGATGATACCCCAACAGATAACTAACTAAGACAAGTACGCACACATATATACACATTCAGAGAGAAACTTACACATTGAATTTGATGATTCCAGCAACTGAATTTTGCCTTCTGTACATATTTCACATTTATTTAAATTGCCATCTATTGTTTTAAGAGGATACCTAAATCTTTGGAAAACACTTGTTAGAGCAATGGAGCTAAGGTGCTCTTGTTTTAAATTAAATCAAGCTGTAACTATACTGGACAATTAAATGAAACAATAGACAATTTGTATTTTTTTACATATAAAGAAACATACTAGTACATTTGACATTGTGAAGTCTCTGCTATTTAAGTTAAATATTATTATTCCTAAGAACATATTTCTCTGTGCATAAAGCATGATGGCCCAGGGGTGATTACTCTCTTGAAGTTGATGTGAAGAGCCTGTATTCTTCTTCCTCAATTAGGGTCCGAAGAGAGTGGCTGCTGTCTCTTTAGCAGTCTTGGCTGGCAAAGATTAGTTTCACCTTCGTGCCAGGGCATGCGGGTTTACAAGGAAATGAGCAGGTAGGGCTACAGTGGAAGGCAGATGAGCCATGGACCAGGCAGACGTTCTGAATGCTCTAAGAGAAGTAAGTCATATACGTGAACCAAACGATGACTGGGAATCTACAACCATGGTCAGGCTGCGAGAACAGCAAGTTAAAAGAGGTGTAGCCAAACAAGAACACTACGCAGGAAGCCAAAGAAGGGTAATAAACCAACACAGAACTGGTGTCGTGTGCCGCTACACGCTGCGAGATTTGCTGAGGAGGGGATCTGAGCACTTATGGACACAATGGTTAGATGTGCAATGAGGAGATCTGTCGACTAACTAACTAGCCTGTATTCTTCTTGTTTCTGAAGTTTCTTACATCTAGTTCTGTTTTCTTCTTTTTCTTTTGTTCGCTTGAAATTTGTCTATAACTGGAATGTTGTCTCTTGTATAAACTTTACTGTCTTTTTAAGTTCACTCAGTGATCCGTGGGCTCCTCCACTGTTGTTTCTCTAGGCTGCAAGGTTTGCCTAGATATGTCGGATGCCGTATTCTGGGTAGCTTTGGAGTATACGATCTGCTGTCTGCAGCACCAATCCACATGTGCAGAAGGCTGATTCACCAATCTTGAATTTTGTACACATGTACTTGCATAATCTATTATGACTTGCTCTGAGCGCAGATCTGGTTGTATAATGTCCACCATTCACCCTTTTGGTTGTCTTGTTTAATCCTTTTAACCCTGAACCAGATATCCAGTAACAGCACCTGAGGGTTAAAATTCAAATTATGCCTCATCTTACCATCTCTGCATCCATCATCTTCATTATCTGTGATCTCTTTTAATTAACATCTAGATACAAAATTGTCTCTATTATTAATATTTTCCTTTGCCTGCAATATTTCTCTTTTAGTAAACATATTACATTTTTTCTGCGTTCTTCTGCTAGTTTCCGGAGCATTTTAGAATGTCTTATCCATTGAGAAATTCAGAAAAAATCCAGCTAAAATCCATTAAATTTTGCTACTGAATGAAGACATTATTGTTTAAAGCTATCCCATCATTCTATTAAAAGAAAAATTGTGACTGGCTAATATTTTAAGCTTTCTATTATTAGTATAAGATGCAGTCTCCCATAGCTAGCAAAGGCTAATAGAGAAGTCAAAGTCAGACTGACAAATTGGGATCAAGGGTTAACTGAAACTTTCATTTGACCTATGGTATATTAGTTATTTCTCTTTGAGAAACACAACTTAGTTATGAGGGTAAGTTAATAAGTAAGTCACAAATGGCTGTAGAAAAATAACTAAAGATGATAACAACTTGAAACCAATTTATGTATATATATACATTGTCCCTTTATTTCTCAACATAATTTCCACCAACATTGATGCATTTATCCCATCGTTGTATCAGTCCTCCCAAACCGGATGCATAGAACTGCTTGCTCTGTTTTCTAAACCACGTTTTCACTTCACATTCAACTTTGGCGTCATTCGTGAAATGTCTCCTACCATGGTGGGCTTCCTGTTTATGCTGACAAATGTTTGTCCCGTAAAGTGATGCATAGCTGGGTAGAAAACGTTATGAGGGCGAGTCAATAAGCAAGTCACATGGTTCTGTGGGATGGCAGGGAAATTAAAACAGAGCACATAGTTCTATGCAGCCGGTTTGGGAGGACTGATAAAACGATGGGATAAGTGCATCAGTGTTGGTGGAAATTATGTTGAGAAATAAAGGGACAATGTATGTATAAAAATAAACTGGTTTCAGGTTGTTATCATATTTAGTTATTTTTCTACAGCCATTTGTAACTTACTTCTTAACTTACCCTCGTACTTTATATATTTGATTTCATAACGTTTATAACTGGTGACTTGTCTTATTAACTACAGGAATTCTTTATTTGTATTTATTTCAGTTTTACTTGCTGTAAATATTTGTTCATGGTACTTTTACTTTGTTAAAAACTGGTATTATAATTGACTAAAATATGATATATTATGGTAGGCTAAAATATTATATGTGCATAGTTTTGTACATGAATGTAGATTGATAGACTATAAGGTGTGTTTTCTCCAACCAAAGATTTAGTCCATGGTGTATATCTTATACCCTTTTTATCGGACATAATCAAATTATATGCACATGTGTGAATGAAAAATTCAAATTGTTGTGTATTATTTAATTTTACAGTGACTGTAGCTCTAAAAGAGCCTATAAATGTTAACATGTGATGTTAATTGGTGTTCCTACAGTAATTTGACATGATGGTAATGTGTACTGAAATTTGAAAAGAGTAGGCCTATGTGGTACAGTTGTTAAATTTAAAAATGTTTGCATATCCTTTGCAGGACATCGCTGTCAACATCAGCATCTTTCAGCTGATTGTTGATTTCTTGACAAGATTATGCTCAGTAGTTTTCCATTGCTTTCTGAGCGACCGGCTCCATACTCTCATAAGTCACTGGTGCGACGACTCTAACCGCTTCCAATTCTCGTGCGCTCACGTCAACCACGAGAGTATTCGGGGTTACGGAGAAAGCTGCTAACCCCTCGACCAGGTATAGTTGTTAACATGTGAGAATATTGAAATATTGATCGTTTTAGAATATTAAAATCAGGCATACAAAGGGCGACATGAAAAATTGATAAACTTACAATTTTAAAGTGAGAGAAATAAGCAGGACTGATAGTTTTAGAATATTAAAGGATAGTAAATAGCCTAATAATGATGATCCTGGAAAGTTTAGCAAAGAGAGACGATAATGAAATAATGATGGGGTTAGAAAGCTACACTGAGAGGAATCTTGACAAAACTTAAAGCAGTCTTTATAAGTATGATGCTGAACTGAGAAAAATAAAGGCAACTGTAAGGTCAGACAGATCTTGACAAGTTTATTGATAAAACTGAGACAAAACTTGACGAGAATATTGATAAAACTGAGACAAATTTTGACAAGTATACTGATAAAACTGAAGGAAATCTTGTTGACCACTATATTGATAAACAGACAAACTTGGCAAGTATGATGCTAAAGATGAAGAGAGAGAGAGAGAGAGAAAGAGAGAGACATTTTTATAATTTTACACATCATGCAGAAGAAAACATTTTGGATTTTATAAACATTACATATTAGCAGAATAGATTTGTACTACAGTTTGATGCATTTTTAAGTTTTTCAATGTCCATGTTTGTCATTTACAGTACGTAGAATTGATAATAATAATGTAACACAAATGGGAAATGTCAATGATGGGTATAATATTTCAGTTTGGTACTACAGCCACTGCTAGTTAACATATGCTCTGTTGAGACAGAAAGGTCGATAAGTATTTATAATTCTTAGGGTAAAGTAGCATTCTGATAATCATTTGCTGTCCTCATATACATTCCTGATTGGAAAATAAACAGCAACATTGTTAAGCTTAGCAACTATATGTACTTTTTAACAAGGAGGATATATATCAAGTTTACATTAAAATTGTTTAGAAACTGCATCCTTGTCAAATTGTACAGATAGCCATAATTTGCATGCACTTTTTAAAATATTTTATCTGTATAAGGGCTTACATGCAATTTGTTTGATTTTTAAAAATTGTTTTTATTTTAAATGTATCTGTACTTCTTCTTCTTCTTCGTTCATCCGGAGTTTTTTTTCCGGATGTGATTGCGTTGTGCCTGTTTACAGCAGAGCTGCGTTCTTGCGCCGTTAGGCCGACACATCCGACTTCTGCGGAAATGTATCTGTACAATTTCCAGCAGCCTTTTGGCTGATTCAGTGTCAAATAAAAGTAAGTATGGGAGAAACATCGTAATCAAATGAGCAAGTATTATAATTTAAATTTCCATTCACTGAGCATTACAATTTTGGAAGATACAAAAAATGAAACAAAGAACACAATGACTCTAGTATGGTGATATAAAAACCTTCTACCCAAATGGGTGGTCTCATTTGGCAGTATAATATCCTTTGGCACTGTATCAGTTAAACCATGCTTTCTTAGAACATAAACAAAAGAGAATCAAACCACATTAATGTATCATTTGAATGATAGAAGTTTCACAGTGCATTACCTCTAGTAGTGTTGTTATAGGGGATGTGCAGGGGGACCCGTCTTGTTGTGGATTTGAACCCATAACCACCAGACTGGCAGGCAAGTATCTCTGTTATGCTACCATGACTCCCAGTGCTAATCATTTTAAAATTGTGTATTGATTTTGTTGACTTTGACATTTAAAAAAAGTTTAAATTTTAGGACACTGACAGGTAGGAAACTGATTTATGCAGCCACCATATTCAATCTGCTTCCCACTCTTCCAATAATGTATAATAAAATGGGAGTTAAAGGATAGAAGTTAAACTTCATTCCACCAAGTTCTATCCCAGATGGCTCAGTCTTCGTTCCGCAAGGCGGCTTACTGAAAGTGTCACATAGAGCATGAACTTTCTAGCTCAAGCGATGACCCCCATAGGTCCAAACATACTGCACTCATGATATGAATAACAGATTCCAAAAATAAACCCACAATCTTTGTAGCACGAAGCAGGCAGCTTGTTCTTCTTACCACAGAGGATATGTAATAGTAATATGGCGTGTAAGGAATGTTTGCTGCAGCCATGTTTATCTGTTGTTAGATCAAGCATTAAGATAACTGTAGGATGCAGTTCCTAATGAACTAATTTAACTTTCAATCATAAGGGTGTCTTGTGTTTGAGCAGTTGAAAACACATGATCAGATGTGATACACTTGACATTCTGAATGGTCATGATCAGATGTGATACACTTGACATTGTAAATGGTCATGGTCAGATGTGATACACTTGACATTGTAAATGGTCATGATCAGATGTGATACACTTGACATTGTAAATGGTCATGGTCAGATGTGATACACTTGACATTGTAAATGGTCATGGTCAGATGTGATACACTTGACATTGTAAATGGTCATGGTCAGATAGTTTACAAGTTTTACCTCTCTGAAAAGTGTGACTGGCAGTGATGGAGAAACAAACAAGACTACACACAATTTTGCAATAATGGAATTTGCTTTCAAATACACAACTGTAGAATTTAGTGGGTAATTTGTATGTGAAAATTAATTTAGTGTGAACAAAAAATATGAACTCGTTAGGGATGTCAGGTTTTGTCTATGTATCAGTCCAAGTTGTTCATTTATGTTGAAGTTTAAAGCATATTATTTCCATGTTTTTTTGTTTTGTTTTTTAACATGATGATGGTATACATGGTGATCATGATACTATAAAAATATAACTATTGTAATATGAAAGTTCTGTGAAAGTTACGGGCATCACAAATGTACATCTGTATGCAAACATATGGAAATAATGGCCCCAATTACTTGCTTTCTATCCTGAGGTTACTCAATTATTCAGAAACGAATCAGGTTTCCACATGTGAAATGGAAAGATAATGAATAAAGGCAATACAAAACATAACAAATAGTGTAGCTTACGATGCTACAGTGAAAAAACAAAAAAACTCTACACACTTTATCTATAGAAGAGATTGCGTGTCCCTGACCTTTTCAACACCAGAATTATAGGAACAGAAAAGTAAACTTAATAGGTGTATGTCTTTTTTTTAATTACAGACTACATAAAAAAAAAATAAGATTGCTACAAGAAATGTTAACAAGCATTAGTCTGGTCATCAGCAAATAGGTACATTTGGAGTGTGTGATCAGATGAACAGCCTGAACCAAAGCTGTTGTACAATAACAAACTGGCAATGTGAAATTGTAAACAAAATTTGTAAATGAAAAGAATATCAGCCTGAGAGATAACAAGCACTCATACCCAGAAATAATATGAGCAGCTGGGGTGCACAGGGTAAAAGAAAAGCAGAAAAATCAAAGTAAAGAATAGTCAAATAAAATAATACCAGAGAAATCGAGCTGATAAAGTTTTGAAGAATATATTCATGGGGCCATATTAAACATGACAACCATTTCCAAAGAACAGTAATTTGGTACACTTAGGTCATATTGGGCAACAACAACAAAAATGCAAGGAACTACCCAAAAATTGAGTCTTTCCATCAGGTCAGAATGTAAAGAACAGCTGTGATGTTGAATGTATTGATATCAGAGAGTAATGCTCCTGAATTATATGCAGTCTGATATCACTGTCAGTAATATAGTTTTCAATGCTTTATTTGTACTTGTGCACTTGGTATTTTGTGTCAAGTTGGTTTTTACCCGAAGTGTTGTCCATCAGCACATAGTGCACTTGATCAGTGCGCTGTGCAATTATATCCAGTTATTGTTTGTTGTCTCAGACATCTAAATCGATTTTTTAGTTTATTTCCTTGTTTGTTTGGCATTAAGTTAAGTATATTTATACCATGTATGTTGTACATCAGCACCATCCATGTGATTATCTTTACAATTTGTTAATTTTTTTCTAATTAGCATTTTCATAAAGGCAGTGTTCATATTTGTAATTGAGATGTTAACATTTATAATGCATAACAATTGTGCCTTAAAGAAATTTTAAGCACAGGCTGTAGATACATAATTCCAAATTTATGTGTGTAAAAATACATAACCATAATTATGACTTGAAACTGAATTGACATATTTGGTTATGTGTGGATTTTTCTCTAGTTTTTTCTTTGAAAAATTGAGTATAATATATGAAATATTTGTAGTAACAGTGTTATAAATGTATAATTTTCCAAATACGTGAATATACGAGGGCGAGTCAAAAATGATCCACTCCAGTTTACTTCTGCTGGCTGCATGTTTTATCAACGCAGATTGTTCAAGGTCACTGTTGTGTAGGTGTTGTCAGAAGTAGGGGTGCCCCTGCCAATTTAAATGTACTATCGTTGGCGGGCTACCCCAAATAGTCAGAAATTGACTTGGGACAATATCTATATGGCTGAAATAAAGATTACGCCCCTGAATATCACAGAATACAGCTACAAGTGGCTCGTTAAACAGCTGGTTTGGATATTCTCCAAGGAGTGGGGAAAAGGGAAGTTAGATGCCTAGGTTTAAGTCGACAAATGAGTTACTAGGCAGGGCAGGTTTTCCCCTCTGACTTATTTCCCCTCCCTGTTATGTAATTAATCCCCACCAATGTACAAACACAAACACGTATGCACAATTGGAAAATGACAGATAACTATGAGTTTAAAACTACTTTAATTACTATCGATATCGTTGAATGGTTATCATCATGATGATGATGAAATCAGATAGGTTTACGACATATACCAATCATGTAAGTTACATGATAAATAGTTAATACGTAACTGGAACGTTTAATTTTATTGTGTCCTGTCTGGATCTATGGCCGGGTTACAAGTGAGATAAGTGAACAGCAGCTATGTTCAGATCAGCACAGCCGGTCAGTGGTCGGAACAACAGTCCGTCTTGATGCTACCAGGTTCCCAGGTGTCACTGCATGGGAAAGCCTGGGCTCCTGTTAAGGGTTGTGCTTAAGTCTGAAGTGCACGATCTGGAAAACGTATTTATACTAAGTACGACAAGTGCCCTTTCTTATCTCCCTTTTTCCATGTTGGCAGCGGGGTAACCATGTAGTTTTTCTGGCCCCGCTGTGACACAGCCTGTCTCCAGTCTGTGTAATTTCAATTCACACGTCTTGTTTTAATTGCCAGCCCTCAATCTGTTTCACAAGGCAGTCAGCCTTCGCGGTTGGCTGGACGTCTGAGTCTTACCACTTCCCCTGCATTAGTTTCACGCCTGGGTGGTTTTATCAGGTTGGAATTCCACACCTTGTGTTTGTTGAAAGTTCCCAGTTTCAGATCAGTCTCACGTAGCCAGCAGACAATGTCCATTGAGTGATTAGCCTGAGTTTTACAACTCTGTGATAAATAACACAGACTGTTTGCATCATGCGTTTGTGTGCGCAATGTGGTGTCATGTTTGGATAACCATCGAGGAGCGTGATTAATTCTTTACTTCTCTAATTGGCCCCTCAGATGTTGGTGACAGAGAAAGTATTCTGGGATGGTAATGCGGCTTTCCGTGACAGGTGTGAACATGTTACATCAGTTCATTAACTGCTGTGTGAGAAAAAAATTGCACTATCAGGGGAAAAAAAAGGTTCAACACTCAACAAAGCTAGATACAGCCAGATGCTAACTCAAGAGCTGAAGCCTAAACTTCATATTAAATGCAGAGGACTGTTATCCAAGGCGTGGTTATCTTGCATGGCAATACATGTCTGCACACCTTCAAGCATAATCCCTATTGTCCTGATCTTGCTCCTTTGGCCTTTTACCAGTTTGATTCCTGGAAGCAGCCAATCAAGGATGAAGATATCAAGTAAAGACAGTGGTGTATTCGTGGCTTGCAGCTCAGCCTAAAACACTTTAATAAGGAATATGAAAGCTTGTTGACAGATGGAAAGCATAATGAAAAGCAAGCAGATTGTGTTGAAAAAATGATGCATTTGTCTTTTCTAAATGTTGATTACAATCAATTCAACAGCCAGAGTGCAAATAATTTTTACTTACCCGCGTACATGAACTATTTAATTCATGTTTGTTTAATGAAACTATCATATTATATTACATATTTGTAGTAACCTATGCTGATTATGAAACTGAACATTAATTTATGGAATGGTTGAATGACCAATTGCACGATTCAGAGCTAAAGTATAAATAGAAAAACCTTATATTACATATTGATAGTAACCTATGCTAATGATGAAACTGAACATTAATTTATGGAATGGTTGAATGACCAATTGCACGATTCAGAGCTAAAGTATAAATAGAACACCCTTGACATTCATATATGCACATCATCGTCATTCCACATCGACTCGACACGCTATCGTG
>OY992876.1:41503100-41590600 GCA_963921405.1 Cepaea hortensis
TGTCGGCGCTACCAACAGACAAGATAATCAGTCTTTTGGAAATCGAGCTGGGAAGAAACATCTACCAGATGCGCAAGACACTTGATGGAGTAATGGTCATCATCAACAAAAACCCGAAGACTACAGCACTTATGCAGAAGATTGCCCAAGAAGAGAAGGCTGACATCAAGCTTCACCAATGCATCACAGTAGAAGCCACCCGACACCGCGTTATGAAACGATGGGCCATTAAACGAGTCAAGACCAATCTCACCAACGACCAGATCAGGGAGATGCTGACAAGGGAGAACAAGAAACTCAAGATCACCAGTGCTGAGAGGATCATCGGCAGGAATAATATCCCCTCCACTGTCATCATCGTAACATCGGAGGACCGAGTGATCCCTCAATTCACCAGATGGGACAAGAGAAACCAAGTTCCAGAGCACTATATACCGAATGTGCTGCAGTGCTCTAAGTTCCAGACATTTTGGCACACCCCTGTCACCTGCAAGAGTGAGGCGGAGGTATGCAAATACTGCACTAACCCCATTCATACAGCCAGTGCCAGCAAACAAAGACCGACAAGGACTTCAGGAGGCCTAACCCTAACAGAAAGTGCGCCACCTGCCTCGGTAACCACGGTGCCAGGTACCTCGGCTGCCCTTACCACCAAGACAGCAAAGCAGCAATGAAGATTGCCATCAAGACTAACCTGCCCTATAAAGAGGCTAGGAGGCAATACGAGGCGACCAACCGACTCACAAAAAGTGACAAAGCACAACTGGAAGGCCAAATGAAGGACCTCCGATCAAAGTTCCAAAGCATGGAGGAAGACAGAGACAAGACGCAAGAAACACAGATAACAGTCGTCCAGACATCCTGGACGAACTGAAGCAAGTCCAGCAGAAGATTGAGCAGGATGTCGCTTTAATGGTTGCTATAAAGGCTGACCGGCTCCGTGGCTGAAGGCTTGCGAACTCGGTTCGTGAGCTGGGTACCAGGTGTTCGAATTCAGCTGCGACCGATTTGTGCAGCAGACCGTGTCGCGTTGTGTTATAACGTGCTGGTATGGGAGCCGGTCGTTCAGAAAGCAATGGCAAACTACTGAACGTAACTCTTGCCTAGTACATCAACAGCAGCTGAAAAATGCTGGTGTTGACTGCAACGTCCCGTAAGGGATACACAACACACACACACACACACACACACACACAAATAAAGGCTGAAACTGAAGAACAGCTATCAAAAATACAAGAAGTGAAAGAAAAGACAGAAGAAACTCTACAAGAGATATTAGAACTGCTCAAGACCAAGACACTGCTCAAGACCACACCCGAACCAGAAGATGCAAGAGCACAGACAGAAGAAGAATCATCAGAAGAAGAAATACGACTGGGTGAAGAAGGCTACCCAGACCAAGACCGAGTGCGTAGGGAGGCCATGGAACGATATCACTCCCCAACAAGACCGAGTGCGTAGGGAGGCCATGGAACGATATCACTCCCCAACAAGACCGAGTGCGTAGGGAAGCCATGGAACGATATCACTCCCCAACAAGACCGAGTGCGTAGGGAGGCCATGGAACGATATCACTCCCCAACAAGACCGAGTGCGTAGGGAAGCCATGGAACGATATCACTCCCCAACAAGATCGAACTGGCGAACACCGAGAAGATTCGAAGACAAGCCAAGGCGGGGAAATAGGAGGAACACCAGAAGAGACAACTGGTAAAGCTGTAGGAAACAGCACCATATGACGGGGTGGGCACACAACAACTCCAGACCTCAACAAGTGCGCGACTCTGTCCAGACATGAAAAACCTCATCAAGAAAGTAACGAACGCAATCAACCCATGTTGGGAAGCTGACAACAAACAGCCCAAAGTACGAAAGACAAATACCCCAATTGTAGCTAAGTTGAAAACTCGAAGTTTGAAAGGGGGTATTCGTACCAAAAATCCACTGCATAGTTCTTATTTTTTTGTTTTTTGTTTTGTTTTAAATATGAATAAATAAACACAAAGTGACTGGCAGAGTGGCTAGATTGCTGGGTGCTTCTTCAGGAGACCCGAGTTCGAATCATCGGTATGGTGTGGATTTTTTTTTCTGTCGGGGGGGGGGGGGGGGGAGAAAACCCTAACCTGTACAGTTTGCAGTGATTGCAGCCTTAATGCCTCAGGCTCAAGACCCCCATGTCCTACATGGCAAGGTACTGTAGACAGTAGATAACAGTTTTGTATGTGTGTGTGTGTGTGAGAGAGACAGAGAGAGAGAATAAACCCCAAATGCATGAAAGCAGGGAGCCATGTTAGCTCAGTGACTAGCAGACTTGCCTGACAACCCATTATTCCTAGATTCAAATCCCCCTTAAGGCAAGGATATTTTTAAATGGCCAGATGACTCAAGGATTGGCCCAGCTTATATAATGGGTACCAGTAACATTTCTGGAAAGCTAAAGGCCACAGGTGTCACACTATTACATCACCAATTGAGTACCAACTGGTCTGAAATATAGGCTAGCACTGCATCCCAATACGCTACGTGACACAGAAACAGGGTTTTAGACTTTTTAACATAGGATGACTATTTGTATGAGATGTTAAAAAAATCAGCTTCATTGCACTTGGGATATTCAATATATCAGCCTTGTCATCATGTAGCACGCCACCCAAAGAACTGGCAGCAGCCAATCTATCAGCCTGTTCATTCCTCGCATAGCCACATGCCCTGGGCAGACAATTCATGATATGCTCTTGACTTTTGTCCTCTTGATCTTGACTTTTGTCTTGTTGGTCAGTGCAAGTCACTTCATGTGCAGCAAACCAGTTTCTGTTTTTAAAAGCATGCTCTGCTGAGCATGAAAGCAATTGTGAATGTTTTAACTCTTTCTCTAATCCATACATTCATTGGCTACTCCACGTCACATACTTTTCTTAACTCTCTCTGTCCCAGGTGTTGCCACTTTAGTGTAATAAATGTCTGGGTCAGCAGAAGTTAATGTTATAATTGTCAGAGAGAGAGAGAGAGAGAGAGAGAGAGAGAGAGAGAGAGAGAGAGAGAGAGAGAGAGAGAGAGAGAGAGAGAGAGAGATAAGGTTTGTGTCTGTGTCTGGAGTTAAATAAATAAGACTGTTATCTGGGATCTATTATTTTTGCCGTTTATCCCTCAGTGGGTTATAGGTCCTGAACGAACTCACTCCAAGCCTCCCTATCCTCACCTATCCCATGCAGCTCCATCCATGTCCTCCCATCCCCATATTATTCACTTCTGTTTCTACTTCTTTGTTTTAGTCTTCCTCTGTCTGGGATTGAAAGAGTTAAACATTCTCAAAATATAAGAAAATGTGATTTTGTCTGTCAGCCTATGAAGCAGTACCGTCTTGCAGCAAACTTTGGTCTTTAGTGCAGTTAATCAATGTTGTCGTCATCATCATGCAACAGGTCCTTTATGGCATGTCATACTCATCACGGCCAATCAAATAATCCCTTACATGTTCTCCCGCGTGTTTCTGCACTAGCTGTATCCAATGACATAACTCCATCTTCAAACTATTTGACCCCTGCCTTTTCTTCCGGGAACCTTTTCTTCCAGGACCAATGCCTTCCATCACTGCTTTTCCAAACTATTGTAATAAGACCAAAATATTTCAGCGTATTTTGTTCCATAACAGCAAAACATAGTAGTTTATCTGTATAATCATATCTCTTTACCCATTGATTTTGCCAATTTTCACAATTAATTATAGTTTCCTGTACTCTATACTCTAGACATGCCATAGGCATGCTGACAGCTCCACAGCACAATTAACAATTCATCATAAAAATGTGCTTCACAAACACATATCAGCAGTTGGGAGTCTTCACAATGTCAAATATGTGTAACCCTCTACAAGATCCTTTCATGCCAGATAATCAATACAAGTAGTGAAGTATTGTCTGTAATATATCACAATAAATGTATATCATGAACATCCGTAACCAGAGGCTGGACTGACTTGAAGGTTTGGCTCAAGAAGACTGGCTACAAATCATGTCATTTGTTTACAATATAAGGAATGAGAAATATTATAATCTTTCCAGATCTTGCCTTTTGCAAGATGGAAGGCATATTCACCAATGGAAAGCGGTCAACAGCAGTAGAAACAAGAGTGTTAAAGTGCTATATACTTCCCTCGGCACACCATGAAAAGGTTAAAGCTGAAGTGTGTTGGGATAGAAAGGTGGGGGAGATCAAGAGAGAAGACACTTCATAGTTTGACATCACAGCATTGAGGAACTACTGCATCAGAAATGATTGGCAGTACACAACACAAAAGACTGTGTAAAGATATGAGGCTTAATGCCTATACAAAGAAGAAGTGCCACACTCTTTAGTATATCAGTACATGGTGAATACATTGTAGTGTAGGATGAATGTCAGACAAGCTGGGGTAAGAATGTTTCAGATCCACTGTTATGCCTTATTCATATCTTAATTCAATTACTTTACAATCATCATGAAGTGCCTTGCCAGTTGACGTGGGCGATCTTACTTCTCCAATTTGCAATCTCCAACAGGCATGCATCAATTTGTATGTTGACTCCCTTCTATGCCATGTCATAAGACAGTCAAGAATTTTCTCTCATTGTCCTCCTCTATCTATCTTTCGACAAATCTGTCCACTTGTTACGTGTTCCAGGTTTTGCCTTCCCGTGTGGTCAAAAAATGAAGGCTGTCTTTTTGATGTTTGTAATAAGTTGTCTTTGCGACTTAACCTCTCTCAAAATGTCCAAATTATTAAGTGAAGCGAGTGAACCAGAATAACACCTAGACTTTGAGAACCGCACTTACTATCAACAACGCAATAGCCCATGTAGTGAGTTGTTACTGCATGCCCAGCTGGTACAAAACATGCTTCTTCTTTATACTTCGTCCTACGTCGGCCTGAACATATTTAAAGAAAGCAGCAGTCAACTTCCAACTTGTTGACATCTCAGTAGAGTTTGTCCTCTGTCTATAGGTGCTTCTTATAAATCTCTTGGCCTCGTCATAGACAAGAGATAATATTTCCCACAGAAAGCTTAGCTGAAGTACTTGTAGAGCACTGTTGATTTTAGTGTATCACTAGCCATGGGACTCTCTTTTACTATACGTGAGATGGAGACCTCTTTACAATAGTCACTCTATTCAGTGATTTTTTCCATTGGGGCTTATTACTAAGGACCACTTAAAGAGTGGCTGAGTCCTGGCTAACTATGTATGTCTGAAGCCTAGGCTATGCACCTGTAAAGATGTTTTGTCATGAGTTCATCCTGAAAGGCATATCTGTCTACACCATATGTTGTCTTCACCATATGTTGTCTTCATCTGAGTATTTATAAAGGTGGCGCAAATTATATATTATTACTAGCATTGTTATTTCTTTGAATGTGAGGCACCAGCTGAAACTTCAAATGTGTCACACCCAGCATTCATGATACATAACTACTCACTGACAAATAATACACAGGTAAAATATAGCCCCAGTGGATGCTCCATGTTCATTTATGGCAAATATTGTTAAACTGATTTTATGTTATCAGATTGTTTCATGTGGAGTGTGATTATGGAAACGATGTATGAGTGTAAATATTGTTTCAATGACAAATATTTGCATGTCCAATAAATGTTGTGAATAATTGTACGATGCCTAGAAGAGATCATGTTGCAATTGCTTTGCTATAGAATGGTTAAAACATTGTTTTTATGTGAAGAAAATTTGCAAAACATGTTTCAATAAATTACATATCAGCTAACAGTGTGTTATCCTTGTTTATATTATCCTCTTGTTCAAACAGATTACATGTGTGTTCTTTTCTTTATCTCACAATACAACACCTACTATTGATTTTTATTAGCATTTGTCTGACTTATTTTATTTGAAGTATGAGTGTTATGAATATAATTTTTAACCAGTAAGATTAGCATTTGTCTCTGTGAGGCTATGTGTATGTCAGATATAAATAGAATACTAGTACATTCTTTTCTTCTCTGTTCTCAAATTGTCTAATTCTGTTGGCACTTGTGTGACTGATTTAATTTGAACTATGACTGTAAGTGACTACATTTAAATGCAGTAAGAACAAAAATAGCTTCTGTAACATTTACATGTCTGTTCATCCTTTATCCAGTGGGCCGTTCTGTGCAGAACTTCACCCACAAAAGAGTCTCGAAATTTCTCTATACCATAAGCCAGATGTTCTACCTCTGTTTCTAACGTGTTTAAATTATCAACCCATCTGGAATCTGTTGCTGTCGTGTGTAAATTATCTTATCACATCTTTAATCTGTTGCTGTCATGTGATTATCTATCACATTTGGTATCAGTTGCTGTCATGTGTAATTTAAATTATCTATCACATCTGGAATCTGTGGCTGTCATGTGTAATTATCTATTACATCTTTAATCTGTTGCTGTCATGTGTCAATTAGCTATCACATTTGGTATCTGTTCCTGTCATGTGTCTATTATCCATGACATCTGTCAATTATCTATCACATCTCGATTCTGTTGCTGTCGCGTGTAAATTATCCATCACATCTGGAATATGTTGCTGTCGTGTGTAAAATTATATATCACATCTTGAATCTGTTGCTGTCATGTGTAAATTATCAATCACATGAATCTGTTGCTATCGTGTGTAAATTATCTATCACATCTTGAATATATTGCTGTCGTGTGTAAATTATCTATCACATCTCGAATATATTGCTGTCGTGTGTAAATTATCTATCACATCTCGAATATATTGCTGTCGTGTGTAAATTATCTATCACATCTCGAATATATTGCTGTCGTGTGTAAATTGTCTATCACATCTCGAATATATTGCTGTCGTGTGTAAATTGTCTATCACATCTCGAATATATTGCTGTCGTGTGTAAATTGTCTATCACATCTCGAATCTATTGCTGTCGTGTGTAATTTATCTATCACATCTGGAATGTGTTGCTGTCGTGTGTAAATTATCTGCCACATCTGGAATCTGTTGCTGTCGTGTGTAAATTATCTATCATATCTTGAATCTTTTGCTATCATGCGTAAATTATCTATCATATCTGGAATCCATCTACATTGTAGTCTTCCTTTTGTACCATTGTTATAATACACAGTTAAAATACCCTGTTTGCATGCCGTATTGGAGATTTGATGAGGTCTTCTTACCTACCTGGGAGACTCTCTTACCTATTTCATAAAGATGGGTTGACCCCAAAGCCATTTGGTAATTAAAATAATTCCATCTCAATGTGAGTTTGACCCCACGACTACCAAGTCAGAAGATGAGTGCACCATAGACTTCACTGCCACTACAGGTCTGATAAACAGCTACAGTGAAGAATGGCTGAACCAGTGGGTTACATCCCAAACTTCAAGAGAAACCAAACCATTAGCATCCAATAAAACTGCTAAAGAGAAGAAACCAAAGTTTGATCTCACAGATGAGAAAAAATCACACCCCAGTCAACAAATATCTAAATTGATCTTTCTTGCCCAATTTACAACAGTGAATATAAAAAAAACTTGACTTCAGCCAACTTCATTCCACCAAAAGCAACAGAAATGTCATGAAGCTGAAACTGTTGCTTTTATTAGAGATATTGAGGCGGAAGCCTGATGGCAAATGATAAAGAAAATGAAGAATAGATCTAGTGCATGAAAATAAATGCAGCCTAGGTACTATTTCTTGCAAGAGGAGTAAATTCATCTCAAGCTGCTACAGTGTGCAAGATTAGCTGAATAGCTATAGGGACTGCTGCTACTGTGTGCAAGATTAGCTGACTAGCTATAGGGACTGCTGCAGGTTCTGACAAGATAACAACAGAGATGATAAAATCCTTATCCAGCTTTGGCACTGAAACTATCACAGAATTATGTAACGATATGTATAATTGTCATCAACTGGCTTGAGGTAGCTCCCGGTTCGGCAACCACACAGCCAACATCATTTTCTTCTGCTGGTGTTTAGTTCTGGATGCAGTTTAAGATCCCCTAACTCTGTCAGAAGGAACTAATTACTACCCCAGATCCCAGAGAGAAAACGTGGAACAAATGTCTGTTATGCTGATTTAAGACACTGTCCCTGATACTCAAGAAAACAGCCAAGAAGTGGCTCGTTGAAGATAGAATATATCTATATAGTTTTGGCTGTACTTGGTATCACCAGAAGTGAGAAGGGAGGAGTTAAGACATGCAACGTAATCTGGTTACTTATGACTGCATATGCAATGTACCTCCCGGACATAGATTCCCACTTCTGGACAATATGTGTGAACCCCCACTAAATGTTCTGCCAATGTGTGTACATATTTAAACTATACCAACATTTATAAACATTTAGAATTATACGGACAAATTGAGTTTCAAAATACAACAACTGTGTTTATTATTTCTAGTATTGATGATCATATGATGATGATGATTATATTGTGGTATACGTAACTTAAGAGGTCACATAGGTCATGCTTCCCCCAGTGAGACGCAGTTCACTGTCAGATTGAAGGAGTCCAAATTGGTCCCTTCACAAGGCTAAGTCACTTCCGGATATGGGTTGTTGACTGTCCATTGCTCCTAAGAGATCTGGAATGAAACGAACGGAGATGGGTAGTATCTACGTCTACACATCTCAAACACATATGTCTATACATTCATATAAACATACATACAAGTCATAATATATGATGGTATGATGATAGATGATGGCATGTTACATAAACATATATCAGTTCTAAATAAATAAATATATATGTATATATTCATAAAACCCTTTAGAACATCTATAGCTCAAAACATACATCATCACATACATTTATGTAATGGGGTGTTTCCCATATAAGTTCACCTCACTTACTCTTTCCCTTTCTGATTCATTCATACTGTCTTGTCGGAAGGGCTGGTCGCACAGTCCTGTCGAACATTAAATGCCTTCCCTGAATCTGTCTGGGATATTGAATGTCCTAAGTCATGTCTGTCCTCATGCAGACATCATGCAGACAAGGTGAACTGGTGCCATTCCTCAAACCAAGTGGTTTCACCACAATCTTGGTAGGCACTCAAAGTGTTGGTCCAAATAATCAATGTTAATTGGACGCTATCAAGAGACTGGTAGCTCTCAGGAATTTCTCCTAAGTAGTCAGTCTCCCCAATGTTTAACATCATACAGGATGAATCTACATGTATCTCCTGTACATGCATAAGCCACACGCTCATGTAGCTTGGATAATGGATTTCTCCAAATTATCACATACAACAAATCAGACAACCAAGTGGTGAATGAAAGAAGATAATAGTTCTCAGTGAAATTGTAAAGCTAGAACTGGAACATTAAGTACAAAGAAAATCCACCAGTGTAAAGTTTGGGAGAATATGTAGAAACAGGAAACTACACAAGCCTTCAGACTAGCAGACAAACTAATGGTATTACCTGGGTTTTATAGCTAGGAAATTCCATCATAATACTTCGTACAGAAGTCCAACAGAACGAAATGTTAATATTTCTCCAGTAGGTATCCTAAGAATGCTATTGTGAATTTGCGTCTGAAGTCTTGCTGGCCATGCATGTAGTTTTATTCTCTTCATCCCTGGCTAGTTTTCACGTTAGCTAATTACTATGTCCAAGTTCCTGTTAGCTCCACCTATTTTTCATGTAGGACGATTTACCCCGATGGATTAAGTGCCAAATTCTTTTCACCCCTCCTCCTTTCCTGTGAAGGGTAGTTTCATCTGTCAATCAAATTGACCTATGCCCCACCATGGCCTGAAACAATAAAACATGCTTCGCTAGCGATGCAATAGACGTTGCGTCATAACTACATACAAATCTGTTGTTAACACAAGCCTTCCCGGTTGCTGGCAGGAAGGTGTCAGCCATGAGTTCCTACTTTGCCGCCCGTATTGCAGTGAGGTGTTAAGCATCTGATCCTAATTGCTCCTTTGTGGTGGCCAATTACAGACGTCCCGGCTCCACAAAGTCTGGACTTTTAGATAGGTGTTAGGCCTGCATTAAATTGCTGTCTTTGGATCACACGGGTTTTCCCCTGGTACTGAAAACAGTGAGTTGTCAACCTTTGATAGCACCCGCCGACTGGTGCCGTGGTGTCTGGGTTTTACGTTTGATCTGTACATCAAAGCTTTCTCAGACCTAGCATTACAGAAATGATGGGGCGTGCGTGGTCAAAATGTATTTTTCTCTTGTTTTCAATCCTCTTGCATTTCTATCATTTTCTGGTGGACGTTTATGCTTTTAGAGAATGATAGAAAAATATTGTGGGCTCTTTAATTCCTTTTTAACTTGTGTCATTCGGATGCTGCCGGGGCTGTCCCGTCACAATAATACTGGGTACATCCCCAAGGATTTGAAAACATCCATTTTCATCGCAATACCGAATAAGCAAAGAGCTGTTGATTGTGAGGATTACATAAATATTAGCTTAATGAGCCATATAACTAAGATACTACTCAAGGTCATACAAGAAAGAATTCAACATAAAATAGATGAGGAAGTAGCTGAAGAACAATGTGGGTTCCGCAAAAACATCGGCACCAGAGAAGCAATTATCTGTTCGAGGATGTAAATTGAAAAACATATAGAAGTTCAAAAAAGTATATATGTTTGTTTAATAGACTACAAGAAAGCTTTTGATAGAGACATGAACGATTAATTACATACCTTAAAGATATAGGAGTAGACGGAAAGGACATCAGACTTATTAATAACTTGTACTGGGAACAAGTAGCGTCTATTAGAAGCGAAAATAACTATTCGTCGCTTATATAGATTTAAAGAGGAGTAAGGCAGGGATGTGGTACTGTCCCCAAGTCTCTTCAACCTATACACAAAAAGAATTTGTAAACAAGTTGAAATGCCTGGACTTAACATCAATGGAAGAATCATAAACAATCTTAGGTATGCTGACGATACCGTGATATATTATTAGCAGACAGTGAGCAAGCGTTAAAAGACCTAGTGGAACAAGTAAACAGGCACAGATATTAACATCCAAAAAACAAAACCTATGATAATTAGCAGTGAGAAGGAAAGATCATCAATGAACATCACAGTAAACGGGCAGATACTAGAACAAGTAACAAGTTTCTCTTATCTTGGACATATCATAACAGATGATGGCAGAAGTGAAATAGAAATCAAAAAGAGAATAGGAATGGCCAAAAATGCTTTCAACGGCATGAAATCAGTATTAACATCTAGAGAGATTAAAAACGCATTAAAAATGAGAATCGTTAAATGCTACGTATATTCAACGTTAGTGTATGGCGCGGAAGCCTGTACATTGAACAAGCAACTAAAAAGTCACATAGAAGCCCTGGAGATGCGGATATACAGACGAATATGTCGTATTTTCTATGAAACAAAAACAATCAAATAAAGAGGTTCTATAAAAACTGGGAATGAATAGAGAATTGATGAAAAGAATAAGGAGAAGGCAAGCGAAATATTTCGGCCACGTTAAAAGACATGATACTCTTATAAAAACCATACTGGAAGGCAAGGTTGAGGGCAAGTGAGCAAGAGGTAGACAACGATACAAGTGGTAAGATAACATCAAGAGATGGACGAACATCAACCTGATTGATTGATTGATTTAGGAATCGACATCACAGCATTCTCATAAGTGCTCCGTCCCCATCCTCAGCAGCCAGCGAAGAGTTCCAGCACTGATAGTACCAGTAGCAATCTGATTATAAGTATATAAAGACGAGGGCTTGTCATGTCTGTTTTGGAGTATGCAATGGCAATCCTGACTCTCAGCCATAAGCAGATAGAAAGGATGGAAAGGATACAGAATGAAGCTATGCGCATTATTCGTGGATGTACAAGAAATACAGCATGCAGGGCGATGCGCTACCTTCTTGATTTTCCAACCATTGAAGAGAGAATACAAGGTTGCAGGGCACGCGCCTACCTCAGAATTAACGCAAACACACAACATCCACTGCATAGTGAAATTAGGAAGGTGAAGGGCAGCAAGTTAAAAAGAGGACGGTCGTGGATGGGTCAAGCCGAAGACATTCTTCAACAGGTGTGTTCACTTGAGGACTTAGAACCTGGCGAGGAGTGGGTGCAAGTGCCAACAGACTTCTGCACATCCTTTTCAGTTTGCATCCAACTAGATAGAAAATGCAGACAAGAAAATCCGGCTGCTGTGGAGGCTGAAGTACAAGCGTTGATTTTCGAGAATTCGCTAGACGGTGACACTGTCATCTACACAGATGGGTCGGTCGTCCGACATGTGAGAAGCTCATGGGCCTTTACAGCTCGGGCCGGAGGGAGAATTGTGAAGGAGGACTCGGGTGCTTTCACTGAAACCACAAGTAGCCTGACCATGGAAGTCATGGCAGTAAGTAAAGCAATAACATGGCTCGAGACACAGACATTCACTAGGGCTTGTTTCCTTAGCGACTCAATGAACATGATCAAGAGGATAGAGGAGGGATCGATCCGAAGAGAATGGTTGCTGCCTCTGGAGCGGTCTCGGCTGGCAAAGATTAGTTTCATCTTCGTGCCAGGGCATGAGGGAGTACAAGGAAATGAGCGGGCTGACAAGCTCGCAGGTGAGGCTGCTGTGGAGGGCGGACGCGCCATGGACCAGGCTGACATTCTGAATGCTCTACGAGAAGTAAGACTTTTGCGAGAACCAAGTGATGACTGTGAATCTACAACAATGGCCAGACTGCGAGAGCAGCAAATTAAAAGAGGGGTGGCCAAACAAGAACACTACGCAGGAAGCCAAAGAAGATTGATAAACCAACACAGAACTGGCGTCGTTAGCCGCTACACGTTGCGGGATTTGCTGAGGAGGGGATCCGAGCACTTAAGAACTGAATGGTTCGATGTGCAATGAGGATGATCTGTCGACTAACTAATTAACTAACTAACTAACTGATTATAAGTCCGTCTCGCCTTTCCTTTGAGCGTTGAGCGTCGGCCAGATCCCTTCGTCACTCCTCGTTGTCTCATTCTTGCCAGACCATGGTAATTAATTTGCTCCTCCGAGGTGTGCACGTGCTCCCACAAGGCCGCAACCACGTTTGCCTTGTCATGTATCAATACTCCACCAAGTTCTGCAGAGCCAGCCAATCTGTCCGCCTGTTAATTTCCCAGCACACCGGCATGCCCCGGAGAAAAGATCCAGGCGATGCTTGTCACCCGTGACCTCCGAAGCGAAGCAAGCCACTCCGCACGAAGTCTGCCCGTCCTCACCCTCGTCAGCATGCTTTCTGAATCAGTTACAATCACAATGTGTGTGTGTGTCATATTCTCCATCCAGCGGAGAGCCGCAGTGACTGTCTCCACTTCCATTCTTAAGCTGGATGTTGTGGTATCATATGCCAGGCTCTCCTGCCCCAAACATCGACCATTAGCTTTAGCTATGAACCCCCAGCCACTTCTCTCACCTCTTGACACCGAACCATCTGTGTAGATAATCACATCACTCGAGTGAGCATTGTCCTGAATTAGTTGCTGGATTTCCACTTCCGTGGCCCCTGCTGGCCACTCCCTGCACTCCCGGATTATAACTCTGCACAAGTCTGACTGCTCCGCTGGCACTCTGACCCACTCCTCTCCACGCCTAATGTTCTCCAGGGGGCACACCTGTCTGATCGTATCCTCCGCCTGAGCCATCCATGATTTCCCTCTTATCAGTCGCTGACCCTTAACTGCGTCCAGCGCCTCATGCAGTGGGTGGTCTGTCTGCAGCTACTCTGAGGTATGCCTTCGCCTGCATCACCTTGAGCCTACCAGCAACAGTCGGCAGACCAAGGATGTAACGCATACACACTACTGGGGTGTCTCTAGTGCATCCCAGAATGACCCGCATAGCTTCGTTCTGTATGCGCTCTAACTTCACCAGCTGACTCTCTGAGACAGTGAGCAGACCTAATCCATAATCAATTACTGAGAGGATCAAGTGCTGGTATAGTGTGAAAAGCATTCTCTGCTCTATGTCCATTGCAGCCATAGTTTTAAGTACATCAGCCTGACAGAATTTACAGTCAAGGCGAGATACAGACAGTCTTGGAGATCCATTGCAACCAACCTTCATTGTGGAGACGACACCTGATTGATATAGGAACTGCTGCTACTGTGTGCAAGATTAGTTGACCAACTACAGGAACTGCTGCTACTGTGTGCAAGATTAGTTGACCAGCTATAGAAACTGCTGCTACTGTGTGCAAGATTAGCTAACCAGCTATAGGAACTGCTGCTACGGTGTGCAAGATTAGTTGACCAACTACGGGAACTGCTGCTACAGTGTGCAAGATTAGTTGACCAACTATAGGAACTGCTGCTACTGTGTGCAAGATTAGTTGACCAGCTATAGAAACTGCTGCTATTGTGTGCAAGATTAGTTGACCAACTATAGGAACTGCTGCTACTGTGTGCAAGATTAGTTGACCAGCTATAGAAACTGCTGCTACTGTGTGCAAGATTAGCTGACCAACTACGGGAACTGCTGCTACTGTGTGCAAGATTAGTTGATCAGCTATAGGAACTGCTGCTACTGTGTGCAAGATTAGTTGACCAACTATAGGAACTGCTGCTACTGTGTGCAAGATTAGTTGACCAGCTATAGAAACTGCTGCTACTGTGTGCAAGATTAGCTGACCAACTACGGGAACTGCTGCTACTGTGTGCAAGATTAGCTGACCAGCTATAGGAACTGCTGCTACTGTGTGCAAGATTAGTTGACCAACTATAGGAACTGCTACTGTGTGCAAGATTAGCTAACCAGCTATAGGAACTGCTGCTACTGTGTGCAAGATTAGCTGACCAGCTATAGGAACTGCTGCTACTGTGTGCAAGATTAGCTGACCAGCTACAGGAACTGCTGCTACTGTGTGCAAGATTAGCTGACCAACTACAGGAACTGCTGCTACTGTGTGCAAGATTAGCTGACCACCTACAGGAACTGCTGCTACTGTGTGCAAGATTAGCTGACCAACTACAGGAACTGCTGCTACTGTGTGCAAGATTAGTTGACCAGCTATAGGAACTGTTGCTACTGTGTGCAAGATTAGCTGACCAACTACAGGAACTGCTGCTACTGTGTGCAAGATTAGCTGACCAACTACAGGAACTGCTGCTACTGTGTGCAAAATTAGTTGACCAGCTATAGGAACTGCTGCTACTGTGTGCAAGATTAGTTGACCAGCTATAGGAACTGCTGCTACTGTGTGCAAGATTAGCTGACCAACTACAGGAACTGCTGCTACTGTGTGCAAGATTAGCTGACCAACTACGGGAACTGCTGCTACTGTGTGCAAGATTAGCTGACCAACTACAGGAACTGCTGCTACTGTGTGCAAGATTAGCTGACTGTCACAGTCCTAGTTCTCTAGGGGATTGAAACTCTGGCTCATACAGGCAACAAACTCCGTTCAGATACAATCGAGCATTATTTATTACAGTTATATTACAGTACGCTGGCGAAGTGAGTTTTCACAAGCCAGCATTTAACAAGTTGCGTATCACAGGAGTGTACAATGAACATGATTATCACAACAACTCTAGCAGCTATCTAACATATAATAATGTATGTATAAGACCCCTAAAACACTTGGGTCTGAAACTATCAAGTCCCCTTAATATAAGCCCTGTTGCTTCCTCGATGTCCAGTCCGTGTCTGTCCTTCCACACGTGTCGCAATCCGACACGGGTGGTAACTCTCTCTGAGTTTCTCGTGGACCCCGCAATCGGCGGGCCCCATCAGTGTCCACGTGGCTGTGGACCCACTGACCGTTCCTTCGAGAAGGCTCTAGATTATTCGAGCCTTCGAGTGACTCAGTTCTTTCCCTTTAGCTGGATTTATATCCCTTCGCCAGTGTCTCGTTCTTTTAGGTTGGTACCGCTTTTTAGGTGAGTCTGTGACAGGAGTCCCCCTCCCCCCCCCCCCTGCTTTAATGGGTTATTCTATGGTAATTAGTTCTGTACTAATTATGTCACAGTATCACATAAAGTCGGTGTTTGTAGTTTGGTGGATAGTAACTTGGCAACTTACATATCTGCATCGTCAACTCATGTATTCTCCCATACACCACTTTAAGATGATTGCTGAAGAGGTTTCTCTCTTCTATGTTCTTAAATATGCTTATCTGACCGAAGTACCGTGACGTTTCCCAGTTGTTTTTACAACCGCGCCCTTCTCAAGTATCCATATGATACCAAGATATTAAAACCTCTGTGTGAGAGAGTTTTAACAAGACAAATGTCTTGGCCATTTAAGTACACCTGCAAATCTCGTCTTGTGTGTGTATTTCAATACATTTTTACTTCCGTATGTTGTATAATGCTGAATATGTAGTTATGCTGTTGTTTTATCACATCTGACTACGTGTTCCTGTTGGCTTGTTTGTGTATTGAATGATATGTTGCTGTTTCTAATAAAGTGACTGTATTTTAATTGTTAGTGTTCAGTTTTGAGTTTGTGTAAAGTGTGTGCTCACTGTGTGGTTTCTCCAAGCGTCACGAGTTGGGATATCCTTTGTCATGAATTACCGCAATGTGTGTAATGCATGATCGGGGCATTCCAAGCAGTTGTGCTTAGATGTAATGTATTAAACATGTATCAACAATTTAGACAGGTAATACATTTTGACATGAAGACGCAGACAAATTAAAATAAATACGTTTTGCGTACAATTTGTCCGCTCAGTATATCGCTCTCTCATTTAATTCATTCACTCTGTCATTCATTCGTCTTTCATACAAAATAGTATTTTGTTAAAATATATAGATAAAGTTGAGGTAAGTGTTATTGCCCTTAGAAAAATGGATTAGGCGATATGTTCCCTTTAAGGTAACAAGTAATTTTTATATGTGTAATCAAAAAAAATGGTTTATAATTTAAATAGAAAAACTTGTATAGGAAAAATATTTCACCTATGAGTGGAAATACCTGTAATGTTATGGTAGAAAATCTACAAGTTATAGGTTGACATATTTTATATACATAATAATTAAATACAAGTGTAATACATATTACCTAACAGTAACTTAATTAACTAATTAACTAACTCCAGCGACGATGTGTGTTGTCCTCCTGTTGTCCGTGTGTCGTGCCGTCAATCTTAACAGTTAATATAGCTGTCGCTTGCATGTTGTAATCGATGTAGTTCTATTTCGGCTGTTTGCGAAGTTTCTTAGCAATAGCGAGTATGCAGTGTTCTTAATCTTTACAGATGACTGTCAGTTCACTGGTTGAAATCATTTCACAGATATTATATATATCGCTCGGATTGTTTTTAACACTTTGGCAATTGGTAAAATAGGGTTCTCAAAGTGTCATGTTCGTGGGTGTTATACGTCACGTATTCACTTGGGCGTTGTTACTTCTGAATGAAAGTTCTTTAGTAGGTGTAGAGGTACACTGTTCTATGCAACAGACTAAAATATCACAGCTTCTTATATGGCGAATAGTTAATGTGCCTAATGTTCATCTGCTGGTGCATTAGTTTGCCGTGATAAAAAGTCAGCAATAATGTTATCAGTGCCCTTGATATGGCGGATTTCGAAGTCGAAATCCTGGAGAAGAAGACACCTTCTTTCCAAACGATGGTTCTTTGGAACACCTTGCTTAAGTACCAGCAGTGGCGAACTATCGGTTAAAACAACAAAATGCGAACCTAAGAGGAACTTAGATAATCGACGCATACAAAAAAGTAGACTTAGTGCCTTCAATTCAACTGTGGCGTAATGAATCTCTGCCTTTTTCAGCTTGCGGCTGACGTAGAGTATCGGATATCTCGTGCCTTGATATTCTTGCATCAGGCACCCTCCAATGGCGATAGCACTCGCATCTGTGGTTAGAATAAAGGGTATATCTATGTTTGGTAATCTTAATACTGGTGGGTTAGAACAAATTGATTTCAATTTGCACATTGCATCCTCTAAGCGGATACTCTTACAAAATTTTTCTGGATGATCTTTTGTCAACAGATTAGAAAAAACTGATGTGAGTTCTGCCCAGTTTGGTATAAACTTGGCATAATAGTTTATGAGACCTAATAGGCTTCTAACCTGTTTCTTTGTAGTTGGAACTTCTAGGTTGAGAATTTTTGATACTATTTTATCATCTGTCAATAGTTTGCCTTCGGAAATCCTATGACCTAGGAAGTCTATCTCTTTATAGCCTATTTCAACCTTGGAAGGTTTGATAGTAAGTCCAAAAAGCAAGATTTGGTTAAAGACTTGTTGGAGAGTAAGTAAGTGAGAAGTCATGTTTGAAGAATGGATGCATATATCATCAATATAAGATTGCACGTCCTTGATGCCGTGTAATAGAAGTCTGGTTAACCTGACAAATGTGGCGGGTGCGTTCTTGAAACCAAACGGAAGATATCTCCATTCGTACAGCCCAAGGGGTGTAGCGAATGCTGTTATATGCCTTGAAGAGGGTTCTAGTGGCACTTGCCAGTAACCTTTAGCTAAATCAAGCTTAGAAAATAAGGATGATTGAGACATATTCAAGATGAGGTCTTCACAGCTGCTCATTGGCTCAGCATCTGTCGTGGTTATGGTATTTAATTTCCTATAATCTATGCACAAACGAATGGTTTTGTCTTTCTTTTTCACAAGAACAATCGGTGAAGAATATTGGGACACAGATTTCTGAATTATTCTATTTTTCTCTAAGTCCAAAATTTCTTTATCTAAATTAGCTCTATAATGTAAAGGAATCGAATATGGTCTACATTTGATCGGTGTCAGATCCGTCAACACAATTGAATGTGTTATTTTGTCAGTCCGTCCAGGTTTGTTTGAGAAGATAGTTCTATAGTCGTTCAGAAGAGACAAAATGTCTTGTCGTTGCTGTTGTGTCAAGGTGTCAGAGATTTGTATGTCATTCATAGTACTGTCGTCGTTCATAGTTGGTACTGGAATTTCTGTATTGTCTGAGTCCGTCTGATTTATTACTGACGCTACTGTTTGTAAATTGTCTTCAATGTCCTCGTCATCGTCGTCGAGACTAATAGTTGTCAATTTGTCGTTAACTTGGTCGTAATTGTCGTTATCCCATCTTGTCGGTACTGTGAATATGTTTTCGTCGTCTTCGTTGTCACCAGAATGAGTCGTTAACGATGCTTCGTTTGTCGGGATGTGATTCAGTCGGGTAACTGCCGTTTCGTTTCTGTTGTCATTCTTGTCAGTCTGGTTATTGCCATCTGTTATCTGCTTCTGCTTGTTCGTGTCACTGTCATTTCTAGAATAGTATGGTTTTAACATATTTACATGGAATATTTTCAACTTTCCATTCAAAGAAATTTCGTAGTCAACTTCCGAAATTCTTCTCACAACTTTAAATGGTCCCTGCCAAGAGGTTGATAGTAAATCTCTCTTGTCAGGTAGTAATAGTAAAATATCTTGATCTGGTTGTAATACAATAGTTTGTTCTTCTATAAACTCGGTGGTGGTAATACTAGGTGAGATGATTTGTAGTGCTTCCTGAAGTTGGTCAGTGTGGGTTTTGTGTGTCGTTTGTCTTGTTACTATATTAGTGTGTTGTGTGTGTTGTTGCACATTTACAGGCTCACTAATTTGTGGATCGATGGCGTCCTCAGTTCGAGGTGTTAATCTGATGGTATCTTTGAAAGATTCGACCGCCCCTGTATTCTGCACCTCTGTGAATTCATTTCGAATTACGTCATCGGTTGTCTCCCTTGTGCTTTTGGCAGTTTGAGACAAGCACGCGTGGTTTTTCACTTTGGAATAGTTGCTTGGCTTTTGGACACAGTTTTTCTGTTCCCATTTTCTGATTTCCTTTTCAGAGCAAGATCTTATGTTGGGAAGATTCCCAAGGATGATTTCGTCGACAGGATTTTCTAGTACTGCGCATAGCACTTGTCCTGATATAAAAGGTGTCCGAATTTCGGCAAGTGTAAGGGGGTATCTTTCGATCGTGCCTGCGAATGTGCGACACCTTACGTATTTGTGTGTGTAGTCTTTGTCACTAACTAATGTTCTTTTAATTCCACAAAGAGTCGCTCCGGAATCTCGTATTAATGTACATTGTTTGTTATTTACAAAACCTGTTGCATAATTTAATTTGCCTGTTGATGTTAAGGCTAAGTTGGCCATTTCGTTAGCAACTGGGATTGTGTGGCCACATAATAGAGTTGTATCTAACTGAAATTTTGCACAGGTATTACATTTGTTATCAGTAATGGTGTCAATGATCTGTACTGCATTGCCTAACTCACTAGAACTTTCATTCTGGATGTCGCATTCGTTCTGTTGTTCACTTTCTTCATCTGAGGTTGTGTCTATTAATGCGGCATTGGCCTGCTTCAACATCTTTCTACCATTACAAACTGAAGAAAAATGGCCATAGCTCGAGCAAAAAAAAAAACATTTAACCGCTCTCTGATATGCGTTTCTTTTGTTCTTTTGTTTTTCCACTACCATTTGGAGATGATGTGGATAATTTGGTGATTTGTCGCACATCGCGTACTCTTCATGTGTCAGATGACAATACTGACATTTGACTGGTTTTGTGAACTTAGAGCGTTGTTTGAACTTATGTTCGTTTGGTTTTGAGTACTTGATGTTTGTAACCGCTGCTGTTTCATTTTGGCTCATGTTTAACTGGAAAATATCGCGGTTCGCTGTAAAATATGCGCTCCCCTTGGTTTCAATTTCTTGGATAGTTTTACAATCCATTTGTCTCAAAAATTTAGAAAAAGGTGTTGGAATTGTAGTAATAATTTTATCAATGATAATTAACTCTTTCAGTTTATCATGGTTGTTATTTGTTTTTGCTGAGGATATCCATTTTGTACAAATATCCTGCACAGTAGACACGTAGTCAATGAAGGTTTGATTAGGTAGAGGGGCTAATTTTGAGAACTGAAGTTGATAGCCTGCTGTGTCTAGTGAGAAATGTTGGAGTATTCTTTGCTTTAAATAATCATAATCTTTCCTCATATCTTGTGGAACTGTCTCTATCACTTTTAAGGGCTCTAATGCCAAATTTCTCATCAGAATAAATGACCAGTCGACTTTTGCGACCTTATGGTAAGTCATCAAGCACTCAAAGTTCTCTAAGTATGCGCTTATAGAGTCTCCTGAACAAAACGCTTTGACAAGGCCTTTATATTTGTTGTATTTTTGTTCATCTTCTTTGCTTTTAATTTTGTTCACTGACATTTCTACGTTGGAGTCAATTGCCATTTGTTTTAGTTTTATCTGTGTCTCTGCATTTAATTGGGCTTGTTTGGTCGCGGCTTCAAGCTCCATTTTCTTCTCTTCCATTTGCATCTGCATCTGTATCTTTTTATCTTCTCTTTCTGCTTGCAACTTTTTCTCTTCTGCCTCAATTTGCATCTGTATCTTTTTCTCTTCTCTTTCTGCTTGCATCTTTTTCTCTTCTCTTTCCGTTGCTCTTTCTTCTCGTGCATTATTTTCTGAATGTGTCTTTTGTGCCCATTCTGAAAGTTTTCCTTCTTTATATCCTAACCTAATACCTAATTCAATGCACTGTTCTAATGTTGACATCTTGTATTTTAGTTATTGTTTACTTTCTTGAAATTAAATCCCTTTGAAATTAGTTTGGGTGTACAAAAGTTGGTTATCCCCCCTCAATGTTTACATTCAAATTTATATGAAAAGATTTACTTGATTACAACATTAGCATATACATACAAATCAATACATAGAAAAAATGTTACAATGGATGAGGGTGAGTATCGCTTAAGGATGTAATGAGCATGAAATGAAACTCATCTTATTTTCCCTGAGCTCTCGACTGTAGACTTGTTTTCTCGCCACTGCTGGAGAACAGGTTACATACACGATATTTCGCGGAACAATCTGATGTTGGAATCAAAAAAAATTAGTAACTGTCACTGTAGGTTGTCACAGTCATGTCAAATATTATACACATTATCATCAGTTCAAATATTTTTGTAGAGGGACTATGATCGCTCATTCACAGATAGCTGCAAAGTTTTTAACTTTGTCATGTATTAACGTTGATATATAATTTTTTACTTGGCAAAACCAAGAGCTGTTTGAAAAGTAAAGCTTGTGTATGCCAAAACCGGCGTTTGCCCCCAAATAGCCTGTCACAGTCCTAGTTCTCTAGGGGATTGAAACTCGGGCTCATACAGGCAACAAACTCCGTTCAGATACAATCGAGCATTATTTATTACAGTTATATTACAGTACGCTGGCGAAGTGAGTTTTCACAAGCCAGCATTTAACCAGTTGCGTATCACAGGAGTGTACAATGAACATGATTATCACAACAACTCTAGCAGCTATCTAACATATAATAATGTATGTATAAGACCCCTAAAACACTTGGGTCTGAAACTATCAAGTCCCCTTAAGGTAAGCCCTGTTGCTTCCTCGATGTCCAGTCCGTGTCTGTCCTTCCACACGTGTCGCAATCCGACACGGGTGGTAACTCTCTCTGAGTTTCTCGTGGACCCCGCAATCGGCGGGCCCCATCAGTGTCCACGTGGCTGTGGACCCACTGACCGTTCCTTCGAGAAGGCTCTAGATTATTCGAGCCTTCGAGTGACTCAGTTCTTTCCCTTTAGTTGGATTTATATCCCTTCGCCAGTGTCTCGTTCTTTTAGGTTGGTACCGCCCTTTAGGTGAGTCTGTGACACTGACCAACTACGGGAACTGCTGCTACTGTGTGCAAGATTAGCTGACCAGCTATAGGAACTGCTGCTACTGTGTGCAAGATTAGTTGACCAACTATAGGAACTGCTGCTACAGTGTGCAAGATTAGTTGACCAGCTATAGGAACTGCTGCTACAGTGTGCAAGATTAGCTGACCAGCTATAGAAACTGCTGCTACTGTGTGCAAGATTAGCTGACCAACTATAGGAACTGCTGCTACTGTGTGCAAGATTAGCTGACCAACTACGGGAACTGCTGCTACAGTGTGCAAGATTAGCTGACCACCTACAGGAACTGCTGCTACTGTGTGCAAGATTAGCTGACCAGCTAAGGAACAACTGATGCTATTGTGTGCAAGATTAGCTGACCAGCTACGGAACAACTGATACTATAGTGTGCAAGATTAACTAAGTAGACGAACTGCTGCAATTATATCTTAATGTCAATAATAGACAACATATCTCTGCCAGAACTGAGGACTTGAACATTTGTTAGAGAGGTAATTGGCTGTCAAGTGTCACGTGCTTCTAGCTCAAGGGATTATATCATCATCATGCTATCTATACGTGTGAACCATTTCTCTACCTCACACAATAGAGACTTATGCTAGTTTTATCTTAATAATGTTTTAACGGATAAAGGAATATAATACCACATTCTTTTTCAAATGTATATAAGTCTGGCCAGTTGTTGCTTGTTTAATGCCACACTGAGTTTAGGCTGTGCCTTATTATAACTAAATCACATGTTTCTAAGGAATCTTATATTTGAAAACAAAATACTTTCAAGATGTAAGTTGTTTCTTAGTTATTTGTTAACAGAAGTGACATCACTGCACTTCGAAAAAGTCTTTAAGTGCTTTGTTTTCCTTGGACAGATACTAAATACTAAAGCTACGTCCTGATTGTCCTACAGCTTAGTTGCTGTGTGCACACTGGTGTCATTCTCTCATCAATCTTTTCTCCAATAACACATTTAACAATCTTTTCTCCAATAACACATTTAACAATCTTTTCTCCAATAACACATTTAACAATCTTTTCTCCAATAACACATTTAACAATCTTTTCTCCAATAACACATTTAATTCCATATCTACCATTGCTACACCAATTATGAAAGATCAGTGGGTGAAATAAGTACAGCACACTATTTAAATGCTTTGAGGCAGACTGGTTCAAACAGGTAAAACATCCTTTCAAAGGCATATTGGACATGTGGTAAATACAGTAAGTAAAGCATCCATTTATACGCCTGAAAGCACATTGGACATATGGTAAGTACATTAAGTTATATGTATATGTTCTGATCCAACCCCAGCATGTTTTGACTGTTTCTGATTTTCTAGGCAATGTTACAATCAGTAATTTGCCCTTGCTTTCTGAGCGGCTTATGCATATCATCATCATCCAGTACCTTGCCAGATGGCGTTGGTGATGTCTCGCCACAAATTGCGATCTCCGACGGCATGGATCAATTCGTGTGCTGACTCCCTTCCTTGCCATGATACAAGACTGTAACGAACCTTCTCATGCTGTCTTCCTCTATCTCTCTTTCTGTAAATCTTTCCGGTTGTCAGAACATGTCTTCTCATAAGGTGGCCAAAAAATATGACTGCCTCTTTATGATGTTTGTGATAAGTTGTCCTTGCGACTCAGCTTGCCTTTGATTGCTTATTTTGGCTGTCCAGTTAATTTTCGCCGGCTTCCTGTCATAGAGATTAGCGACTTTTCTTCGTAATCTCGTATACTCTCTTAAGTAACGTGAATACGGTGAGAATCAGCTGTGGTTCGAATCGCGCCGGTAACGTACGGGGTATGTGAGCCGGCCAATCAGAAACCAATGGCAAACAACTGAGCGTAATCTTGCCAAGAAATCAACAATCAGCTGAAAGATGCTGATGTTGATAGTGATGTCCTGTAAAAGGATATGCAAACATTTTAACATTTAAATTAATTTTCAGCATTCTTCTATAAAACCACATCTCCAAGACTTCCAGAGATTTGTTCGCCTGTTTACTAATTGTCCTGGATTCGCAGGCTGGTTCTATGTAACATGCAAGAACTCTTTTTCTAATTTTCAAGGACAATGACTTATTGCACAAAACGTTCTTCATTTGATAGAATGCAGTTTTTGCTTGTCCTATCCTATTCTGTTCTTTATCTCAGTGATGCATCTTCCATCTGATGTTATCTATGTGCCTAGATATCTGAATTTCTGCACTTGCCCCAAAATAACTTCCTGTACTTTAATTGCACATTTAGGCTTCCTTTTGTGTCACCATGACTTCTGTCTTTCTAATATTCAAACTAATGTCCTTTTTTTTCACTTTCTACAACCACTGTATCCATCATTTCCTGTAGATCCATCTGACTTGCTGATATCAGGACGGTGTCATCAGCATAACATAAGTTATATTATGTCCACCAACCAGGATGCCTGGCATATTTTCTGTAGGTCTCTGATGCTCACACCATTGTGAATATCAATGCTAATTGGTCTGCTTTCCGATCGTCTCTGGCTGACCTTGAACCTGTTATGTCAGGATTATGACACTGCACTCACCAATAACCTGGCCACAGGGAGAACAAGAATGTTGACGAGCTACGCAGATCCTATTCGGCTGTGTATATGAGAAATAAGGACAATAAGCAGACAAGCTCAGAAATATCTAACAGCAATAGAAATGTGCCAATGGAAAATGCAAAGAATACCTTGGTTGGTCAGAAAAATGATTGAGACAGTCCTATAAAAAAACAAAGAAGAACTGTAAATTAATTCTAGAACTTAGATGTAGGCAGTCAAGACTATTTGGGCACATTATGAGGAGAAATAAACTTGAAAACCTAGTGACAACCGGCAAATCTGATTTAAAAAGAACAAGGGGAAAGCAAAAAGAAAGATACTGTATGGCTTGGCCACATGACATAATGAGAACAAAAACACAGACCTGAAGGGGTGTGAGACAGGGATGTGTAATGTCTCCAGATCTGTTTTCCATGTACAGTGAAAGTATTTTCAGAAATATTGAAGATATGGAAGGAATCAACATTGGGGGACGATGCATCAATAACATTAGATATGCAGATGATACAGTCTTGATTGCAGACAATGAACAGGACCTGCAAAATTTAGTAGATGCGATTGTTACACACAGTGAACAACTAGGGTTAGAATTAAATTGTAAAAAGACACAGATTATGGTCGTCACTAGGAAGGACGAAATACCACAATGTAATATACAAGTAAATGGGAATATTCTTCAACAAGTGAGCAGGTACAATTATCTCGGAACAGTAATAACATCTGATGGGAGATGCCTTGAAGAGATTAGAACAAGAATCGCCATGGCAAAAGTAGCCTTTAGCAAGATGAAAAACATATTGACCAATAAAAAGATGTCAATTGAAACGAGAAAAAGAGTGTTGAGATGCTACATTGAACCTGTACTTTTGTATGGATGTGAAACGTGGACAATGAGCAGTCAGGCTGAAAAACATCTGATGGCTGTAGAGATGTGGTTTCTGAGGAAAATGCAAAAAATACCATGGACAGCCAGAAAAACCAATGAACAAGTCCTTCAAGAAACAAATGAAGATCGTAAATTGATTAGAGAAATTAGACGTAGACAGTCAAAATTTGTTGGGCATGTTATGAGAAGAAATGGATTGGAGAATTTGGTGACAACTGGTAAGATCGAGGGGAACAGACCAAGGGGAAGACCTAGAAGCAAGTACCTGGATGGCTTGGCCTTGTGGCATGGTCGAGACAGAAACACGGAGCTGATCCACGACTCTGGTGATCGAGTGAGATGGCAGAACATGACCGCCCACGCTTACCGGCATGGCACATGATGGATGGATGGATCCAAGACTGGTGATTGTGTGAGATGGCGTACCTTGACTGGTATAGCACATGCTGGTGGATTATAGCACATGATGGGAATTATATCACATGATGAATTATATCACACAATGAATTATAGCACATGGTGATGGATTATAGCACATGATGGTGGATTATAACACATAATGGTGGATTATAACACATAATGATGGATTATAGCACATGAAGATGGATTATAGCACACGAAGATGATGAATTATAGCACATTATGATGATGATAAATTATAGCACATAATGATGGATTATAGCACATGGTGATGAATTATAACACATGGAGATGAATTATAGCACATGAAGATGATGAATTATAGCATGTGAAGATGAATTATAGCACATGAAGATGATGAATTATAGCATATGAAGATGATGAATTATAGCATGTGATGATGAATTATAGCACATGAGGATGATGGATTATAGCACATGATGAAAAATTAACCAAGAGCATGTGATACTGTACTTGAATAGTATGTGTAAAAGACAATGATGATCTGTGACAACAGTTGTTCTTCCCTAACAAGAGTATTAGTAAAAGGATAAATACTAAATTAAAGACGGAAATGAGAAGGGTTAAGTAAATGGAAATATAAATGGTATAGAAACAATTACAAATGCAGAATCACGTCTTTGATAAAAGATTCAATTTATTTTAAAAACAAACAAAACAATGATCGCAGCAACCACCATTTTACACTATATTTCAGATGAATCTGTTGTAAGTTAACAATAGTTATAGTTATATGACAAGAAGTAAACATATAGCTAATAATTTATAAAATACACCAAAACAATAATTGATTAACATTAAGTAGCAGTTAGAGGAAGAGGTGAAATGCACCTCAACTACAATAAAATAACTTTACCAATCTGTCAGATCATCATTGAAGGCATATATAAAGATATAACAAGCAGGTACAAATCCATGGAAGATAGTGTTGTGAGGATGTGAAGTGTTTAACCTTTACAAATACTAGGTCATCACATTATGAGTTGGGATGTCCAGCTAATTTCCCCATCAGCTTTCCTTTCCAGAAAATAACTCTTGTACTCCATAGGGGGGTGGAGTATATCAGAGGTGATGGCATCTGCCTCTGGCTCAAGCAGACCAGGTTTGTCTCTAGGTGTTGACTGGAATTTCACAAAAATAAATCATTATCGAATAGCCCCTGATCCTAGTGTAGTGGATTGAATGTCTAGACTTCTCAGACAAGGAAGAAAATCTCAGAGGACCTGTGTCCATGTTGCACTCAATAAAAATGTTCATGTGTATAGTGCATAAGAACAGATCGATCATCACAGCCCAGAGAGAATGGTGCTACAGGGAGTGACCACAGGATCTGGCTGACATTCAGGACTGAGCAAAGGCCAGATGGACACATAATCAGATTGCTAGATGTACCATTAGTATTGGAACACTTCGCTGGCTGTTGAAGATGAGAACTGAGCACATATGTGAATGTCCCGAGTGATATGTCGTCGGTTCTTGACTCAACTCAAAAATACCTTGGTGGTTGGAAATTGAAAAGAGCAGGCCAATTAGGCCACTACCTAGGCAAAATTGCTAAATGAGAAAAGTTACCCACAAAATATGTATACAATGTGTGATTTTGCTGTACAGACATTTGGATCTTTGCCAGTACTAGGGAGTTCATGTACTGTGCTGAGATACTCCTTGTGTGATCTATGGGAGGATAGTAGAGCACTTATGGAAATATTTGTGTGTGATCTATGGGAGGAGACTGGAGCACTTATGGAAATATCTGTGTGTGATCTATGGGAGGAGACTGGAGCACTTATGAAGATATCAGTGTGTGATCTATAGGAGGAGACTGGAGCACTTATGGAAATATCTGTGTGTGATCTATGGGAGGAGACTGGAGCACTTATGGAAATATCTGTGTGTGATCTATGGGAGGAGACTGGAGCACTTATGGAAATATTTGTGTGTGATCTATGGGAGGAGACTGGAGCACTTATGAAGATATCAGTGTGCGATCTATGGGAGGAGACTGGAGCACTTATGGAAATATCTGTGTGTGATCTATGGGAGGAGACTGGAGCACTTATGGAAATATCTGTGTGTGATCTATGGGAGGAGAGTGAAGCACTTATGTAAATATCTGTGTGTGATCTATGGGAGGAGACTGGAGCACTTATAGAAATATCTGTGTGTGATCTATGGGAGGAGACTGGAGCACTTATGGAAATATCTGTGTGTGATCTATGGGAGGAGAGTGGAGCACTTATGGAAATATCTGTGTGTAATCTATGGGAGGAGACTGGAGCACTTATGGAAATATCTGTGTGTGATCTATGGGAGGAGACTGGAGCACTTATGGAAATATCTGTGTGTGATCTATGGGAGAAGAGTGGAGCACTTATGGAGATATCCATGTGCAATGAAGGAGATCTTTACAAAACAACCCAACCAAACCCCATAGCTACGTAGGTTCAGAAAAAATTACCATTGCTGCCAAGGACTCATCTTTATAGTGCTGCGTTAGTAATATAGTGAACTAACTAATGTAAAACAACAAAGTAAAGCAGCTTTACAGAGCACAATTACAAAAAACACAGGACGTTGCGGCTGGGATTCTGAGATAAGTAACATCATTTTTTTCATTTTCTTTTCATTCTTCTCATTCCATTCTTATGCCTTAATCTTCCCGTGTTTGTATGTTGTATTTTTGTGTATGTAGGTTTTTGCTGATGAAGGCTAATCGCCGCAACGTCCTGTTTTCCATAATTGTATTCTGTAAAGCTGCATGACTTTGTGTTATTTTATATTGTTTACATTTCCACAGCTTTACCGCAGGTCCACTAATTTTATTCATACAGTGAATTAATTAATGTATCAAGTAGCTCCCATAAAGATACACTTTAATAAATGTGATGACCACACTTTTAACCTTGAGTGCTGGAGGATAGCAAACGGCCTCCAGTAGCAAACGGCCAGTACAGGCATCAAAAAGAGGTCCAACTGCACTCAAGCCATTGTCAGCGGAACGTCCTAATCATTACACCATCACATTAAGGGATATCCACTTTGTCCACATTTATTTTAGCACATCCTATTACTTCCAAAGTAGCAGATGCAGATGCATCTATGAAAATGTGATTAACAAAATGTAAGGATACTATTGTTCTCATTACTGCCTTTTGAGAAGATTAGAAGACTCTTGATCACTGGCCAGTTCCGCTGCCTCATGCATTTTCATTACCATTTCTTCTATAGTGCTTGTGAAATTGTCCATGATTCACATCCATATGCTACCACAAGAAAGATGCATATTCTCAAAATTGTTACTTTCAATTGTTTGTTGATGTGCGTAGGTTCGTCATGATGCTTAATGTCTACATTTGTATCATCATCATTATATGAGAATAGACTAGACACTGATTAATGACATAAACATGTACGCAGATGTGATCAAGCAGAAATATAACCAAGCATAATACATGCCATAACAAGCAAAACCATGTGTGCAGGTTATCTGCTGATATAAAAAAAAACAATAACTAAAATATGACACTCAGAAGCAGTATCAGACTGGATAAAACAAGAATATTGTTTGGGAATTTACACTGATGAAGCTTATTTAAGCATTTGTAACGACACTTTTTTAGTCAATTCTGCGGTGAAGGAGTTACAGATGCAGTTCATAATTCCGCATACCGCATTTGAAACACAGCTGCTGGTGATTTAGCAGCAGACTGCCTTGCGTTGGTTTTTTACGAAATGGTATGGGTGCCGGTCGTTCAGAAAGAAATGGCAAACTACTAAACATAAACTTGCCAAGAGATTACAAACAGCCAAAAAAAAAATTGCTGGGGGTGACTGTGACGTCCTGTAAAAGGATATGCAACTAACTTTTAATGACACATTTTACCTGCTACTTCTGCTGCTGCTGCTAGTGCTGCCATCTATCTTCCAATGGAGCTTGAGGTGAACATGGTCAAATTAATAAGAGCATTCGTTCTTAAACTTCTGGTGTGCTGATGCCGAGGTAGCAGGTTCAACCCCTACATCGGACAGTTGGACTAAAATGTTGACTTCTCGTCCTTGACACAGGGACATAAATTACAAGTACCTCTGCAGTCAAAGTGAGTTTGCTTGAGGGTGAGGGACACTGGTAATAGGGAATACCAATCCCCATGCAAAAATCAGTCTAGTGCACTCGAAGTATAGGGTGTATTTTTAATGAATGTGCAGTGTTTGTAAATATTGCTGGTCTAAGTTTTGTATTCACCCTGTGTAAAATTCCTGCAACATAATAGGTAAATACAAAACTTGGACCAGCAATATTTTCAAACACTGCACAGTCATAAAAAATACACTTTGGAGTAGCATGTGTGTGGACTATGTTTGAGTTCAAAGGTGGTGCAAAAATAAACAAAACACACACAATCTCCCAGTGGAGCACATGCCCACAACCAACTCATGCCAAGTTGTCCTATCTCTTGCTATCCCCTTCAGCCCACTAAATGTCCACACCATATTATTCTGCTTGCTGAAACAAAATTGTGATAATTTACTTTCGGTGTTAATACATTATCTTCTATATACTGGTAAAACTGACATACTCCATGGAGTTAGAAAACAAAGCTAAAAAAAAGTGTAACGTGCTTAAACCTAATCTTATTTTTTTTTTTTTTATACAGCAGAAAATTACCTTCCTACCTTTAAATTAAAAAGATAACAATTATATTGTTTTAATATGAACATTTTATTTTTAAAATATATTGCCTAGTTGTGTACAATTATTTACTGTGACAATGAGTGAAAAGTTTGTTAACACTATAGAAAAAAAAATGTCTTACTTAATTGTTGACCAGCCAAGAAAATTGCTCCAAAATATATCATATTAGATAAACATTGGCAATGACAGTCAAAACCCATACTGCAGTGAATGTAAAAAAAAAAAAAACAGCGATACTGATATTTTATAAAATTGACAAAAGTATCACTTCAAAATGTATTTTTGTTTATAGTGAGGTGAAGAGCCTAAATAAATTAAAATAACTGGCGATTTTAATTAGTGTATATTCTTGGATTATTTAAACTCATGGCTAAATACAGTATACAAAAAAAAAGAAAAAAAAAAGAAATAGGCATTAATAAATATACTTGTGCAATATTAAAAGAAATATTGCTGTGGTTGAAGCTCACAACAGTATTTTGGCTACTTATTTTGCACATAAAAGAAACCATTTCAAGCAAAGTTTTACAGCTTTTTAAACATATTTGTATCTGCACAAAAGCATACGACCAGTTTCATTTGCTTGAACAGTGTTTTCATACATTAATTTTGTAAGGACCGCTCAATTTTTGCAAAAGGGATTTCCAACAAAAAAAAAAACGGCAATCGGTTCCATTAAACGGACAAGCAACATGCTTGCTTTTTGAATCCTTTTCAATGGCTGCAAATTTGTGTGTTTATTCATTTATCACACAACTAATATAGTTATTTGTTTTGTACACAATTGATTTTCTGATAGCTACGATTCATTGGATTAGAAATAACAATCTACATTTGCATCAAGCCACTACTCTACTTCTAATACACGCTGGCACAGATGTGCTGAGCAACATAAGCCTATAACTCTCTCTCTCTCTCTCTGTGTGCACGCGTGCGTATGTGCATGTGTTAGTATTAACCCGCTGGCAACACATGTTTTATTATTCAGTGACAAAGAATTCATGCATATGAAAGTGAAAGCAAGATAGGTTCAAATTTGCTACAAGGAAAAAGAGAAAGATTAAAATGTTTTCAACATTATTATGAAAAAGAACATGAAATATTATTTCATCTTTTTTAGCATTGCTGGAAGCACTTGTCAGCATGCAATAATGTTAACAGACATAATATTGATATATGTATACCATATTAAAACTATACATCCAGGATATGAAGTAAAGGAATTGGCAGTGTTTGTATGGAGAAGTCGGAGGTCAGCATGGCTGAACACATAAGAACATGCATTCTTAAACATCCGGTGTGCTGATGCTGAGGTAAGAGGGTTCAACCCTAGACCGGTTTGGAGTGGGTTCGTCTGATGGTGAAGGACACTAGTAATAGGGAAAGCTAATCCACACGCAAAATTCAGTCCACTGCTACTAGAAGTAGTGTGTATGAACTACGCTTGAGTTCAAAGCAAGCTATATATTTAAAATTGCAATACTTGCACAGCATAAACTTTCAATGACATACACCAAGTCTTGAAGGCAACATCATATATTAACTTTATTTGCTACAGTGTGTATTTAATATATTTGGATTTACCACAATGAAACTATAAACATCTGAAACATAATGATAAGAGAAAAAAAAATGGACAAAATCAATACTGTACAATCTGTTGAAGTTTTCTTCATAAAGCTCTTTATATAAAACAATAAAAGTTAATTGAAATAACATGAGCAAAGTGCAGATGAAATTCAAATTTTTCTATCTTTTAAATAAAAACACTAAATGCTTAACTAGCATTAAACAGGGACAGAAGATACTGAAAAGAAGTCCAATATTTGAAGTTATAAAAAATTTCAAGATTTATCCAGAAGCATATAAATCAAATTCAGCAATAAAAAATAAAAACACAAGAGTTAGTCACCCTTAGAAAATTTGGAAATGTTATACAACATTACAGGATTATTTATCAAAGAAATGTACTATTACTGGAAGTGGATCATTGCTAAATCCATCAAATAATACAGAATCAATTTAAGAAAGGAAACCACACTTTATCTATAGCATTAAATGGCCAAAGTTAAACTTCTTTTTCAATTAAAGTTAATTTACAATGCATATCATTCATAGCTTTCTAAACAAATACATATACAAACTGGTTTTGACAAATGAGGAATATTGATTTATAGAAAAAATATATGGCAAACATGTAATAAATGGAGCAATCAGTATATGATATTAGCAGTAAAACTAACCAGTATAAATTAAGCAACACACTGAATATTTAAAACACTTGCATAATTATTTTTAGGATAATTATTACACAACACAAAATGCTTGCAACATCCATGCACATTCTGTTATGGATAAGGCTGTAGTACACTAACGATCATTTCCCAAGCTGACCTCACATGAAACCTTCGATGGTACAAGTACAAGGCTGTGATGTTATTTTAACGGATATTCATTTTGTCCAGTTATTTTATCACCTCCAATTATTTCCAAAGTAGCAATCATTGACTTTTCTCATTAACAAAATTTTAATAATTATCATAACAAGTCCTTTGCAGAACATTGCTTTCATTACAGCCTGTCAGACTCTTCATCATTGGCCAATTCCCCATTCTCGTGAATTTTATCACATTTTCTTCTTTAGTGTTTAAGAAATTGTCCATGATTCACATCCAGATGTTACCACAAGAAAGATACAGGTTCTCACAATGTGTACTTTTGTTTGTTTGCTGATGTTATGCCACAGGTTATTTATGCTGTTTCATCTCTACATTTTTACCACTAGTCTTCTTCTGACTTTTTTGAACAGCATCCATAGCTGTCAGTTATGGAGTTCAGGTATTCAATGTTAAGCACATGTTCAATTTCTTCAATATTGGTTACAATTTTTGGATGATGTGTGGTTTTGTCTGTGGACATTATCTGTGCTTTTTTATATTCATAAAACAGGTTGTTATATCAATGTAAAACATTTCTATTGAGACCAAAGATGTTGCAAAATATTAACTCATAGCTTGAATGTTAGCATTAGGTGGGAAAACCAGAGCCAACCAAACCCAACTTTACTATCAAATGATCTTGCAAACAAGCCACATCACAGCAATGTTAGAGAGAAATGGGTTCAAACAAGGAAGGTATTCCAAAGTTGTGGATGACAAAACCACACAAATGACACCATTTATTGAGCGTTTTACTGGCCGTGCAGGTAAATATATTTGTTCCCTCGGCGAGGAGCTGACATCATTTGACACCATATATATTTGTTCCCTCGGCGAGCTGTCATCATTTGTAGGCAGCACAAAACAACCAATATCCTTTTCAGGATCAACATTCATTTGCGCTTCTCAATATTTGCATCTTTGCATGCAGTTTTCTCTTTTCTTTCTTTAAAGGATATTTTTATCCAAAGAGTATGTGTATCTTATATTTGTTTCTTTCTGTTTTTCTAGATCCTTGAATAATATGGATATCCTTAACATATAGTTTTATTGGACAATAAGTTGGACCCACCTGGCAACTTCTTAGCCAGGTGTTTCTGATAATTGAATGCTTTAAGGACTAATAGAAGTGTATAATTTATGTATATTTATTGAAATATGCATATATAATTCTAATGCAAAATATATATATTGTAATTAGTGGAAATTATTCTTTTAAATTTGATATTTTGTCCAGTAGTCACCTATTGTCTGACAAATGTTTGTTACCAGCCTCCAAAACTCAGATTGAGGAAATGATCGATCTGTGACAAATATCCACACTGGATGTAGAGTCTACTAAGATACTAAGACCAGCATCAGTTTGCGATAATCACCAGAGATATCATCCTGTAAAATAAAAACATAAAATCTGTTTACTAAGTTATCAAGTGGAGTCATTCCAAAAATGTCAAAGGATTATCAACTAATTAGAATAATTCTGTATACATATTTGATTTACATACAAGATCTTAGAAAATGAAATTGTTACATTTGAAAACAAATCAGGTTCTAAATATCTATATTCATCGCAATAAAACATACAAGAAAATATACATATATCAACTCAGAATGACAAACCATCCATTCACTGGTTTGTCCTATGCAGAACTTTGCCCCAATAACAGTCTTTCTACATAATTTCTTTGACTGCTGGAATTTTCTAGACATTTGTAGAGAAGATAGTCTGGTATTGCTTTTATTTTTGGCAGACACCATTTGCTCTATAACCATAGGCATACAATCTATCAAGAGTGCCTCTGTTTTTTGGGGGAACTCGCTCGCTTTGAACTCAAGCATAATCCACACACACTACTACTTAGTAGTGCTGGACTGAATTTTGTGTGTGGATTAGCTTTTCCTATTAATAGTGTCCCTTGCTATCCGGCAAACCTACTCTGACTTCAGGGGTACTTGTAATTTACATCTCCAAGTCAAGGAAGATAGATCAACATTTTAGTCCAACTGTCCGGTGTAGGGGCTGAACCCCTTACCTTGGCATCAGCACACTGGATGTTTAAGAACAAGCATTCTTATCCATTCAACCATGCTGACCTACAAAGAGTGCCGCTGTCTGCCATCGTGAACTGGTGAAGCCAGATTTCTTTAGTATGATCTGGCCAAACATAAAATGTAATAGAATACATTACCCTGTGGTTGGGATTCAAAGTGAAGAACCAATCACATATTATGTGTCTTTTGGGACTGAAAGAGTTTGTTAATTAGATCCAATAAAGATCACTTATAATATGAATGAAGAAGTTCAGAGGGAAGTATCAAGATTCAATACTAATACCATAATAAAAGTGACGAATGAACTCCTCCTGTTCATCAGTACTGAAAAGAACTAACAGGCTGAAATATAGTTGTTCAATAAACTAAAGATTAGAAATATTGATTGTGAAAAAGGTAAAATGACAGCTAAACATCTGCTGCAAGTGTGCAACATATGCAGTATTGAGACAATTAATTTGGCCTACATCTGCTCCGTTTAAGAACAAACTCTATGGAAATGTTGAGTTGAGTTGAGTTAAGAACCAACATCATTGCATCATTGTATGGAAATGTTAACAACCTCTAGTTGACATCTGCTTTCTTTAAATATATTCAGGCTGATGTCTGAATGTGTACAAAGAATAATAATTCATCAGATGTCTTTCAGGTGAACAAACATGAAACATCTCACAAATATTCATTAACTGATATCCCCAATGCACTCTGTTTCACATTAGCAGATCTAATACAGACAAAATATGCCCATCCAACTGAATGTGGATATCATCATGGAAGATAGTGACTGCAGCTGATTATAACAATACAAGATATAACAAACAGGGTAAACAGATCTTGCAGAGAAACAATGCATACCAGCCAGCTCCACATCAGTAAAGGTCTGTTTTACAGACCTTAAGGTGCACTGGGTGTATGTTGCCAGGTATATAGTTTTACAGACCAGTCAGCACTTGTGAGTGATGTGATATCACGGCAGTATCACGTCACAGGACATTACCAGGTACCAATTTTAGGCTGGGCTGACCTGGAAGCCCATTTAAATTTTACAATGTTGAATCCACCCAAATGTGGATCGAGCCACTATGTGACCGTGGCCATTTCTACATACTATGCCCTTGAAATGATGATAGTGCTACTATCATCTTGTGAGGTCTGTGCAATGTTTGCATTTTTTGTTTGACTGAAATATCTTCTATATCATAAGTGTAAGAGGCAGGTTGTTCAGATTTGTATGTGTGTAGCAAACACCCCATGACAACCATTCACCTTCCAGTCCTGCCCAACTTATCTGCTATCAACCAGCTTCATTCCACTAAACCCTGTAGAGGTATATCCTAAGCCTGAAACTAACTACAACTTTCAATAGAAACATTAAGTTAGTGGTATGTGTGTGAACAAGGAGATCCAAGGTGGGAGGTGGGAGAGTGGGAGAAGGACATTTCTTTGCAGAACCTCAACCTAGTCATCTTTTTATACTGAGGAACTGGCAGTTAGAATCATTAGCTGTATGACTCTTCGCTCGCTGTTGAACAAGGGGACAGAGCACATGTGGGAATGTCCTGAGTGCAGTGATGTCATTTCTTAACTCAACTCAATAGTTACTGAGGATGTCTTGAAACTACTTCTAGAAAGTTACTGTTAACAATATTGCAAAACTATACATATTTACAATCAATCAACCAGGTGCCGTCTCCACAATGAAGGCTGGCTGCAATGAATCTCCAACACTGTCTGTCTCTTGTCTTGATTGTACACTTATGGAGAAGGGGGTCAATCCCTGGTTGGTGAACTGGATAGCAGCCGTCCTGCATTCTCGTCAAGTTGCTCTCTGTCTAGGCGCATGGACCTCAGAGCCACATATTTTAACCCCGGGACTGCCACAGGGATCTGCAATCTCACCGGTGCTCTTTAATGTGTATACGAGCAAGATTGCATACCTAGAAGCACCAGGGGTTGGAAGGATTCTAACATTTGCAGATGATATTCTTGCATACAGGCAGGGGAGAAATAGGGATCAAACAGCCCAGGAGCTACAGGTAACAGTGGACAAAGTGATTGACTGGTGCACTGAAATGAGTGCTGTCATCAACCCGGAAAAGGCGGCGGTGTTGTGGTGCTCTCTGGACAACAGGATTGTGAGAGATGATACCCCAAGCCTCACGATAGATGGTAGAAGCGTCAAGAGAGAGAACAAACTGAAGTATCTGGGAATCACATTTGACAGGAGTCTGTCCTTCAAGGACCATGTGGAGACGGTTGTGACAAGATCTCAAAAGGGACTCAATGCACTTAAAACTATGGCTGCAATGGACACAGAGCAGAGAATGCTCTTCACACTATACCAGCACTTGATCCTCTCAGTGATTGATTATGGACTAGGAATGCTTACTGTCTCAAAGAGTCAGCTGGTGAAATTGGAGCGCATACAGAATGAAGCGATGCGGGTCATTCTGGGATGCACCAGAGACACTCCAGTAGTGTGTATGCGTTACATTCTTGGTCTGCCTACTGTTGCTAGTAGCCACAAGGTGATGCAAGCGAAGGCATACCTCAGAGTGGCTGCAGACACAGATCACCCGTTGCATGAGGCGCTGGACGTAGTTAAGGGTCAGAGACTGATAAGGGGGAAATCATGGATGGCTCAGGCGGAGGATACGATCAGACAGGTGTGCCCCTTGGAGAACATCAGGCGAGGAGAGGAGTGGGTCAGAGTGCCAGCCGTGCAGTCAGACTTGTGCAGAGTTGTAATAACATTGAGCCGGGAGTGCAGGGAGTGGCCAGCAGGGGCCACGGAAGTGGAAATTCAGCTTCTAATTCAGGAAAATTCTCGCCCGGGTGATGTGATTATCTACACGGATGGGTCAGTGTTGAGAGGTAGGAGAAGTGCCTGGGGGTTCTTGGCAAAAACTAATGGTCGGCGTTTGGTGCAGGAGAGCCTGGCGTATGATAACACTACATCTAGCTTAAGAATGGAGGTGGAGGCGGTCAGTGCAGCTTTCCGCTGGATAGAAAACACGATACATACACACATTGTGATTGTAACTGACTCAGAAAGCATGCTGAGAAGGGTGAGAACAGGTAGGCTTCGTGCAGAGTGGCTTGCTTCGCTTCGGAGGTCACGGGTAGTAAGCATCACCTGGATCTTTTCTCCTGGGCATGCCGGTGTGCTGGGGAATGAACAGGCGGACAGATTGGCTGGCTCTGCAAAATTTGGTGGAGTATTGATGCATGACAGGGCAGACGTGGTTGCGGCCTTGTGGGAGCACGTGTACACCTCGGAGGAGCAGATGGAGCACCATGGTCTGGTAAGAATGAGACAACGAGGTGTGACGAGGGGATCTGGCCGATGCTCGGCGCTCGGAGGAAAGGTGAGACGGGCATATAATCAGATTGCTACTGGAACTATTAGTGTTGGAACTCTTCGCTGGCTGCTGAGGATGGAGACGGAGCGCTTATGGGAATGTCCTGAATGCTGTGATGTCGGTTCCTAAATCAATCAATCAATCAATCAATCAATCAATGTATCAGATTGATGTTCGTCCATCTCTTGATGTTATCTTCCTACTTGTATCGTGTCACTTGCCCTCAACCTTGCCGTCCAGTATGGTTTTTATAAGAGTGTTATGTCTTTTAACCTGGCCAAAATATTTCACTTGCCTCTTGTTTTATTTCTTTCATCAACTCTCTTTTCATTCCCAGTTTTTCTAGAACCTCTGCATTTTACTGTTTTTGTTTCCATGAAATACGACATATTGTTTTGTATATCGACATCTTCTAAGCCTCTTTTTGACTTTCTAGTTGCTTGTTCAATGTCCAGGCTTCTGCGCCAAACAGTAGTGTTGAATATACATAACATTTGACAATTTTCATTTTTAATGCGTTGTTAATCTCTCTAGATGTTAATGCCGATTTCATGTTGTTGAAAGCATTTTTGGCCATTCCTATTCTCTTTTTGATTTCTACTTCGCTTCTGCCATCATCTTTATTACCTGTCCAAGAAAGGAGAAACTTGTTACTTGTTCTAGTATCTCCCTGTTTATTGTGATGTTCATTGATGACGTTTCCTTTCCACTGATAATTATCATAGTTTTCGTTTTTTAAGATGTTAATATCTAAGCCACATTCTGCACTATGCCAGTTTACCTGTTCCACTAGGTTTTGTAACTCTTGTTCGCTTTCTGCTAGTAACACAGTATTGTCAGCATACCTAAGATTGTTTATGATTCTTCCATTGATTTTAAGTCCAGGCAGTCTGACTTGTTTAAAATTTCTTTTACAATATCAAATGTTTAAAGGCACATTTCTTTTGTATACAAGTATCGAGAAATGGGGATGGAGAATGAAAATTAATGCTTTCATTGTCAAGTTTAATCTTAAAAAGCAGAACAAAAGAAACATACCCTGACAAAAGCTTCCAGGGTCTTGCCGAATAACCTCTGAAACTCGGCTTTAATCTGTTTCATGTCCACCTCACATCTGGTTACGATTATACGGATTAGTGTCCTGTCATCTGTACCCATGCCCTGAAAGAAATTCACAGTTCACAGAAACATTCAGGATTATCTTAACATTCATTCATAATTACATTTTTATCTTGCTCATGCATCATCCCTGAATAGGTTCTTGAAAAGACATTACAAAAAATCACCATCATCATCATCATCATCCAGTGCCTTGCCAGCTGGCATGGGCGATCATACCTCTCCATAAAGTGCAATCTCCACCGTCATGGATCAATTCGTGTGTTGACTCCCTTCCAAGAATCTGTCAAGAATCTTCTCATACTGTCTCTACCTCTCTTTCTGCAAATCTTTCCGGTTGTCACAACATGCCCCAGTTTTTGCCTTCTCATAACGTGGCCAAAAAAACAATGACTGCTTCTTTCTGATGTTTGTGATATGTTGTTTTTGCGACTCAGCTTCTCTTAAAACGTCCAGATTGCTCATTTCAGTCCAATTAATTTTCAGCATTCTTCTATAAAACTACATCTCGAAGACTTCCACAAAATAGACAACTAGTAAATCTATGGCTGGTGTGCTAGCCAAGTTGACTGCAACCTGCGCTGGTAATGTCAAGAGTATGGTCGGATATGGGTTCAAAGTCTGGGCTTTTCGGTCGCCAAAGTGAGGCAGACAGTTATAAACAACCAAGAAATTCTACCTTCATTGAGTGGTAAAGTCTGTCTGCAAAGTAGGAATGCTTGCTTCTGATCATTCGCACTGAAAGTCGAGGATAAACAAAAATTGTTTGTAAAAACAAATTGATATTTGAACGAACAATATTCACATAAAGCAAAAACTTGAATACTAATTTCCAAACTGTAATTGAAATAAATAAATGTATGAATTGCTTAAAAACAATGGATACCAGATGCTGAAAAGTGTCTTAACAGAATTCAATGCAAATCATCAACAGGCAAGGTGTCCAGGGTAAGACACAAATTCCAACAAATCCAGAAGCAGGTAAACTCAACGGCAATAAAAGGTCTGAAGGCTGGCAGATCAGATAGTCCAGTGTATTTTCAAACAATCCATGAAAATCAATAATAGATTTGAGACCACTAGACCCTAATAATTCATGCCGCTATCCTTCTATCGTTCCTAATCTGGAATCGGTTTGACCTTGCTGTGAGGTGCCAAGTCCCGTTTGGATATGTTGCCTTCTGTCCGTTATTTCGGGCTCATATACCTTGTTCCAACTCATCTCGTTGTCCTCTGCATTCTGTATTGGCCATGATAACGTTGTCCTGCCAGTCAGTATCATTCCAGGTTCCAGCCAACTTCAATGTGCTGCTTCTTGGGTCAACTCCATGACGTGAATCCCGTAACTATTGATCAACAAAGCTGACGTGATGCGTCAGACGCTTAATTACCTCTGCGGTTTTCATTTGAGAGTTTTGCTCCATCTCTTGTGCCGTCATTAGCTCTGTTACGACTTGGCACCAGACTAATGTAATAAACAAAGTGATCAAGTGATACATAAACTCTTATTACATGGTGTTGCAGACACAATGTGAGGAAACACTGAAGCTTTTAAAATGTGATTTTATAAAAGAATAGGAAGCATAGCATGGCCGGCATAGACAACAAAGAAGTATTACAAAACCTGGAAATATAGACATTTCTCAATTAAACCAAGATAATATAGATAAATAAATTAATACAATAAAAAAGGACATACATTGAGAAAACCTGAGAATAAAATAACTAGAAAGGACTTTACCTGGAATCCACCAACCAAAAAAAAAATAGAGGAGATCCTAAAATATTTAGAGAAGAGAATTTAAAACCGAAAGGAATCAAATGGGGAGGAATAAATGGAACTGCGTGAGACAGCTAAGAATAGGACAGCTTGAAGTAAGTTGGTTGAGGCCTAGACCCCAATGATAAATAAAAGGCAAACGAAGACTACAATTACAGTAATTCAATCATATAAAGAGACACAGTTCCTAGTTAAAGGATGTGCTGCAGGGAAAATGGAAGGGAAGTGTGTATAAGGAAAACAATGTTACATGTGGATAGACAACATGAAAAAATGTATTGGAAGAAACAAGCAGGAATGCTCTGTGAAGACATAAGACAAGGGATGTTTACGACTCATTAACAGCCAGCCAGAGAGATGGTCCTTTGTGAAATGATAATAAACACTGTTTCTTTCTACCTTACAAAACAAAAGTAGTGAATGCTTTATTAAAGTTCTCTAACACATGAGGGAGTTCCTTGGGCAGTCAGAGTAACTAACAACAACTGCCTGAGAGAGGCTAATCAAACTAGAACATTATATTCAATGATAAGAGACAAACAGCTTTCTTTGGTCATGCGATGAGAAGAGAGGCGTTGGAGAACACTGTGACACTTGGAAAGATCAGGGGGAAGAGACAACAACAAAAAAAAACTTTATTTTGAAAGGGTTAAGAATTGGGCAGAGGCAGACCAAGAGAAATGATACTGGATGGACTGAGACAGTGACATGATGGAATATCAACAACAGAGTTGATCCAGAACACCAAAGACTGAGATATGTGGAGAGACACGAACGCCTATGACAGCTGACAGGGCACTTGATGAGCGAGTGAGTGAATGAGTGTATGTGTGCATGCGTTTGTCTCTCTCTCCATATATATATTATATATATATATATATATAGAAGAAAGTCTACCCACCAATTGTGATCATGCCTTTGCTAACGTCTCCTGACATCTCTTTAGAAATTGCATGCTCTAGGTCATGCTTAGCAATCTGGCCGTACTCAGCAAACACTGCCCTGCACTGTTCATAGCTCTGGGATGCCAGAATCATGTTGAATGTGTTCTCATCAGTTCCCCATCTTCTTTCACCAGCATCATACAGTCTCTATGAAACGGATTTGAACAAAGGATAGCAATAATCAAATTGCTACAAAGCAAATAATTTAGAAGATAAATATGTTTATTTTGCATGGGGTCACCCATGCAATTGCGGGGGTGGGGAGGGGGGTTGTCTGGGATGTCAGACATTGGTAGTACCTTTGGTAAGGATGGCTGTCACGCCCTTTTCAGAGGCCATTCCCCACTGGTCCAAGCCTGATATCAAGCTCACGCCAGTGGCTCCTAGATGCGACAGCAACCACCCCCCAGACACGGCTGTGACAGGCTGGCTAAACCAGGCAGGGGTAACCGATTTGGTGTCAAACCAATCGGTGAACTAGGGTATGCCTACCCATCATGTGAAGACAGGATTCGGCAGACTGCGAGGAAGAAATCATTGATGATTAAATGGGCAAGATGGCATTTACCTGCAAAGCATTGTGAAACTAATGAGCATGGCAGGGCATGCAGAGTGTCCTGGTCATCCACTGCACATGTATTCGTCTTTAGTTGTCTTGCAACTGGATTCAGATGGACTCAGGTGAGAGAGTGTTGTCGAAAAATTGTGCAATTCTTCCTCACTTTAATCCAATTTATCGCGCAAATCATTCTTCATCCAACTTACTGGATGAAATGAATGGCCATCATCATTCTTGATGGACAAACACCACCCGGCCTCTAAGGAGAAGTAAAGAATTTCTCCTGTGATCAACATTTGCTATGCGTCTATTTCAGCATGGGTCGCAAGTAGAATGGTTCGTTCTAGGTCTTCACATGTCTCTCAAAGTTTTTCTCAAAAGGCCGCTCCAGTAGGCCAGATTTCCTCCCTCAGTTTGGCCAAATCAGGGCAGTCTTGTATGACAAGAAGGCAAGAATAGTAACACTGTAAACCTCAAGAGCATGTCACAAAATGGCAACAGAAGAGAGTTGGTCTGAGACTGGATATCTCACACTGTAGAAAATATCAACCCACATTAAACCAACCATAAACTGGTCTCAAGGAGCTTGGCGTGAGTGGTTGTGGGGGTGAGTGGTTGTGGGCCTGTACTCCACTTAGGAGTATTCAAGGCAGGAGGAGGAGGAATGCATGGGTTGTAGGTAATACTGACTTCAAACAGAAATATCAGTTTTCAGGGAACTCATGAAGCCAATGACATGTCACAAGAAATAAATTCAAGGGCATTAAATGGCACTAATAGAAGTGGAGGAAAGAAACAGGGATCATAGAACACACTAGACAATATAACAACTGAAATCCAGTGGTCACATGACATAATTGGAACAAGACCACACACCTGACCCAAGACTCGTGATCGTGAGAGATGATCAACCATGACTGCAATACTTACTGCAATACATGGCGGTGATGATGATAGGATAACAATGATAATTCTAGGCTAATTGCGGTCGATATTTAATTAAATACAAATCATCACTGAATTACCACACATCAATGTTCCTGTAATATAAAATTAGATGCAGAAATCGGTGATATTTAAATTGTAGATAGCATAATGTCATAAAAGTATTATTCACTCACTAACAACCAAACCAACTATGAATAATATTTACACTTTCAGCAAAAGTGAGTTGTTGTAACAACGACCTCACCATTCAAAATAAATGCATGTGACAACCTCTACAATGATCTGTAACTTAGAGAGCTTGACTTTCTATAACAAATACAGTAATACTTCAGACTGTTTTCAACAATTTAAATTGCGACCTAAAAATGTTGCATATCTTTTCAGGCTGTTGTGATCAACCCCAGGTTGAGTAATGAACTCTGTAAATGTATGTTAAACAATGATTGTTATTATCTTCTTGCAAGATCATCAGTTGCTTTCAAAATGCATCTTTAAAATATAAGACATGTGTTTTCAGTAAATTTGTGGTGACACATAAGCTCTTGCATACACACACAGACCTGCAGACACACATACAATCATGCACCACAGAAATACATAGAAAGACAGATGTATACACATAAACATTTAAATACACACAGGGACACATTGACACACACATAAATGTACGCACACATGGTTCCAGGGTTTGGGACAAATATCAGTATAAGCTCTTTTAATTAATTAATTAATTCATTCATTCAGTAGCATGTCCTTTGCAGAACCTCGCTCCCATAACAACCTTCCGGAAAACTTCTCGATCACAAGCAAGATGTCCCGCGTCCGATACACCCATCTGGAGATCATCTACCACATCCTTCATCCATCTTCTCTTTGGCCTTCCTCTTCCTCTCTTCCCAGGCATATACCCCTCCATTATTGTTCTCAACAAACTCTCATGATGTTTCAAGTGACCAAAATATATCAATTTTCTTTGTTTTATCGTCGTAAATAGCCAACCCTCTTCAATATTCAGCTCTTAAAGTATGGATGTATTTGTTCTTTTCTTTACCCAAGATATTTTTAGAACTCGTCTATAACATTTATATTCAAAGGCGCTGTTCAGCTTGTTTAGTAAGTGTCCAGGTCTCACAGGCGAATGTTGCAATGGTAAAGATGCATGCTCTTAAAAATCTAATTTTTGTAGTTCTATCTGTCCCACTCCATAATTTATTCTTTGAAGAGCAATTAATAGTCGTCGTTTAATTTCTTTCATTGTGTCACCATTGTTGGTAATCAGTGACCCAAGATATTGAAAATTTTCCAACACCTCCATCTTTCTCCGTTAACATATATTTCTTTCTCCATTGTAGTTATATCTGTATGCATTATCTTTGTTTTTGCTATGTTAAGATATAAGTTGTGATTTTTACTATTTCTTTGGGTTGAGGTTATTAGGTTTTCTAAACCATTCTGTGATGTGGATAGTAAAATTGTATCATCGGCATATCGAATCTCTGGTATTTCATGATCACCGATATTTAGGGCATCATATTGCTCCCTGGTTATATCATCTCTGACATTTTTCATTATATTTTTTGTATACAGGTTTAAACGAATAGGGTGACAGCACACAGCCCTCATGGATTCCTAGCTTGATGTCAAACCAATCTGATGTCTCACCATCAATATTAACCACTGCTTGTTGGTCTAGATAGAGCATTTTTATGAATTGTACTACATGTGACGGAAAGCCCATATTCCTCATGATTTCCCAAACTTTATGATGTTGTACACAGTCAAATGCCTTTGAATAATCCACAAAACATAAGAATATGGCTCTTTTAATAAATTAATTAAATACTCACAAGACATACACCTCTATCAGCCTGTCAATCAAGTTTCCACTCCTGGCCATCACAAGACATGTCCTGCCAGCCTATCCAAAGTCCCACTGCAACCCTTTACAAGACATACCTTTCTATCAGCCATATACTGCCCTTCACGAACCATACATCTCTGTCATCCTTTTAACCAAATTCCACTCCAAGACAAACACATCTGTCAACCAAGCCACCCTCCTACCCTTCACAAGACAAACACATCTGTCAACCAAGCCACCCTTTTACCCTTCACAAGACACAATCTGTCAACCAAGCCACTCTCCTACCCTTCACAAGACAAACACATGTGTCAACCAAGCCACCCTCCTACCCTTCACAAGACAAACAATCTTTCAACCAAGCCACCCTCCTACCCTTCACAAGACAAACACATCTGTCAACCAAGCCACCCTCCTACCCTTCACAAGACAAACACATCTGTCAACCAAGCCACCCTCCTACCCTTCACAAGACACACACATCTGTCAACCAAGCCACCCTCCTACCCTTCACAAGACAAACACATCTGTCAACCAAGCCACTCTCCTACCCTTCACAAGACAAACACATGTGTCAACCAAGCCACCCTCCTACCCTTCACAAGACAAACAATCTGTCAACCAAGCCACCCTCCTACCCTTCACAAGACAAACACATCTGTCAACCAAGCCACCCTCCTACCCTTCACAAGACAAACACATGTGTCAACCAAGCCACCCTCCTACCCTTCACAAGACAAACACATGTGTCAACCAAGCCACCCTCCTACCCTTCACAAGACAAACACATGTGTCAACCAAGCCACCCTTCTACCCTTCACAAGACAAACACATCTGTCAACCAAGCCACCCTCCTACCCTTCACAAGACAAACACATCTGTCAACCAAGCCACCCTCCTAACCTTCACAAGACAAACACACTTGTCAACCAAATCACCCTCCTACCCTTCACAAGACAAACACATCTGTCAACCAAGCCACCCTCCTACCCTTCACAAAACAAACACATCTGTCAACCAAGCCACTCTCCTACCCTTCACAAGACAAACACATGTGTCAACCAAGCCACCCTCCTACCCTTCACAAGACAAACAATCTGTCAACCAAGCCACCCTCCTACCCTTCACAAGACACAATCTGTCAACCAAGCCACCCTCCTACCCTTCACAAGACAAACACATCTGTCAACCAAGCCACCCTTTTACCCTTCACAAGACACAATCTGTCAACCAAGCCACCCTCCTACCCTTCACAAGACAAACACATGTGTCAACCAAGCCACCCTCCTACCCTTCACAAGACAAACACATGTGTCAACCAAGCCACCCTCCTACCCTTCACAAGACAAACACATCTGTCAACCAAGCCACCCTCCTACCCTTCACAAGACAAACACATCTGTCAACCAAGCCACCCTCCTACCCTTCACAAGACAAACACATCTGTCAACCAAGCCACCCTCCTAACCTTCACAAGACAAACACACTTGTCAACCAAATCACCCTCCTACCCTTCACAAGACACACACATCTGTCAACCAAGCCACCCTCCTACCCTTCACAAGACAAACACATCTGTCAACCAAGCCACTCTCCTACCCTTCACAAGACAAACACATGTGTCAACCAAGCCACCCTCCTACCCTTCACAAGACAAACAATCTGTCAACCAAGCCACCCTCCTACCCTTCACAAGACAAACACATCTGTCAACCAAGCCACCCTCCTACCCTTCACAAGACAAACACATCTGTCAACCAAGCCACCCTCCTACCCTTCACAAGACAAACACATGTGTCAACCAAGCCACCCTCCTACCCTTCACAAGACAAACACATGTGTCAACCAAGCCACCCTCCTACCCTTCACAAGACAAACACATCTGTCAACCAAGCCACCCTCCTACCCTTCACAAGACAAACACATCTGTCAACCAAGCCACCCTCCTAACCTTCACAAGACAAACACACTTGTCAACCAAATCACCCTCCTACCCTTCACAAGACAAACACATCTGTCAACCAAGCCACCCTCCTACCCTTCACAAAACAAACAATCTGTCAACCAAGCCACCCTCCTACCCTTCACAAGACACACACATCTGTCAACCAAGCCACCCTCCTACCCTTCACAAGACAAACACATGTGTCAACCAAGCCACCCTCCTACCCTTCACAAGACAAACACATGTGTCAACCAAGCCACCCTCCTACCCTTCACAAGACAAACACATCTGTCAACCAAGCCACCCTCCTACCCTTCACAAGACACACACATCTGTCAACCAAGCCACTCTCCTACTCTTCACAAGACAAACACATCTGTCAACCAAGCCACCCTCCTACCCTTCACAAGACACACACATCTGTCAACCAAGCCACCCTCCTACCCTTCACAAGACAAACACATCTGTCAACCAAGCCACCCTCCTACCCTTCACAAGACAAACACATGTGTCAACCAAGCCACCCTCCTACCCTTCACAAGACAAACACATCTGTCAACCAAGCCACTCTCCTACCCTTCACAAGACACACACATCTGTCAACCAAGCCACCCTCCTACCCTTCACAAGACAAACACATCTGTCAACCAAGCCACCCTCCTGGCCTTCACTAGGCAGGAATGTTTCTGCTGACAGGAGAAGGGATGAAGGACAAATGGGTGTCCTAACAAACCCAATACTACGGGTAGTTGGGGCATGTTAGCTTTGGCTGGCTGCCAGTCTAGGTGTCATTAAATGTGATGTCAAACTCTCATGACTTGACTTGGATATTGGCATACTAAAGGCCACAGGCCAGAAGACAATATGAAGCCAGTGGCTGTAATCATTTTCCTAAGTTTACCATGGACCAATATATATATGTATCAAATATACAAACCTGAGCATCTGCTCTTGCTTTGTTTAGGTCAACGGGCTGATTTTCTTGTCGGCCGCCCTATCACAGAATTAAAAAAACAAACACTGGTCAAAACATGACATAACAAAATCAGCTGAGGCATGTCCTCAAATAAGAATATGAATGTGAACTGCACATCACCAGTGATGCTAGCTCAAGAATTCTGCCTAATATGCAACAATGAAATTTTTTTGGCTTTGTTCGTAAGAAACAAATGCCTTGCAACATTTTATATATATATAATGGCTAAAATGTTTTTTTTTCAGACCTGCTTTGGTATTAAAATATTCTTAGCCTTCTCATCTATTGTTGTTCTCTACATTCCCTATGTGGCATTTATTTCTATTTCTTTTCACCTTTTCCAAGAAAACACCATAGGGAAATTGATTTCTTGATTTTTCGTCAATCCCTGTTTCATATATTTTCATGCCCGTGTAATCATTATATTTCACCTAATCGTCTAGATAGTATTAGGTGCTACATCCTTTACCTATTTGTCTTTCTATGCATTTTTCCTGTAGCTACAATACAGATATGAGTCCTCAACAATATTAAAGAAGAAAATAGAGACTTTTGAACTTAAAAATGCATAGCATTTTTCTTATATCACACAGCAAATTCTTACATCACACAGCAAATTCTTACATCACACAGAAAATTCTTATATCACACAGCAAATTCTTACATCACACAGCAAATTCTTACATCATTAATAAAGAAAAAGAAGAATGACATTTTACAGGGTCTGAACATGGAAGAAAACTGGTGAAACAAAAAAAAAAGGCATCATAGCACGGAAACTGAAATACTTTGGCTCTATATACTGTCACAGCTGTTTGGAAAGATCAGTAATGGGTGGCATGGTTTATGGAAGTAGGGGCAGGGTTAGACCAACATGACAGTAGTACTCACATGACAAAGATACCCTGGGCATGAACACGCACAAAGCAAGGGAACTGATAAGGGATCAAGAAAGCAGTTTTCTCTTTGTATTCTTCTTGCTAAAAGCATAAGATCTTTTACTAATGCATGCAACAGATGAGTCTGCATTCTCAGATATATTGTCTGAACTTTACTTTCATTCTCCTTATGATTTATGTGCATAAAAGAGCTCATAAGTATTTATGATATTATAATTCTGTCTTTCCTTGGATTGATCTCCCAATAAGGTAACTTTTGATGTTCAGAAAAGAAACTGGATTTTATTGTTTCTGATAAAACATTTTATGATATTTAGTCAAGACATTATCCTCACTGCACATAGATTTGATAGTTAGTTGAGAGATTATCCTCAGTGCACACTGAATTGATAGTTAATCAACAGATTACCCTCACTGCACATAGATTTTATAGTTAGTCGAGAGATTATCCTCAGTACATATTGATCTGATAATTAGTCAACAGATTACCCTCACTACACATTGATCTGATAGTTAGTCGAGAGATTATCCTTAGTACACATTGATCTGATAGTTAGTCGACAGATTACCCTCACTGCATATTGATCTGATAGTCAAGAGATTATCCTCAATACACATTGATCTGATAGCTAGTTAGTCGACAGATTATCCTCACTGCACACTGATATGATAGTTAGTCGAGAGATTATCCTCAGTGCACACTGATTTGATAGTCGAGAGATTATTCTCAGTGCACACTGATTTGATAGTTAGTCGAGAGATTATCCTCAGTGCACACTGATTTGATAGTCGAGAGATTATTCTCAGTGCACACTGATTTGATAGTTAGTCGAGAGATTATCCTCAGTGCACACTGATTTGATAGTCAAGAGATTATTCTCAGTGCACACTGATTTGATAGTTAGTGAGAGATTATCCTCAGTGCACACTGATTTGATAGTCAAGAGATTATTCTCAGTGCACACTGATTTGATAGTTAGTCGAGAGATTATCCTCAGTACACATTGATTTGATAGTTAGTTGACAGATTATCCTCAGTGCACACTGAGTCATTCAGTTCATAAGTGCATAGTCCTTATCCTTTAGTATCTCCCGACAGAGTGTGGCAGCAGACAACACCAGTTCTGTGTTGGTTGGCTATTCTTCTTTGCCCCCCTCCCCTACATAGCATTCTAGTCTGGCTTTACCCCTTTTGACTTGATGACCTTGCAGGCAGATCAAGGCTGCAGATTCACAATTATCAATTCATTTAATCGTTCTGCTCTCTGAGAGCATTCAATATATCAGTCTGACCCACTGCTCATCTGCTTTCCACAGTAGTCCTGCCCACATGCATATCAGCTTGTTCATTTCCTATTAAGCCAATGTTGTCGGGCACAAAAATGAAGCTGACTTTTTTCAGTCTTGACAGCTGAAAATATGCACTGTCTTTCAAGAATGATAGCTCTAACTTTTTGGTTTCCAAGTTATACCATAACGACTTTCAGAATACAAACTCTCCCTATTCCAAATAAATAAAATGCAGATTTTTAGTCTTTTATTTCATTCTATAATCCTGGCATATTTTCAGACTTCTGAAATCTAAATTCTGCCTTTTCAAATATGTATAAACTACTGGTTATAAAATATATTTATGTTTCAAATATTTTGAGATATTTGCGATCTGGAAACTTTAACTAACTTTAGTAACTAAAATGGTTATACCATTCAAATATTTTATATCATAGACACAGATAGTACAGATTTGACAGTTATAAATAATATACACTGGCAACTGACACGTCTATAATAATCAATCATCCAACAGGTGTCAGGCAGGGAACATTCTCTCTCATCAGTTATCTTTTCTTAGTACAGTGAGCGTATATGGAGATTTATAAAAGACAATATAGGGGTGAAAACTGGTTTTGTAGAATAAATATGAACACACTGTGATGATAACTTAGAAGTGATAGCAAGAGATTAGTTAAGATTAGTTTCATCTTCATGCCAGGGCATGCGGGAGTACAAGGAAATGAGCGGGCTGACAAGCTCGCAGGTAAGGCTACTGTGGTGGGCGGACGTGCCATGGACCAGGCTGACATTCTGAATGCTCTACGAGAAGTAAGACTTTTGTGAGAACCAAGTGATCACTGTCAGTCTACAACCATGGTCAGACTGCGAGAACAGCAAATTAAAAGAGGGGTGGCCAAACAAGAACACTGCGCAGGAAGCCAAAGAAGATTGATAAACCAACACAGAACTGGTGTCGTGAGCCGCTACACGCTGCAGGATTTGCTGAGGAGGGGATCCAAGCACTTATGTACTGAATGGTTCAATGCGCAACGAGGATGATCTGTCGACTAACCAACCAACTAACTAACTAACTAACTGATAGCAAGAAATGATATTGAAGTGCAGGAATTCATGTCAAGAATAAACAACACACAATTAAAAAATGATAGTCATAATTAAGAAAAGTAGGCAGAATATATAATGTATTGAAAGCCAACATGTAAATGTTGAAATAATAAAAATATTGAACATTCTGAAGTCACTGGTAACAACAGATGGAGAAAGCTACACAGGGGGAAATAATGTATTTAAAGGCAATATTCAGTTGAATGAAGAACTTGCTATACAAAAGATCCCTATCCATGGGAGCCAGAAAATTAATCTTGATATGTTAGACATTGCCTGTACTACTGTAGATGTGCTGGTTTTGTGGTCATGTGTTCAAATCCCCACTTAGGCAGATTTTTTTCTCATTTACGTGAGCTGCCAGGTTGACCCAGCCAAAGATGGGTATCACAAAGTATCCTGGGAAGTAAAGGTGGTCTGTTTGGCATTGACCACATGACTCATTGAGTGCTGATTGTGTTATAAAATATGGGGATAATACCACATGACTCATTGAGTGGTGATTGTGTTATAAAATATGGGGATAATACCACATGACTCATTGAGTGGTGATTGTGTTATAAAATATGGGGATAACACCACATGACTCATTGAGTGCTGATTGTGTTATAAAATATGGGGATAACACCACATGACTCATTGAGTGCTGATTGTGTTATAAAATATGGGGATAACAGCACATGACTCATTGAGTGCTGATTGTGTTATAAAATATGGGGATAACAGCACATGACTCATTGAGTGCTGATTGTGTTATAAAATATGGGGATAACAGCACACACCAAACATGCCTCATGGAATCTGAAAGGGTCCTATGCTTACTTGTTTACTTGCTGTAGATGTGCACATCATGCTCAAAGAATACATACAATATCTCGTAGATAAGAAAGAAACCAGAGATCAATGGTTATGTAGTTCCTTCACAGAGTGTTGAGATTTTATGAGCTGCTAAGAGAAACAATAATTATTGTGCTATCGGAAGCCATTTTACAAAGGCAGATTCTTACTCTCTTAAGGGCAAGAATTTTGATGAAGAGAAGATAAAGGAGTAATTCATGCAGAGAAGAAATGGCTATTTGATCAAGCAAAATCTGGTACTGTCCAGGAATACATGCACTTGTTTTGTGCTGGCATAAAGCTGTACAAGTTGATGGTGATTATGCTGAATAATACCGAAGTTTACATGACATATCCATGTATATTCTGTATAAATTTCATGCTTTTTTAATAAACAACTCGAGAAAAACGATATGATGTATAACTTTCTTAACACCCCTCATAGATAAGAAAGAAACCAAAGATCATTGATATGTAGCTCTTTTACAAAATGCTGAGATCTTATAAGCTGCTAAGAGAACCAATATTTATTGTGCTATCGGAAGCCATTTTACAAAGGCAGATTCTTACTCTCACAACGACAATAATTTTCTCTCGTGAAATTGCCTTCTGAAGCACATAAATATTGGTTTCATTAATATAATGTAGTAATAATGTAGTAATATGTGTATAAAATACAACACTTGACTATTCAGAAATTGTTGAAAAAAATCTAAGTTAAGTTTTAAAATAAAAGTATAATACTTTTGCCGTTTCGTTTTATGGGCACATTATGAGAAGAGAGGACATGGGGAAGGTTTTGATAACCAGGAGAATTCAGTGTGTTAGAGACAAATGACAACGTGAGAACTAATTGCTGACGTGGTTTGAAGAGTTGAATCTAAGATGATCAGTGTTTAAATTTATTTCCACCAAAAAAGGAGGTTCCCGTGTGCCCCATATTGATCATGTGATGATGATGATGATGATTATGATGATGATGATGGAGATGATGATTTTTCAATGGTGATGATGATGATGATACTAACCACAGACATCGACACCAGCAGCTTCCTGAAGTGTCCAGATGTTTCGCTGATTATGTCATCCTCCAATTTACGCCCATACACTGAAAATAGTTTGCACATTACAAGTGTAAATATCACAACAAACAGTGTAATGTTAAAAGATGCACAAATAAATCAACTACAATTTGGTCACAGCTTAATAATCCTAATAACGTAATAACAATTTATCTTTCTCTCTTACATTAGATCAGAACATCCTATTTCTGCATTTCTTCTCTGAAAGAAGCATAAGTCCTCAACTGCATAAGTCCCCTTTGCAGACTTGTTACTGATTGGTTAGATGTTACAGCTAAAGTTGTTATTTTATGGGACGAGGCAGCCAGTTCCATGCCAACCCTTCCTAGTTGTCTCTTATGACATGCATGGTAGGTTACATTGTTCCTATCCTTTGCTTCCCTTCAGGGTCCCAGGAACACAAGGACACAAGTGTTACTACTTTTATTTTTTTTTAATTAACATACATTTTGCTACAATTTGCTTCACAGTAAAGTTTGATATATTTGACACATATTGCGGTGAGTTGATTGAGGGCCTATATCCCTTTGCAGGATAAATGGCAAAAGAGAACAGATCAAACACATGTTGCTACATTACTACCTAACAAATGTTGGCACTATTATTTCTGTCATTTTTAAATTTTTAAAAAATTTTTTAATAGTGCTCGTTTGTTTTGAACTCAAGTGTAGTCCATACACGTGCTACAACTGATTTTGCGTGTGGATTAGCTTTCACTATTACTGGTGTCTCTCACCATCAGGCTAACCCACTCTGACTTTTAAAGTATTTGTAATTTACTATATTTAAGAAGAAAATGATAACATACTTCAAAGTATCCTACATCATATGAAATTGTGTTATAGTACGGCAATGAATAATTAACAAAAATTACTCCAATAAATAAAACAATTTAAGTAATTAAATTACGTGTGGCAAAAGGGCTTATCAGCGCAATTCATAATATTGCATACCGTGTTCAAAACACAGCTGTGGACGATTTGGAAGCAGACCGCCTTGCGCTGGTATTTCATACAATAGTATGAGTGTCGGTTGTTTAGAAAGCAATGACAAACTACTGAACATAAACTTACCAAAAGATCCAAACAGCCAAATAATGCTGGGGCTGACTGCTATGTCCTGTAAAGGATATGCAAATAACTTTCATGCCCTGAGGCTAACTGGGTATATGGTGCTAGCCCTGTGTTTCTTAGAAACATCGGCACTCGATGGGTGATGTGGTCAATATAACACAAACTGTCTTCACTTCCCAGGTACCCATTTTAAGCTGAATTAACCTTGGAATCAAGGTCAATCTAAGACACTCCCCAGTTCGGTGGAGAATATCCCAATAAGTGCTTAATTAACATTTTTATTTTTTTATACAACACTGAATGCTTAGTAAGAACGAATGGAGGACACTCAGAACCCTTCACCATAAGATCTGGAGTATGATAAGTACGACAACCTTGTGTCCTGTCACCCCTTTTTTTTCAATAACCTATATAGACAGCATACGTAAAGAAACCAGCCAAGCAGAGCCTGCAAGAACACCGCATGACAAACAGAACACAAAAGAAGAAACAATAGCAAATTACACCATTAAATAACTCCTATTTGCGGACGATCAAGCACTAATAGTATCAGAAACAATTACAAGACCACATGAATAGACTAAACGAAGTGTGTAAGGAACATAAGAAAATTAACACCTTAACAGAGGTAATGACTATAACCAAAGAAAAAACAACAACAAAGATTCATCTAAACAAACACCCCCTGAAACAAGTAACGAGCTTCAAGTACTTAGGAAGTATAATATCATCAACTGGCAAATCAGAAGATGAGATTGAAAATAGATGCAATAAGGCAAACCAACTCATTGGACAAATGGCACCAATACTAAAGAACAAACATGTATCAATAACTACTAAGAAAGCACTCTACAACACAATCTTCCTGCCAACTCTATGTTACCAATGCCAAACCTGGACCATGACAGAAAAAGAGAAAAGAAAACTCACAACAACAGAAATGACATTCCTGCGAAGAATACTCAATGTATTAAGAGAGAAAATCGGAAATGAAGAAATCAGGATTAAATTGGGGGTTATAGCAGTGCTAGATTTTATCAGAAGGCAGCTAGTTAAATGGTTTGGCCATGTAACTAGATTACCAACTAACAGTATACCACAACAAGCAATCATGTACAGACCAGATGGAAGCAGAAGAAGAGACCGCCATGTAAACGATGGACAGGGGGAATAGCAGAGCCCATGGGAATCTGTATACATGAAGCACATAAACGGACACTCTCCCGCTGTTTATGCTTTACTTTGACACCGCAAGGTACAAGAGGAACAAGATGAGATGAGATGAGATGAGATTTGTTAAGTTACAAAATATTATTTTCTACCCTTAATATAGAAATGAAAACATAAAAGATAAAAAACAAAAACACTGTTTCAATATAAGACAGCAAAACTGAAGTCACTTACTTAACTTGTATACAGCATTGATAGCATGAATTTGTGCATTTGTCCTTGTGCATAATATTTCTATTAAGGCTGTTTCATCTGTTCCTGCTCCCTGTATAAGGATGATTAAACCAGTTTACATTAGATACTGTTTATAACACAAACACTGTTAGCTGATGCATAGTAACATGACCAATTTACAACATATACTGATTATAACACAAACACTGTTAGCTGATGCATAGTAACATGACCAATTTACAACATATACTGTTTATAACACAAACACTGTTAGCTGATGCATAGTAACATGACCAATTTACAACATATACTGTTTATAACACAAACATTGCTACTAATGTATAGTCCCGTGATCAATTTACAACAGATACTGTTTATAACACAAACACTGCTAGATGATGCATTGTCACATGACCAATTTACAACAGATACTGTTTATAACAGAAGTTGACGTTGTCAAAAGGCTTAACACACTTGTGCTTAAACTTTCTTCTGTAACCATGGTAATGGGACCATTCCACACTCAGGTCAGCTGGACTTAAATGTTGACTTCTCGTTCATTTTGGATCCTGACTGGTGCTAGAGATTTCATGAGTGAACTGTGCCAACATTATATTTATATGATCTATTGGAGGATACAAGAGCATTTATGGAGATATCCATGTGCAATGACCAGTGATCCATAACAAAAACCATGACATTAATTCATCCAAAACTTCTTTACATGACTTTTATTTGCAAATGACTGCTACTCTCACAGTTCACAAATCCATCCATCATGTGCCATGTCGATAAGCGTGGGCGGTCATGTTCTGCCATCTCACTCGATCACCAAAGTCGTGGATCAGCTCCGTGTTCCTGTCTCGACCATGCCACGTGGCCAAGCCATCCAGGTATTTACTTCTCGGTCTTCCCCTTGGCCTCCTCCCTTCGATCTTGCCAGTTGTCACCAAGTTCTCCAAGTTATTTCTTCTCATAACATGCCCAAAAAATTTTGTGTCTACGTCTGATGACTATAATCAATTTACGATCTTCATTTGTTTATTGAAGGACTTGTTCATTGGTTTTTCTGTCTGTCCATGGTATTCTTTGCATTTTCCTCAGAAACCACATTTCCACAGCCATCAGATGTTTTTTAGCACGACTGCCCATTGTCTACGCTTCACATCCATACAAAAGTACAGGTTCTATGTAGCACTTCAATGCTCTTTTCCTCATTTCAATTGATACATTTTTTTGGTCAGTATATTTTTCATCTTGCAAAAGGCTACCTTTGCAATGGCAATTCTTGTTCTAATCTCTTCAAGGCATCTCCCATTAGATATTATGACTGATCTGAGATAACTGTACTGATTCATTTGCTTAAGAATATGCCCATTTACTCGTATATCACATTGTGGTATTTCCTACTTCTCAGTGAAGACCATAATCCGTGTCTTCTTACCATTCAATTCTAACCCTAATTGCTCACTGTGTGCAACAACCGCATCTACTAAATGTCACAGGTCATGTTCATTGTCAAGACTGTATCATCTGCATATCTAATGTTATTGATGTATTGTTCCCCAGAGTTGATTCCTCCCATATCTTCTATATTGCTGAAAAAACTTTTACTGTACAGGGAAAAAAGATCTGGAGACATTACACATCCCTGTCTCACACCTCTTTTAATAGGCTGATATTGAACTAAATCATTATCAATTCTGATGGCAGCTTGTTGTTTCCAATATATGTTTTTTACAAGTCTAACGTCTTTTCCATCAATTTGTAGATCTTCAAGCATTATTATCATGTCGAAATGTCTAACTTTATCGAAAGCCTTTGTGTAGACAATAAAGCAAAGATACAGATCTTTGATTACTTCTATAAAACGTCCAATTACTATTCTCAGTATATATGCAGCATTTACTGCACCCTTGCCTTCTACAAACCCACATTGTTCTTCCCCTATTTCGGGTTGTATTTTCTTCCGAACTCTTTGCATGATAATTCTTAGCAAAATCTTTGTGATGCAGTTCATTATACTAATTGTTCGATGTTGATCACATTCCAAGGCTCCTGATTTCTTCGGGATTGCAATAAATATAGAATTACATATTCTTACTACAGTTCACAAAGCAAAACACTAAAATATAAATGACAATAAAAAGAGATCTTACCCTCATGGCCCGACGCAGTTCATATGCATCATACTCATCTGACTTCATCAATAAGGCAACAGAAGCATCCTCAAAATTGCCTCCTAATTCACTCTTTAGATCGTTGATGAGATCCTGTCAGGTTTAGAATACAAAACATGGTCAATTATAATACAAGAACTGCAAGTCTGTGACATCGTTCATCATTTCTTGATTGAACTCATCATCTATTCATATTTATGGCACCTTGCCATCTTGACAATGTGCTTGTAACAAGGAACAACAACAACCACCCATGGTGATCCCCTCTCCCCCCCCCCCCCCCATCCTGCATATCCTTTACAGGACATTACAGTCAACACCAGCATGTTTCACCTGCTTTTGATATCTTGGCAAGTTTTTATGTTCAGTAGTTTGCCATTGCTTTCTGAACGACTGGCTCACATACCTCTGTAAATAACCAACACGATGGGATCTGCCGCCGAATCTCGCGCAGCTGTGTTTTGTATGAGATTATACGGGATTACGAATGTCCTTAACTCCTAAGTCAAGGAGACCGGCACCCATGGTGATAGTGAATATTACATCTCTCCATAGTACAAAGCCTGGGCTGAATTGTAGAAACCATGTGTTGCCCATGCAGAATGATCCCTCTCTCTTGGATGCCTAATTTACTCTAGAGGAAAGGTAATACCAATATATCTGAGCAATGCTCTAACTGTTCACCTGTCAGAGCTTCCATCTTAGACTAGTTGCCAACCAAGGCTTAGACCCTGTTCTGCCCTGCCATAACATTTAATCTTTACGTTGCATTTCCTCGCACTAGGACAAGGCTTGTACCCTCCCAATTGCACTCCTCCACTCAAAGCCGTTGGCACATTGTGGGGTGTCGGGTTTGGTGAGTGCTGTCCAACATATGGCGCTAACATAAATCAGGTAGTATTGTCTACTGTTTATTCATATTAAAATGCATTATTTAAATCAAGTAACTTTAACCCTTTCTGTACCAGACTAAGCAACTGTGTTCTGGTTATAACTTTAATACCTTAAGACCCAGACAGCTGTTATATATAATATCTTCCTAGCTTGACAGCTTTAACTTTAACTCCTATTTCCCAAAGAGTAATTACTGTACAGTAACAACTGCCTAGGATAAAACTGTATGATGTAAGCAGAAACTAGTCAACTTCTTTTAGATTATGTGGCGTACTAAAATATAATAATTAAATAAATAATTCCATAATTCTAGATGAGTAGCTCTTCAACTTTTTTACGTGGGCTATAATTTTACAATAAAAATGTGCTTGCACCACATAACATCATTTGTTTTGAATTTATTGGTTAGAAATAGTTTTTAAAACAAAAAGCAATTAATTTCTTGCACTAACTTTCTAACAACATATGACACAACTATATTACAACGTGAGCATGAGATACTCATAATGCATAAAACAAATCAACCATATAAAAACATGTTTCATTCATAAAATACACAGATTCAGAGGTAACGCTAAATCTTTGAGTGGATTTAACCAGCAAATGAAACCTCCATCTTCTTGTGCTGCACCACATAACCTTGTTTATAAACCACTGGGCCAAATATATGAACATCATCAGTGGTGACTGTGAAACTATCTCCCAATTCACACCAATATTTTCATCCCTAAACTGCAAACAAAAACCCTATTATCCTCAAGAAAATATTAGGTATGAAATTATTCTTCTTTGTCTTATAGTCCATGCCATGTGGCATTGGTCATGTCTGTCTGTCCCCAGACTACTGTATAGTGTACTGCTAATTATTTCTGATATAGATCTTTTTCCATGACACGATGTCTAGAATCTAGCCTCTTGATCTCTCCATGCCTTTTCTCTCCTCAACTTTCCCATTTTAACCACATACTCCACCGATGCCCTCCTCATGATGTGCCCAAAGAATGCAGACTGTCTTCTTCTTATGTGAGTAATCAGTTCTCTTTGTGAGTTAATTTCTTTCATGTTATCTTCATTACACTTTTCATCTATCCATAGTACTCTCATAATTCTTCTATAAATCTGATCAAATGAATGTATCAACATAAATGTGGTGGAGAATAGCCCTAACTAAATACTTAACCATGTGTGTACATTAGTGTAAGAACTAATAAGTACTACATACTCGACCAAAGCAAGTCTTGTACATGAGCTTGATTTGTTGTCTCTGGTCACATGAGCGACGACCAAGGATGTCAATGATTGCCTTCTCATCAGTACCTTACACAAACAAACAACAAGAATACAATTATTATATATCTTAAACAAGCAATGCCATCAGTTGGTATCTTTAAACAGATGTATTAAACAAAGATTCCTAGTCCTCAGTAAAATCCATAATCAGCACACACTTCCTGATAAGTCTTATTCCAATGTCTCGGATAGTCACATAGTTACAGTATTCATATATTCCAGAGCTATTTCAACTACAGTAAATCATCCAGAAGTATGCTGTCTAGAAGTATGCTGTCTAGAAGTATGCTGACCACAAGTATGCTGTCTAGAAGTATGCTGTCTAGAAGTATGCTGTCCACAAGTATGCTGACCACAATTATCCTGACCACAAGTATGCTGTCTAGAAGTATGCTGTCTAGAAGTATGCTGTCTAGAAGTATGCTGACCACAAGTATGCTGTCTAGAAGTATGCTGACCACAAGTATGCTGTTTAGAAGAATGCTGACCACAAGATTGCTGACCACAAGTATGCTGTCTAGAAGTATACTGATCATAAGTGTTCTGACCACAAGTATGCTGTCTAGAAGTATGCTGACCACAAGTATGCTGTCTAGAAGTATGCTGACCACAAGTATGCTGTCTAGAAGTATGCTGTCTAGACGTATGCTGTCTAGAAGTATGCTGACCACAAGTATGCTGTCTAGAAGTATGCTGACCACAAGTATGCTGTCTAGAAGTATGCTGACCACAAGTATGCTGTCTAGAAGTATGCTGTCTAGAAGTATGCTGTCTAGAAGTATGCTGACCACAAGTATGCTGTCTAGAAGTATGCTGACCACAAGTATGCTGTCTAGAAGTATGCTGACCACAAGTACTAGAAATATACCTACCATAAGTATATGTACCAGAAACTTGCCAACCAGAAGTATACAAACCTGAAATGTACTGTCCAGAAGTATACCTACCAGAAATGTGTCTACCATAAGTATACTTACAAGAAGTACACCCACCATAAGTATACCTACCAGAAGTATATCCACCAGAAGTATACCTACCAGAAGTATGCCTACTAGAAGTATACCTACCAGAAGTATACCCTTCAGAAGTATACCCACCAGAAGTATACCTACCAAAAGTATACCTACCAGATGTATACCCTTCAGAAGTATACCCCCCCCCGGGAAGGTTAACCCGGTCAACAAATGCCCGCAGAAGTCGGATGTGTCGGCCTAACGGCGCAAGAACGCAGCTCTGCTGTAAACAGGCACAACGCAATCACATCCGAAAAAAAACTCCGGATGATCGCAGAAGAAGAAGAAGAAGAAGTATACCCTTCAGAAGTATACCTACCAGAAGCATTCCTACCAGACCAGAAGGATACCTACCAGAAGTATAACTACCAGAAACTTACTTACGAGAAGTATGTTTACCAGAAGTATGCCTAACAGAAATATTCCTAAAAGAAGTATGTCTACAAGAAGTATTTCTACCATAAGCATGCTGACCATAATTAGGTCAATTAAACATTCCAGTCAAGATTATGCTGACCAGTAGTATGTTGACCAAATGTTTGCTGACTGCAAGTATCTGGACCAGAAGTATGCCATCCAGAAATATACCAACCATCTCTAACTAACAAGATGTGAGGTTCACCTCCAGTTTATGACAATGGTTTCAGGACAGCATGTCTGAGATATCTGATGACTCATGTATACTGGCATTCTTTGGCTAAGGACAAAATAGGGCTAGAGTAAAGAAGGTCCCATGTCCATAATGTTCCTGTTAAAAGTGAGAGTCTCCATGGCAAATTGGTCAAGTCGTTTGACTCGGACTCCAAAGGTTGTGGGATCGATTCCGGGCCGCGTCCTTCGGTTCACGAGTGAAATTTTTCGGAGACTCCTGTGGGTCGTCGCTAGAGCTACGGAGTTTGTGCTTTGTGCGATGATTTCCACACTGCGGAAAGAGACCGAGCCATATGGGATAAAACCCAGTGCAATGAAGTCGACCCTGTCAGCTTTAAAAGCGACTTTTTTATTAAATCTGATAGAAATTCCGCAGAGGTTGAAAATTGTGGAAGTTGGCCATATTGCCCAATTTTAACATTAGAAATCTACTTACAACAAAATGCTTATGGTATGTGAGAATTTAGTTATTACAATGCACACAGTGCTGGTCTCTGTGGCTAAGGGCTTATGGACACAATTCGTAAACCCGCTTACCCACGTTCGAAACACATCCACGACTGATTTGGCAGCAGCCCACATTGCGCTGGGTTTTAACGTGTGGGTATGTGAGCCAGCCGTTCAGAAAGCAATGGCAAACCACTGAACGTAAACTTGCCAAGACATCAACAACAGCAGTAAAATGCTGGTGTTGGCAGCGATGTCTTGTAAACAGGATATGCAAAACAAAAACACAAACAAACAAAAAATGCACACAGTGGTATATACCATCATTTTCATCCATCCGTGCAAAATAAACAGCAGAATTCTTGAGAAACAAATACTTAGGTCATATTAAATGCCTCAGTGGTTTAGAAATAACTGTAATAGGGAAAGTATGGTTCCTAGAAGAAGAGGCAGAGGTCAACCAACATGACAAGGGACACATGACTTAGAGACACCCTTATTTTAAAATGTATGAAGCAGAGAACTGGCGAAGAATTTATCTTTTCAAAAGGTTGTGACGAAGGCAAATTTTCTGCAAAGGACTTGTTACATGATGTTGATGATGTGTTTGTCCTGTAGGGACTACTTCCTTCCATCTGTAACTGCTTGTAACAACCCTTGCCTGTTGCTACCTATAAGGTCTGTATTACCGTCGTTTATGCCTACTGTCACCACTCATGTCTACTGTTGTTTCTGTCTGACTGGCACCTTGCTGTATTGGCAGATGATTGTTACATTGTGCTTACAAAAAGGCATCATAACTACACAGTGCTAACAAAAAGGCATCATAACTATATTGTGCTTAAAAAAAGGCATCATAACTACATTGTGCTTACATAAAGGCATCATAACTACATTGTGCTTACAAAAAGGCATCATAACCACATTGTGCTTACAAAAAGACATCATAACTACAACCCATGGCATGGACCAGAGATGGAGTTATACCTCTCCATAGCTCACAGCCTGGGCTGAATTGTAGAGACCATGTGTTGCAATTGTTGTATATATACTGTTGTTTTTGCAGTGAGTTAATTCACTGACAATTGTCAATGCATCACACTTCAGAGTTCAAACTGTCTTCCAGAGAAATCACAAAAGCAGCAAGAGTGCAGCATACTTACCTATTCCTTTCATGGCTTTTCTTAGTACTTGTACATCGTATTCTGCATTAAAATTTGGGAATGGTTTGAGAGTTCCTTCCTCCTGTTTCATAATATAAATAACACAATTCAAATGGCTATATAATTCACAACAATAACATACTTTGTAAAATTCTGTCTTTTGAACTTTCATGCACACGCATGAACACAGACATTGTGGGAAAGGGGAGGATGGATGTTTGACTGTTCATATACATTTTAACCTTGTAATGTGGCAAGATAGATGAAGACTAAGGATACATGGAGAATAGCACAACCCAAGGTGAAGCTTCTTGGTAGATACTGTCATCTGCCAAACAATAGCCTGGATTAAAGAAATGGAACATGACACCATCAGTAGAAGTCACAAATGACCTTGACTTAACCAAATGCAGAAGGCAACTAATGGACAATTTCAATTAACTATGCTGTGATCTTCAGAGGAGGATGCATTGTGAAAATAGTTACAGAGATTTGTATATGATGCTCAACAGGGACCTGTTGCTATAGTTACTGTTATTGATTATGTGTGAAGTTGATATATACTTAATGCTTAATTTAAAGACAGGGTAAAAAAAGGTCCAAGACCCAGAGTTTAGCATAATTAACGTATGTTAATTAATTCTAATCGAGAAGTGAGTTCCACAGAATTCAGAGTAGACATCACTGAAACAAGCCCAATGTAACTGTGGTTAAATGCCTGTGAAGAACAATGCAACTACTCATGTTTCGCAAAACATCCAAAGAGAGAAAACAGAGGGGGATCAGTCACAAAAGAAAACACAAGAGAATGGAACTCTTCAATGCCTCAAGGAGAGAGACACTGTAATGGGATAACATTCTGAACCAAGTACAGTGTAGCCAGTCAGTCAGTGAAAGTGTGGACTCAAGTGACTGAGAGAATTGTGTTTCTACTACGGATATACAATAACTCTTGAATCATTGAAAAAACATGTAAACTGTGCACAGGACTTAGTGTTCTGTCAGTCTATAAGTAACAATCTGTGCACGTTTAAATCTATAAGTATCCCATCATATCATTAGTTGACAAAGAATCCATCTTCTAGGAACAATTGTGGTACAAGTGCAAATTACTACATCACAGTGGGAACACTGCTCAACTGTGGTATAAGTGAAAACTACTACATCACAGCGGGATTACTGCTCAACAGACTTGTGGGTCTTCATGGCAAAGTGGTTAAGGCACCAGTCTTGCACTCTGAAGGTCGTGGATTCATTTCTGGGCTCCAACCTTCATTTCACGGGGGCAATTTTCTCTGAGACTCCCATGGGTCATTGCTGAAGCTACAGAGTTCATGCTCTGTGTCACTCCTTCAGCAGTATTTACTTCTCTGTCTTCCCCTTGTTCTCTTTCCCTTGATCTTATAAGTTGTCACCAAGTTCTCCAATTTATTTCTTCTCATAACATGCCCAAACATTTTTAACTGTCTACGTCTAATTTCTCTAATCAGTTTATGATTTTCATTTGTTTCTTGTAGGACTTGGTTATTGGTTTTTCTGTCTGTCCGTGATGTTCTTTGAATTTTCCTCAGAAATCACATTTCCACAGCCATAAAATGTTTGTCAGCTTGTCTGCTCATTGTCCACGCTTCACAACCATACAAATGTACAGGTTCTATGTAGCACCTCAACACTCTTTTTCTCGTTGCAATTGACATCTTTTTATTGGTCAGTATGTTTTTAATCTTGCAAAAGACTACCTTCGTCATGGCAATTGTTTTAATCTCTTCAAGGCATCTCCTATCCGATGTTATTACTGTTGCGAGACAACTGTACCGATTCACTTGTATTCCCATTTAGATTTGTATTCCCATTTAGAATATTCCCATTTACTTGTATATTACATTGTGGTATTTCCTCCTTCCTAGTGACGACCATAATTTGTGTCTTCTTACAATTCAATTCTAACCCTAGTTGTTCACTGTGTGCAATAACCACATCTACTAAATGTTGCAGATCCTGTTCATTGTCTGCAATAAATACTATATCATCTGCATATCTTATATTATTGATGTTTCGTCTCCCAATGACAACTCCTTTCATATCTTCTGTATTTCTGAAAATATTTTCACTGTACAGGGAAAAAAGATCTGGAGACATTACACATCCCTGCCTCACGCCTCTCTTAATAGACTGATATTGACCTACTTCATTATCAATTCTGATGGCAGCTTGTTGTTTCCAATATACATTTTTTACAAGTCTAAGGTCTTTCCCATCAATTTAAAGATCTTCAAGCATCATGTTGACATGTCTTACTCTATCAAAAACCCTTGTGTAGTCAACAAAGCAAAGATTTAGATCTCTGTTTATTTTTTTAGAACGTTCAATTGCTGTTCTCAGTATATACACAGCATTTTCTGTACCCTTGCCTTCTACAAACCCACATTATTCTTCTCCTATTTCAGGACGTATTTTCTTCTTAACTCTTTGCATAATTCTTACTGTCAGATCTTAGTCAGATATGACTGAGCTACCGTATAACAGTAGACGGTACTACCTGGTTTCTGTTAGCGCCGAACGTTGGGTGGCGCTTACCAAACCCGACACCCCACATTGTGCCAACGGCTTCGGGCGGAAGAGCGCAATTGGGAGGGTACAAGCCTTACCCTGGTGCGAGGAAATGCAAGCGAAAGACAAAATTGTCATGGCAGGGCAGACCAGGCCCTAAGCCTTGGTTGGCGACTGGTCTAGGATCGAAGCTCCGACAGGCGGACAGTTAGAGCATTGCTTTGCTGATCCGGCAGCTTCTGCAGCTTGTCTTGTTCCAGATGTAGGGGTGTTACCTTTCCTCTGGAGTGAACTAGGCAGGCCGAGAGAGGGATCATGCTGCATGGGCAACACATGATCTCTATATTTTAGCCCAGGCTTTGTGCTATGGAGAGGCAATAACTCCATCCCTGGTCTTAACTGGTCTCGGAATCAAAGCGAGAGGCAACTGTTATGGGTTATAAGTCCTTGTCAGTTGGCGTAGACATGGGGCGCCACGCGTTGCCTCTGACGGTGGGAGACACCTATAGGTGTCACTGATCAGCTACCGCCCGCCTCAAGCTGGGCAGCCCCCAGCCAACTGGGTGCTGATCCGCCACAGCCTGCCTGCTTCAATGGGTGCTTGGGGCTAGGACAAAATCTGAATCGCAGGCTGTAAAACCAATGTACCAGGTACAAACAAAAATAAAAATAGAAACCAATATTGACGATGTGAGAAAAACGGCTGTGATTGATGCCGAACTCAATCGTCTTAACATTGATATTGCTGGCCTGCAGGAGACTCGCCTCGCTGAGGAAGGGTCACTCAGGGAAAACAACTACACCTTTTTCTGGAAGGGTAGAGGGCAGGCAGAAAAAAGGCAACACGGTGTGGGCTTTGCAGTGAAGAATTCGCTACTGGGAATGATTGAAATTCCAGCAGGAGGAAATGAAAGACTATTGTCCCTGCGCTTGGCAACCTCTTGTGGGTTTGCCACCATTATTACTGCATATGCACCGACACTCGATTCCTCTGATGATGTAAAGGATTTGTTCTATGAGGAGTTAGACTCCGTGATCAAGGCAGTTCCAAAATCTGACTACATTTATATGCTCGGTGATTTCAATGCTCCTGTGGGCAAGGACTCGAGTTCATGGCTAGTGTGCCTTGGAAAATACAACATCGGTCGCATGAATGAAAATGGGCAAAGGCTGCTGGAGCATTGCACCAGTAATGACCTATGTATTACAAACTCTTTTTTTAAAACAAAAGAGATGCATAAGGTCACATGGAAACATCCAAGATCCGGCCATTGGCACCAGCTGGACTTCATCATCACACGGAGACAACATCTGAACCATATATCATTGACTCGTAGTTACCACAGTGCTGACTGTGATACGGATCATTCTTTGGTTGTTGCAAGGGTTAGACTGAGACCAAAGAGAATCTACACAGCTAAACACAAATCTAGCCCCAGGATTAATATTATTAACACTCATGATCCTGAAAAGTGCTTTCAGTTTCAACAGCAACTTGAAGACGCTTTCACTGATACACCAGAAAATTGTACAGTAAATGAAAAGTGGGGTCAAATTAAGGAAACTCTTTATAAAACTGCCGTAGGGGTTTACGGCACTGTGGATCATAAGAGGCAGGACTGGTTTGCGGCCAACAGCGAGACTCTGCAGCCCTTGATTGATAAGAAGAAGAAAGCTCTCTTAAGAAACAAGGAAAGACCAACGCGTAACACTCTGAGTGAGCTAAGGCAAGCTAGGAAGGATGTGCAAAAGGCTGCCAGGCAGTGTGCAAATGATTATTGGATCAAGTTATGTGAGTCCATTCAAATCGCAAGTGATAAGGGAGACATAAGAAGCATGTATGAAGGAATAAAGAAAGCCTGTGGTCCAGTGATCAAAAGAAGTGCACCATTGAAAACCTTGACTGGAGAAATCATCACTGACAAGAAACGGCAGATGGACAGATGGGTAGAGCACTATTTGGAGCTTTACTCAAGTGAGACCAAACTAGCGGATGATGCCCTCAACGCCATAGAGGCTCTACCAACTCTTGACCACCTGGACACACTTCCCACCATATCAGAAGTTAAGTGTGCTATAAATGAACTTGCATCTGGCAAGACTCCAGGTAAGGATGGGATTCCAATAGAGGTTATCAGGAGTGGGCAAGACACACTCACTATACAGATCCACCAGCTAATAGAGCTATGCTGGCGTGAAGGACAAGTCCCACAGGATTTCAAAGATTCAAGCATCATAACACTGTACAAGAACAAGGGCGATCGGAGCGACTGCAACAACTATAGGGGTATCTCACTTCTGTGTATTGTTGGAAAAGTATTTGCCAGAATTGTTCTGCGCAGACTTCAAGTCCTAGGAGATCAAGTCTACCCTGAATCACAGTGTGGCTTTCGACAGAACCGGTCTACCACTGACATGATATTCTCATTGCGACAAATGCAAGAAAAATGCCGTGAACAGAATCAACCACTGTTTATTGCCTTCATCGACCTCACAAAGGCATTTGATTTGGTCAGTCGTGAGGGTCTGTTCAAGGCACTAAAGAAGATTGGCTGCCCACCAACTCTTCTGTCCATTGTGGAATCGTTCCACACAGGCATGAAGGGTGTAATCAAGTTTGATGGTGCAACTTCTGAAGAATTTGAAATCAAGAGTGGAGTTAAGCAAGGTTGTGTACTAGCTCCCACCCTCTTTGGAATATACTTTTCACTTCTACTGAAATATGCATTTCGTGATCAGGATGGTGGTATATACATTCACTCACGCTCAGATGGCGGCCTCTACAATGCTCAGAGATTGAAGGCTAAGACCAAAATTAGGAGGGTACTGATCAGAGAGTTGCTTTTTGCAGATGATGCTGCAGTTACGACCCACTCTGAGGAAGAATTGCAATAAGTCTACTATCTGCATTCTCCAATGCTTGTTCTGAATTTGGTTTAACAATTAGCAAAAAGAAGACACAGATTATGTCACAAGGTGCACATGGGATACCATCAATCTTTATTGACGACGCCGAACTAGAGATAGTAGACCATTTTACATATCTAGGATCAGTGGTAAATAGCAAATTATCCCTAGATCAGGAAATCAACATCCGGATTGGTAAGGCAGCAACAACAATGAACAGGTTAAGAAAAAGAGTCTGGGAGAACAGGAAGCTTACTGCCAAAACAAAAGTCCTTGTCTATCAAGCCTGTGTCCTTAGTACTCTTCTCTATGGTAGTGAAACCTGGACAACTTACTCACACCAAGAGAACAATTTAAACAGCTTTCATATGCGATGTCTGCGAAGAATTCTTGGTATTAAGTGGCAAGACAAAATCACAAATACTGAAGTATTGGAAAGATCAGGTTGTGTGACAGTTTATTCCATGCTCAGTCTTCGTAGACTTAGATGGATAGGACATCTTAGGAGGATGGATGATGGTAGAATACCAAAGGATATCTTTTTTGGTGAATTACAGATGGGTAAGAGATCTCAGGGTCGGCCTCTACTACGATACAAAGATGTGTGTAAGCGGGACATGATTGATACAGGCATTGATAATGCACATTGGGAGCAAGTCGCCGCTGAACGTGTTGCATGGAGGGCAAATATCAGAAATGGAATAAAGTCAAAGGAGAAAATTATTGCAGAAAAGTCACACACCAAGCGTTCGAGACGTAAGATGGTGCATGATGGTGGAAATGACCACGTGTTCAGATGCACCCACTGTGAACGGACATTTACAGCGCAAATTGGCCTTATCAGTCACACTCGCTACCGCCATAGTTAAAAGTTATTATGCCTTTGTAAAGCACAAACTATCGTCTGTCAAGACGGCAAGGTGCCAATGGAGCAAAATCTTCGTGATGTGACTCATTATACTAATTGTTCGATGTTGGCTCCTGATTTCTTTGGGATTGCAATAAATGCAGAATTACATAATTCATGAGGTTTATCTCCAGTATCATTTATTGTGTTCAGCAGTCTTGTGACTTGATCTATTCCATTCTAAAGCATTAATCATTCATGTTGTGATGTTGTCTGCACTGGGAGTCTTGCCAGTTTTCATGTGGTTAAGAACATTCTAAACCTCCATCTTCAAAATTGATGGTCCTTCATTATTATTTTGAATATTATACTGTTCTTCTCTGTTATCATCATATATGTTTTTCACATAATCTGACCACACATGTAAAATCTGATCTTTTTCTATTATGAGTTTTCCATCTTTTGTTTTTAAGCAACCTGCTGATGTATGTGTTCTTTTATTAGTAAGCTCCTGAATTCTTTTGTGCATTACTTGGTATTTTTACTGATGTGTTGTCTTTCAATTTCTATGCAATTTTTCTTAAGCCATGCTTCTTTTGCCTCTTTACATAATGTTCTGACTTTTTTGTGAATTTCTTCGTATTTGGCAGGATTATTTTTGTTGTTTCTTCTAGTTTAAATTAGTCGTAAAATTTCTTCAGTCATCCATTTCTTATGACCCACTTTCTTTAATTTGGGAATAGTTGTTTCTGTAATTATAAAAAGCCATTAAAAAAGAATTAAGAATCTTTGTATCAACTGCAGTTTACATTATTGTTATGGTTCATCATCTCCACATGCTGGAGACATTACAAATCCCTGCCTCACACCTCTTAATAGACTGATATTGACCTACTTCATTATCAATTCTGATGGCAGCATACAGTCTGACTAACTTTCCACTGAACGTCATGCCTCTCCATAGATGTGAAGTTCCAGCAAGGGTCTTGTGCCCCTGGCTTCTGAACTTGTAGAGGGAAAGAAGAGTTCTAAAATACACTTCCCACAGAGATACCACTTTGGTGTATGTCTGGAGGAAAAGTCTACACACCAATCTCACTCCGACAGCTGTAGGCCCTTATGAGGACCAGCCAACCTGAGCATCAATGCTGCAGAATTATGAGTTGAACTCACATTCCTCCAGAGGATTACAAGCCAACTAACCGACATTGCTCTGGTGTGCTCACTGTTATTCTATTTGTTTAATTCAGTTGTGCTCATTGTATAAAATTCATGCAACTCACATAGATTTTGAACTGAGCAGGGTTTGGTGCACCCCCTCCATAGCCTCCAGCAGGTGCTCCATAACCCCCAGCAGGTGCTCCATAACCCCCAGCAGGTGCTCCATGACCTCCAGCAGGTGCTCCATAACCTCCAGCAGGTGCTCCATAACCACTAGCAGGGGCTCCATAACCTCCAGACTGATGTCCTTGCGGAGCTCCATATCCAGGTTGAGAAGTTGGTGGGGTGCCATATCCAGGCTGAGATGCTGGCTGGGCACCATACCCGTGCTGAGATGCTGGTGGGGCACCGTACCCAGGCTGAGATGCTGGTGGGGCACCGTACCCAGGTTGAGATGCTGGTGGGGCACCGTACCCGGGCTGAGATGCTGGTGGGGCTCCGTAGCCTGGTTGAGATGCTGGTGGTGCTCCGTAGCCTGGTTGAGATGCTGGTGGTGCTCCGTAGCCTGGTGAAGGACCTCCTACACCTCCGGCTCCATATGGAGAGGGCGCTCCAAAACCACCAGGGGCTGGATTGTAGCCACCAGCAGCTGGAGCTGGATAACCACCTTGTGCTGGATAACCATCTTGTGCAGGATATGCTGGCTGTGCTGGATAACCGGGTTGCTGCTGAGCAAAAGAACAGTAAGCATTTATTGAAAGAAAAAGTATGAAAAAAGACATCCTTTAGGGCAGGTAAAAGATACTCAAGAGATATTTTACTTGCTCATTGATTTCTTTATTTAACAATGATGCCGTAGAAAAGTAATCACACTGTTGAATGTTTTCATCACAATTTTCAGCCATATTCCCTTCAAGCTGATCAGTTCTTGGGCAGGTTATCAAGCTACTTAGTAATGCCTCATCAGTAGTGCCTCTCTTTACTGCTCAAGGACACGCTGCTTATGTCTATACAGAAGACATGCCTTGTAATGACACTATTACTTGTCTGACCTCTTCTTTGCTTGTCTAGAAAACTGCCTTCCAGAAATATCTTTGTTGGGTCTGTATGCTGTAATTTATGAAAATAAAAAAGCCACAACAGCCTTCACGTCAGTATTGCTGTTTTATTTGTTGCAAAATGAATAGTGTCTGCTTCTTTCAGATCGGAATTGTGAGGTGAGTATGAGCATTTTTTCCAATTCTCATTTTCTCTTCATTGCTTTCATTTGTTCATCCTTTTGTTCTTCTTGTCTTGTCGTCACCTTTTGATGTAGTCATAGGAGATCTCCTTGACTGTATGTTGTGTTTGTGAATGTGTTTGTTTGCTGATGAAGGCTAATCACCACAACGTCTTGTATGTGTCGTAAATCTGTTTTGTAAAGCTGCACTACTTTGTGTCATTTTATATTGTTTACATTTTCACAGCTTTACCGCAGTTCCACTCAATTTTATTCTTTTTTTTTAAGGGCCTCTTAGTCCCACAATGTGCCTTTCAGCCCATTGTGGTCCACCAAGTGTTAGTGGTCAGTGATATGGTGATTCGAGTTTGCAGTTTGGATGACCGCCTCTGCACCCTCACCAGATCAAGTGCAGATAAATCTACACTTTGATCTTAGCCAAAAGGTCTAGAATAGCGTGTGCTTCAGCTTTTAACTTTAGAATACCAGAGCAGAAGAAAGAGAAGGCATAACATGTCTTTGCCGTAGCACATGCACTGGTTAAACCTGGCTTGCCACTGGACACATAAATTATACATAGCCAATGCATGTGCCGTGTCCTTGACCACTCATGACCACAAGTGGGAATCAAGATGGGAGAAGAGCCAGTTTATCAGACGGAGTTTAACTTGCAGTGTGGAAGGCAACAGAAGTCAGGTCACTGGCCACTAGCCAAAATCACACGCTAAGCAGCCCTGGTGTCATGTGCAACCCCCTTCAAGGTAAAAGGGAGAGAAAGAAAAGAAAAGAGAAAATCTCAACACTGACAGCTGGTGGCTAAATTATCCCGTCATTCAAATCACTTCCAAAGACAGCATCTAGGATATACTTGTACTAGGTTGTTACTTCCAAATGGAAAGGAAAACAGTACCACACAGTGCAGCCACAAGTGCTATGATAGACTGGGAAAATACTATGTGTTCTTTTGCAACAGGGGTTGCAGAATATACACTCAGGATTTTGGGATGAGGGGTGGTTTAGTTATTTGTTACCCTACTATCCAACCTCTGGTTTGACCAGAAGGCCTATTGTGCGCTAGGTCAAATTGTTTGCTGGCACATGGTTATAGTCAAATGTTGTGCCTGGTTCCTCCCACCTCAATGCTGCAGGTCAAATTGTTACTTCTCACAAATGCAACTGTCTGTTCATGTTTATATATGTTCACTTCTTCTTCTTCTTCTTCAGCGTTCCGAGCCATTGAGGTTCTTTGCTGCAGATACAATCCGTCTCCATTCGTCTCTCTGGTTGACCTTCTCTTGCCAGTCAGTGATTCCAAGTGCTTGTAGGTCTGTATATATATTATCTCTCCACCGTCTTCTTGGTCTACCTCGGGGTCTACGGTCATTTATTTCCTGAGTGTAAGCGAGTTTTGTTTTCCTATTATCTTCCATTCTTTCTATATGCCCCAGCCATTGTAGTCTATTAGCCTTCATGATACCAGTGATTAGCGGGGACTTAAACAGATCATAAATGTCTTTGTTACTTCTTCTTTTCCACTCTCCACTTTGTATATCCCTAATGGGTCCAAAGATGCGTCTTAAAACTTTGTTCTCTAAGGTTTGTAACAAGGTTTCGTCTCCTTTTGTTGTACTCCAGGTTTCAGAGCCATACAGCACAACTGGTCTGATCAGTGTTTTATATATTGTGATCTTGGTGTTACGAGATAGCGCCTTTGATTTTAGTAGATGTTGTAGTGCATAGTATATCTTATTTCCAGAATTGATTCTAGTTTGTATTTCTTCCCTTATGATGTTGGAGCAGTTGAAGATTGTACCCAGGTATTTGTATGTTTCCGTTATTTTAATGGTCATATTATCTATTTGTATGTGGCCAGAGTTTTTAGCCATTCCTTCTCTTGAAATTACCATATATTCTGTATTATCTTGGTTGATAACCAGCCCCATCTGTTGGGCTTTTTCCTTTAAGTGAGTCAATATTTCCAATGTCTTTTGTTCATTTTCCCCTATAATATCTATATCATCTGCATAACCAAGCAGCTTGGATGTTCCTCCAATATCACATTCCTCCTTTACCCTCCTTACAACTTTCTCTAGAGCCAGATTTAAGAGTAGCGGCGATAGTGCATCACCCTGTTTCAAGTCAGATGTTATTTGGAAAGGGTCTGATTTCCTGCCTTTATATGTTACTATATTATAAGTATCTTGCATGCATAGTCTGGTCATGTTGATTAACTTCCTTGGTATTCCAAATTCCCGCATTGCATTCCATAGACTATTCCAATGAACACTATCATAAGCCTTTTTAAAATCCACAAAAATGTTATGCAGATCACTTTTATATTCCCAATTTTTCTCGGCTATTTGTCGTAAGATAAATATCTGATCTATTGTTGATCTGTTTTGTCTAAAACCCACCTGATAGTCACCTAATATGTATTCTGAATATGGTTTTAGTCTATTTAGTAATACTGCGGATAGTATCTTATAGCTTATGGACAGTAGTGATATTCCTCTATAATTTTCACACTGGAACTTGTCTCCTTTCTTAAAGATAGGTATCAATAATTACTCTTTCCAGTCATGGGGTAATTTATATATGTTCACACTCATTTTTATTTCACACATATCTAATGGCATCTTCGTCTATTTAAATGTTTTCACACTTATGTTTATTATTTTGATTTCTCACAGATCTAACTCTATGTTTAAATATGTTCATAAAAGCAGTTTTGCTAGCTCTGTTTCCCCTAACAGGTCTGCACCTGTATAGGCATGCACCTGGACATCTGCATGTCTGTATGTATTTAAGTTCACACGTTGACCTGCATCTGCATTATCTTTATGTGCTATAGTTCACACATTGACCTACATCTGTTTACTTTTGATTATGTACATGTCTGTATCTGTATATGCTTGTATGCATATGTGTTAAACTGCGGTTTTTATACAGTTGACAGATCTATCTATATATCTTTAAGCCGGGAAAAGCTTCGCTTTGATTTTTCCAGTTGTCACGATGTTCTTCTTCTTCTTCTGCGTTCATCCAGTTTTTTTTTCGGACGCGATTGCATTGTGCCTGTTTACAGCAGAGCTGCGTTCTTGCACCGTTAGGCCGACACATCCGACTTCTGCGGGCATTTGTTGACCGGGTTAACCTTCCTGGGGGTCACGATGTTCTGCAATGCTTCTCTTCTCATCTGAATTTGAAACAGATAGGTATATAAAACTCCTGCGAGAAGAAACGTACTAAACAATAACATCAACAACGTTGCACATACCTTACAAGGAGATCCATAGTATCGCAAAATACAGGTGAAAATCCAAAATCAGAAGCACTCAATAAATATATAAAATGAATAATAAAATAAAATAAAATAAAATAGTCTACACACAAACGCGTACAATATGGCACATAGGACTACCGACGTTTCGATTCTCAGAATCTTTGACAAGGACACCACAGATCAACGAAATACAGCAAACACAGAAACAAGGAATAAAACACACACACACAAACTGTCCCTATGCCATGTGGGGCAGAAAAGGTGATTTGGCCAGCTGCGAAGGCGCTCGTTGGCTGCAAAATTAAAAGTGAGTTGCCAGATAAGATTAAAGTAGCCAAAAATATGTGAACAATCTGCTAAGAAAATCTAAGGGTGTGGGGACAGTTAGGTATAGATATGGGGGGTGGGGGGACAGCATAGTGATAGATAGTGTAAACAATAGGGGAAGATGCCACAGTTATACCGTAGCGTCCACAACCGTATTGATACCTGCTGGATGGATGCATCCCAGATTGTTGATTAGCTGGCATTCAATTTTGAGTCTGACAGGGCTATTGGAATAGCAGGGTTTTAATGCGGTGACACATACATCGCCGACTCCATTATGGTTGGAGGAATTGAAATGGTTGGGGACAGGTTTGTCAGCGCCAGCTAATCAACAATCTGGGATGCATCCATCCAGCAGGTATCAATACGGTTGTGCACGCTACGGTATAACTGTGGCATCTTCCCCTATTGTTTACACTATCTATAACTATGCTGTCCCCCCCCCACCCCCCATATCTATACCTAACTGTCCCCACACCCTTAGATTTTCTTAGCAGACTGTTCACATATTTTTGGCTACTTTAATCTTATCTGGCAACCCACTTTTAATTTTGCAGCCAACGAGCGCCTTCGCAGCTGGCCAAATCACCTTTTCTGCCCCACATGGCATAGGGACAGTTCGTGTGTGTGTTTTTTATTCCTTGTTTCTGTGTTTGCTGTATTTCGTTGATCTGTGGTGTCCTTGACAAAGATTCTGAGAATCGAAACGTCGTTAGTCCTGTGTGCCGTATTGTACGCGTTTGTGTGTAGATTATTTTATTTTATTATTCATTTTATATATTTACTAGCTGACCCTGCCCGGCTTCGCCCAGCCCTGGAGGGGATCTATCTATCTATCAGTCTGTCTGTCTGCTTGTTTGTCTGTCTGTCTGTCTGTCTGGCTGACCCGGCCCGGCTTCACCCAGTCCCTGGTGGGGAGCATCTAATTTAATTAATATAAGTAGTCATATAAGCTCTCCCGTTCCCGACTATCTGTCTGTCTGTCTGTCTGACCCGGCTTCACCCAGTCCCTGGTGGGGAGCATCTCATTTTATTCATATACGTAGTCATATAAGCTCTCCCGTTCCCGACTATCTGTTTGTCTGTCTATCTGTCTGTCCCGGCACGGCTTCACCCAGTCCCTGGTGGGGAGCATCTCATTTAATTCATATACGTAGTCATATAAGCTCTCCCGTTCCCGACTGTCTGTTTATCTGTCTGTCTGTCTGACCCGGCCCGGCTTCACCCAGTCCCTGGTGGGGAGCATGTCATTTAATTCATTCATATAAGTAGTCAAATAAGCTTCCGTTCCCGACTATCTGTCTATCTATCTGACCCGGCGTGGTTTCGCCCAGCTCCTGGCGCACAGTAACTTAAAAGAATGTCCTTCCACACACCATTCATTATTTTTAATGAAAACTGTTTTTAATCACCGACATGACAGTTGATAAGTTTTGTAAGCAGAAAAAGATGGGTTAAAATGTTATGCATAATGCATTATTTTTATGCAAACTTTAAAAATACCTTAAAGATTATATCATTATTTAATATAACTCATATGCCTAAAAATAACTATAGACAAAGAGTTTAACAATAGTGCAGGTAAGTCCAACAATATGACTATAAAGTATATAGAAATGTTATTAAAAGTTATGCCCCTTGAAATAACTTTTCTAGAGTGAAGTCCCCCTGCTATATAGACATTATATAATGAAAATGGAAAAGTAAATGTTATTAAATAAGTAGAAGATTTTACATTAAGAAATTATTATAGTCGGTTGCACAGGAATGAAAGGAAGACGTGTAGAAAATTTCATCTCAATCGGATGTACCGTTATCGAACGCATCCAATACATAAATCCGCACAAACAAACATACACTCTGTTTTATAGATATAGATTGAGTGCTTCTGATTTTGGATTTTTACCTGTATTTCGCGATACGATGGATCTCCTTGTAAGGTATGTGCAACGTTGTTGATGTTATTGTTTAGTACGTTTCTTCTTGCAGGAGTTTTATATACCTATCTGTTTCAAATTCATATTGTTATATCCTGCTGCAGCCGCTGCTTTTTCTTTCTATTCTCTTCTCATCACATGATCAAAGAAAGCTGTTTGTCTCTTTCTTATTTTTGTATATAATGTTCCAGTTTCCTTAGTCTCTGTCAGACAATCATTGTTAGTTACTCTGGCAGTCCAAGGAATTCACAACATTCATCTCTGGAACCACACCTCTATTGCTTCTAAGGTCTTTCTAATTTGTTCATTTACATTCACTACCATACAGCAAAAAAAGCTTTATATAGCATTTCAGGCTCTCCTTTTTACATTCAATGGTAGTGACTTATTGCATATGATACCTTTCATTTTCTGAAATGCGGCTTTTGCTTGACTTATTCTGCTCTCTATCTCTGTTGTGCATCTTCCATCTGATGTTATAATTGCCCCTAGGTATTTAGAATTATCCACTTGTTTATGCATTTTCCCTTCTATTGTCACATTTTGGAGTCACCTTTTTCTTTGATATAACCATTATTACTGTTTTCTTGATAATCAGAGTCCTTTCTTTGCACTCTCTGTTACTACAATGTCCAAGAATTATAGATTTTGTGCATTTTCCGCCATAAAAGCTGTGTCATTTGCACAGCATAAATTGTTTAAATTGTCACCTCTGATTAGTATTCCTTTCTTCTCTTTGATCTCTCTTATTATTACTTTGATATAGAGAGAGAAGATATTTGTCATACTCCTAGCTTTCTTTGTTCATAATTGCCCTCTTTATTCCCCATTTTAATTTCTGCTATTTGATTCCAGTAATTATTCTTTATTATTCTGAGATGTATTCATGTACATGCCGGTCTCCCTGGCGAAGGATTTAACGACTTTCTCCGTAATCCTGTATTTCCATGTGAGGAACACAGCTGCGCGAGATTCAGCAGCAGATTGCGTCGCGTTGAGTTACTTATGAGGTATTTAAGCCGGTCGCTCAGAAAGCAATGGCAAACTACTGAGCGTAATCTTTCCGAGAACATCAACAACAGTGAAAAATGCTGGTGTTGACTGCAACATCCTGTAAGGGATGTGCAACTTTAAAAAAAAAAAAAATGCATGTACATGTGCAAAAGTCTCCATACCCCAAAGAAATGTCAATTCTATACCAAATGCTACAAGATTACCCATGTCAAACACATTTATGTTATTATTATTCTGAGATGTATTCATGTACATGCCGGTCTCCCTGGCGAAGGGTTTCACGACTTTCTCTGTAATCCTGTATATCCACGTGAGGAACACAGCTGTGCGAGATTCAGCAGCAGATTGCGTCACGTTGGTTACTTATGGGGTCTTTAAGCCGGTCGCTCAGAAAGCAATGGCAAACTACTGAGCATAATAAAAAACACATTGTTTGTGTGCAATTTAAACAATTACATAACTTCTTTCTAATAGAACTATTTCACTGCACATTGTTTTCTGTGACTTGCAAATACAGTGATACTTGGTGATACAGTATTTATTTCACTGTACTGCTTCCATTTACATTACTTGCACCATTCCAGACATTGCATTTTAAAATAGTGAGTGTATTCCTTCTTTGTTGACTGAAAGATCAGTAACTTCTCAGTTAATTGTGTACATGACAATTCTGAAATTCTTGTTTTTAGAGAAAAATGAAAGAACACAAAGTGTGAACTCGAAACCTTAATGTAAGGAAAGACATCCACAGGCACAAGTGAACATTTTGACTAAAATTCATGTAACTTAGATCTTTGTTTGTGTGTTTGTTGAAATGTGGAATTTTAATTTCTGAATATGATAACTCAGTTTTTCTAGCTAAGTACTCTTGGATTTTTTATTGTTTTTGTTTATTGATAACGACTGTTCAAAACATGTGCCTGCGTCTCTGTGTTTCCATTCGTCAAGCATCTATATTCTTATTATTTTGTTTGTTTATTGATAAAAACTTTATTCAAAACATTTGCCTGTATCTAAGTATATCTCTCCATTCGTCAAGCATTTTATTTTTATTGTTTTGTTTGTTTATTGATAAAGACTTTGTCACAACATTTGCCTGTATCTCAGTTTACCTTTCCATTCGTCAAGCTTCTTTATACTTATTGTTTTGTATTGTTTGTTTATTGATAAAGACGTTGTTAAAAACATTTGCCTGTATCTCAGAGTATCTTTCCATCAGTCAAGCATCTTTATTTTTATTGTTTTGTTTTATTTGTTTATTGATAAAGACTTTGTTCAAAGCATTTGCCTATATCTCTTTGTGTCCATTCATCAAGCTGCCTAGCTACATTTTATGTTCATTTGTTTGTTGGTATCAGCTCAACAGCAGTCACTCCATCCCCACTTTTTTTTAAAAATTCCATTTTCAAAGATGGGATTAATGCCAGAATCACATGCAGTGACAACAGTCTCCTTTAAATAGGGATTCAATCCCTGGTAAGCCAGTGTACTAATCACAATACCTCTGTATCTAAATTTTTTTTAAACATTTTGTTTATAAAAATGAAACTTACGCCAAATCCAATGTTTGGAGCACCAGCACCTGGTTGTGGTCCATACGGCAAACCTCCTCCTGGTCCATAAGCTGCAGCTGAGGCAGATTCTGGGGTAGGCATTCCAGCCTAAAATATAATTATGACTGTTTGTGAATCACTTTTGTTTTCACCAGGGACAAGCAATAACAACATAATGCATGAGAAATCTCAGCAGACTGGTTAAATAAATGTAGATACAATACAGACAAATGTACATGCTTTCGTAATAGACATAACACATAACAAGTTTCAACAGACCTGTTCAAAAAGTTTAATGACATAATACAGACAACTGTACTTGTTTTCACAATACAACTTAACAGACATAGTGTTTCCACAAAACACAACTGAAATTTTGCAGGAAAATTTTACATCTTTCATAACAAAGGAAGATAAAATATGAACATTCAGTTCAACTAAAAAGGATATTTAAAGAAAGTAAAAGTAAAAGCTTTTACATTCTTTAAAGCACATTGGGCAAAAGGAGCTAGACTCATATTTTGATAGAGCAGTTGGTACTTGTGGGGTTCATGCGGTTAATGTCTCGACGGCCGCCTTCACTTTCCAAAGACATTTCCTGGTAACCATTTTAGACTGGGTCGACCTGGAAGTCCAGGTCCTTGTTAAAATCTGTCTCAATGCAGATTCAAACCCATGACCACTGGGTCGGTAGGCAAAAAAAAAGGATATTACTTTATGGTTATACTTACACTCACTTTCATTTCCTTTTATTCACGAAGAGTACATGTAGTGCCTGTGCTTTAAATGTGTTAAAATATTAAAATAACTTACCCCACCAGGTGGATAACCACCCGGTTGTGGATAACCACCACCAAATCCACCTGGAGCAGGCTGTTGGGGATAGCTGCCACCACCATAAGAGGGATAACTCATCTTCACAATTTATATCTATAATGTAAGTGACAAGATAACACATGATAAAGTATATTTACAGTGTTAAAAAATCGATTTAAATTCATTACAAATCCACAAGATAATGCATGATACAATACATATGCAATGTTAAAACAATATGTTTAAATTCATTAAAATGTGTACAGAAGACACAAAACATATTGGGTTTTAAAGAAAAATATTCTAACCATTTTACTAGATGAAAACAAATAGATACTTAAGTCCCAATGACTTCTTATCCTAAATAAACTAGTCATCGGGCATTAAAGTCTGACCATGGAAATCCCATACAGATGACATTGCTTTCCGGTGTGTCTTTAGCTCCTCAGCTCAGTTCAGTATTGGTTTCATTAATCAAGCACATGGTTACAAATAAACAGTAATTTATTAAGATTTGAAAACTAACTGTCAAAGTTAAAACCCCACACATGACATGAAAGCTACATCTGGGAACTTGAGGTCTTTAAGTAAGTTTTGTAGTAAAGAACCTGAAGTATTAATGGTATTCTAAGAAGAGATGCTAGAGATGTTCTGATATATCCCAATCACTGCTTTAAAAAAAAAAAACAAAGTATTATACACAAAGAACAAGACCACATGAATGGAGGCATCATTGATGAAAACAAGATCCTTCCATGTGTAGTTTTACTGTCACTACATGCAGATCTACCTGGTAATGTTCAGATCCTGGTAAAAGTGACATTTCTAACTTTATTAAGTACACTGACTTGATGATATAAAAAAAAATACAACAGAAGACATTATTGCTGAACAAAGATTTCATTTAGTCACTGGTTTAAATGTGGTTAACTTTGATGAGGTTTTGATCATTAATAAAAAAAATTTACATCTTATTCAGCAGAAAAATTAAATACACTATTTCTTAGTAATAGTATGCCTCACAAACTTCAAACTTATTACAGAAAGACAACAATAATTTCAGAGTGGAAACTTCTGTAGGTTGAAAAATGTTAGGATTTCACACAACCTTAAATACAGACAGGAAAAGACATCAGAAAAACCGAATTCATTAGAGAAGAAGAAATGAAGGCAGAAATGAAACTGGAAAGACAGACTGAAGCAAACAAGCTAAAAAACAACATATGATTAGAAAGAGGTCAAAACAAACATGATAAAAAATAGCAAAAGAAATGGACTAGGTGAAAACAGATATGCTGAAAAATCTACACTCCAAAAATCAGTCTAAGGGTTGAGAAGTACTGAAGCTAATCACCCACAAATGTGAGAAAGTACTTATGAGGCATAATGCTGGTTACATCGTACCAAAAGAATATATAATGAGACTACTAAGATCAGAGGACAAACAAAGTGAATCAGGCAGCAAAACAACTAAGTAAATGAAGAACAAACCAAGTGAATCAGGCAGCAAAACAACTAAGTAAATGAAGAACAAACCAAGTGAATCAGGCAGCAAAACAACTAAGTAAATGAAGAACAAACCAAGGAAATTTTCTTTTGGTGCGCTCGCTCACTTTGAACTCAAGCGTAGCCCATACACGTTATTTATAGTAGTGATGGACTGAATTATACATGTAGATTAGCTTTCCCTATTAATTGATTCTCTGCCGCAGACCGATAGGTCGGTTCCATTGAACGTTTTTGGCACCCGCAAACCAATAGGTTGGTTCGGTATAGATAGTGCTTTATTTGTTCCAGTTCTCTTATTTTTTCCACAATTTTTAGTGCTCCTCTGGTAAATTAAATTATTTTGCTTCCGCCAGTGTGAAACACATCGCTAGGATCCATTTTGATGATCCATGTGTGATAGACAATGAGTGTTTAAAGTGGTTTGTCTTCCGCCAGTGTGAAACACATCGCGAGGATCCATTTTGATGATCCATGTGTGATAGACAATGAGTGTTTAAAGTGGTTTGTTTTAATTATTTGAGAAATGTCAACGCCTTTTAGTTTGCGACCGCATAGATTTTCATGAAATTAGAGTTTGAAACAAATTTAGATTATAGTTATTCTGATTTAAAGGACTTTGTGAAAGATTCTAAAACTAATACCATGTGCAGTATTCAGTAGTCAGATTACTTAGATGTAACTGAAAACAGTTATTAAAAGCGAAAGTTCGTCATAATATGATGGCACATATCGAATTATGAAAGCGCTAATGGGCCACATTTATGCCCCTAAATTTGTTTTGCCTATCACAAAGTATTTAAGGAGTATTTAAATCATTAAATTTAAAAGAATAATAATTATAACTAAATAGAAAATAGCATTTATATTAATCTTCACAGTACAATCTGGCTAGTGTGTTACTGACATTTTCTATTTTGTGTGAAAAATACGTGCTTCAAAAACATATGTTTTAATTCTGTTTTATTGGTGTTATGGAGCAGTTCTTGTGATATTCTTGAACACAAGTGGTGTGTGTAACATTATTCAGTAAATTTAACAGGATCAACATAACAGGATTACAAATAAAGACTTGGTAAGTGAAATTTTAAAATAATTTTTACTTCTTTAATTTCAATTGTTATTACTAAACCTCTCATTATTGTCATATTTCTAACCTATCAGTTAATTATTAACACTGTCATGTTCCTTGTGCAATCCTCTTTAATTTGATATATAATACAATTTATCTGCTACCATTTTAACCATTTTAAAATCATTATTGTGACACACCCCTACTTCCTATTTTCTGAAATGAATTTCTGTTTGGTCAGGACCACTTTTTTGTTTGGCAGGCAATCAGTTAAGAGGTATTATTAAGACTCCTATTAAGACTTCAGAGGTACTTGTAATTTACGTCCCCAAGTCAAGGACGACAAGTCAACATTTTAGTCCAGCTGTCCGGTGTAAATGTTGATCCCCTGACCTCGGTTTCAGCAAAACGAATGTTTAAGAACACACATTTTTACCCATTCGACCATGCTGACCTGCAAACCAAGGAAATCAGAACCAATCAGTATGAGAATGGACAACGACAACATTATCTTAACTCAGTGGAACTGCAGAGGCATGACATCCCCAAAATGATGGCGCTACTAGGGAGTGAAAACAGTTTCTATGCCCTGCAGGAAACCCCTCTCAACCCAAAAGACAAATACAAATGATCCACATTCAGTCTTAGGAAGGACAGATCAAAGACAGCAGCAGGAGGGTTAGCCCTACTGATGCATGAAATATGGAATATCATCACACAGGAAAAAAACTTCCAAAGCATCAGCGCAGAAATTGTGGGCAACTCAAAAAACAATAATTACCATAAACTATCTAAAAGGACATTTACAAGAGGAAGATATGAAAGAACTTAAAGACAGATTCATTAGTGTTTGGCTTAAAATAAAACCAAAGAATATCACACGCCTACATATAAAGACACTAACCACTAACCAACAACAAAGGAGAACAGGGAAGAAATATTAGAAATGATTGCATAATAATACAAATGGGAGATTTCAAAAACTGTGGGCATAGAAAGAATAGCTGAAGACAACAGGTGGGGGGGGGGGGGGGCACAGTATAGGAAATAAAAATGAAGAAAAGGATAAAATTATATCTTTCCTAAATGCAAGTGAACATATGATAGTCGATACAATTTACATGAACGTCGCCGGATGGAAATATCAGACACCAAACAGACTATTTTGTGTGCTTTACCGGAGGCCCATAAGAGAAGCAAAGAATAGTGACACTGTAACCTATCATACATGTCATAAGTGGTGGCATGAGACTGGATACCTCATCTCATACAAACCTTTAGATGCAAAACCAAACCAATTATGAACAAAGATGAGTTGGTTGTGGGCTACTGCTCCATTGGCAGATGAAAGGGAGAAGAAAAAGACTATAATAATACAACGTGGAGAAGGGGGGGGGCTGAGTGGTCTCAAGGTATGGTGTCCACCTCGAGTGCTGGAGGTTGCGGGTTCAGGCCCCAGTGAGGACCGGGATTTATTTTTAAAATCCATCTGGACTTCCAGTAATAAAATGTCCCCTGGTCTCTGGGTAGTGAGATCGGACGCTCGTGTGTATTGTTGCGCACGTTAAAAATCCCTTGGCAGTTGGAAATCGAAAAAGAGTAGCCTAACGGCGCTGCCCGGGCAAAATTTCGAGTTAAAAATCTACCCAAAGTATGTCAGGATCCTCACCGATGCAACGGAGTTCGTGCATTGAGCTGAGTTTCTCCAGACTCAGGTTTGAGTTAGGAGGAAAACGGAGCACTTATGGGTTAAACCGTGTGCCGTGATGTTGATCCAACGACTAAATGACTAAACCCTGTATGTATACCAGCAAAATACCAGAAGAACATGCAATAATAGTAAAGAACCTGTTACAAGTATTAATGGCATTCTAAGTATTAATGGCATTCTAAGAAGAGATGCTACAGATGTCCTGATATCATCTTCCAAAGATATTCTGCAACATAATGGGGACAGAAACAACTATAGGAGTGCGAGTATATGTCACAGATGATAAGACAGAGAAGGTAGCAAATAGCAAAAGGAATATCAAATTATGAAATATGGGCAGCCTTTAAAAAAAGCAAAAGTAATTATAAATTAGAACAAAGTTAATTAAGAAAGGACAAGATGCAATTCCTAGGAGACAATCAATGGAAGTTTAACAAAGAAATTGTGGAGATCACAAAATGGTCAAAGAACTAAAAGTAAAAGTAATGATCAGAACCTTTCCTTTATCAGATCTATATATTAATTATTATCAATTCACGACAAAACAATTCATAAATGTGTACTAATTACAGATGTTCTGCCTTGTATTTTAGTTTAGTCCTTCCTTATTTGGATCCTTGTCTTTATGTTTTAAGTTTAAATAAATAGAGAAAACTCCTGATCTAATTCTAATAGTACATCATGACTTATTATTCATAGACTGACAAATTCGTGGCGACTGCTGTCAGTTTTCTCCCGTATTGGCAATGCTCCTGCGCTATTGTCATGGTAGTGTGTAAAGTTCGCATTTTGAAACAAGATGGCAGTAAACTTCTGACAAAGTGAGAAAGGGAAACAGTTCTGTAAACTCAAAAATGGTGTGAGCTTTCTTGGCTATGTGTTAAAAGGGGGGGGGGGGGGGCATGGGTCGAGGAGTGCTTGATCCATGCACAATACAACAACGCACAACTATGGTATACACGGCGATACTGGTTACTGGTATGAGGCGAACATATTTAATTTACTTGCCTGTGGCAACTCAACAA